>OZ020530.1:50609816-51157358 GCA_963971445.1 Ornithomya chloropus | reverse complement strand
AAATGGGCTTATATGGAGTCCCACCGCCACAATTGCCCCCCATCAGCCAAAGTCAATTAAGCCATCAACAGTCAGCGTCGCTGTCGCCACAAACTCAGGCCCAAGCGCAGGCTGCCATGACAGTCGGTTCGCACGGGTCTTCAATTCCAGTAACAGCATCTGCCACAGCATCTCAATCACAAGTGACAGCTATCCAGCAACAACAGTCTACCCAGTCACAACAGGCAACTGTTTCGCATCAGCAACACCAACAGCAGCAATCACAACATACGTCAACACCACAAACAAATCAACAACAACAACAACAAACTGCTCAGCAGCAGCAACAACAACAACAGCAGCAACAATTGAGCGAACAATTGCAACATTCGATTAATGATATTGTAGGCAATACGGCAAGTAGTGCGCAACAGCAACTGCAAGCTGCCCATGCGGCTATGTCTCCAATGCATCACCATCAAACACATCAGCAACATCAAACGCAGCATGCATTAGCATCCTCAATGCATCATCACCATCACCATCATATACAACCTTCACACCATCATCACGTAGCCCAGCAGCACCATCAATCATCTGTTGAAAATTTATTGCCCTCCCGAGGCGCACCTTCTCATGAAGCACAAATGACCGGAGCTAGTAGCCAACAACAGCAACAGCAAGTACATTTACATCAGCAGCCATCAGCCATTCATCATAGTGGGGTGCATCCATCTCCGATCCATTTGCAACAATCACCAACGTCGCATACAAATCATCATCAACAACAGCAGCAACAACAACAACAGCAGCAGCAGCAACAACAACAACAACAACAGATAGTGCAACCTCATCATTCACCACATCATATAACACAACAACAACAACAATCGCAACCACCAAATTTTCAGCCACAGCAAAAACAACAACATGTACAACAGCCCTTAGAAGATTCATTTGCTTCCATGATATCGAACAATAACACAGAATCGCCGGAACCTACGGCTACAAATATCGTAGCCTCTCACCAATCTCAACAACTCCAAGCGGAAAAACCACAAATGCCGCTGATTTCTGCTAGTAATTCTCCAAGGAATGTACCATCACCCTTGAACAACAGCAGCTCAAACAACACCAGCAATGCAGCAAATCAACAGCAGCAGCAACCTCAATCTCAATCTGCACTATTGCAACAACCAGCAACGCCCTCAACTCCAACGCAACAGCACTTAATTAGTGGAATACTTAACGAGACGGCGAATTCAAATGACTCATCCACCTTGGCCATAGCAGCCAACGACAGCAACAATAGCAGCAGCAACAGTTCAACGAATAGTATCGTAAACAATCAACCGTCATCGTTACACGACAGCAACTCCCAAAGTTCCATTAATAGTAACAGTCAATCGCACACGCCAGCCGGAGCTATGGGAGCCATAGAGACGAGCTTGGGCGGTCATAGTACTAGTGGTTTGCTAAATTGTAACTCGAATGTTGGCATCGGTAGTAGCAGCGGAGGCGGTCTACTAGACAGTGCCGGTGCTAGTATATTTGACAATAACTCAATGTCCGCTACAAATGCGGCAATTAACGTGGCAGAGTCGGCAGCATCTGTTACAGCGACAGCAGTAACTATTGATAGTAATTCGCAAACGTCCTTCATGGGTGTTGTGGGATGCAGTGCTGCCGTGAATATCCCGGCGGCCGAAAAAGAAGAAACCGAAAAAGTTGGCGCTAAGGTTACGGAAATAAATGATGATCTCATACAAACAGATGTAGTATTACAACAACCACATCCAATTCCAATTGATCCGCCGGTAACAAGTGCGACCGATGAAGACCCAATTGCTTCCAATGACAACAGTTCTCAGCAGACTAACGAAGAAGATATATCGGTGAAGGAGCATTTAAAAGAAGACCGCACACAGATAGACAAATTGCAAGCAGAACCGAATACAGAAGTTGTTAAGACGGACACAGCAACTACAATTGTAGACTCTAATGCAAGAGAAAGTGATGAAGAAAACAACAAATCTAAAGCAGATGCAGAAGCAGAAGAAGGTGTTTCTTGTAGTGTAGATGAAAAATTATCAACAACACTCCAACCCCAGACAACGCGTGAACAAATGTCTGTACAAAAATCCGCATCTCCAACAGCTGCACAGCCTTTGCATTCAAGCCCAAGTGGAGGTGCGTTGGTGGCGTCATCTGGAATGTTGCCACCACCTCATGCTCCACCACCTGGACCAGGCCTAAGCGCTATGGGTTATGATGGGACGCCAACGCAACCTCAAATTCCAGCCCATAATATTGCGCAAACTCATCCCATGTTACAGCCACCATATGCGGCAAGTCATATGGCTTATCCACCGTATCCGGTGCTCCATCAACAGGAAATTGCCGCCTTACAGCAGCAACTGCAAGAATTGTTTTGCATGCCGCCCGGACATGATCACCAAGAGAAGATTATTCGATTACAAGAACGACTCAATATGGTGCAGCAACATGAAATCAATGATTCATGTGTCGGAGGACCTCAGTGTCCACTCTATCAAAGCATGCCACCCACAACTTTATACGGTGCAACAATGGTGCAGCATCAGATGATAGAAAGTCCACAAGTCTCAAGTACCACAGGACGTGGCCGAGGCAAAGGTACCAATAAACCAAGAAAGCCTCGCACCAAAAAAAGTGAGAAAATTCAGGCAGCCAACGAACTTATGGACATTAGTAGTAATATTATGCAACAGGTTCCACAAATAATACCGCCCAATCAGTTGCCCGTATCAGAAGATTGCGTAACGCAAGGGGCCGGAGATACTTCCGTGGTCGGTCTAATGGAGTATAATGAGAGCAGTGCAGGTGATCATTCGCAAGATGTACATTCAGCAAATGAGCTGGACACCTCGACAGATGGATCTGGCAAAAAGAAAAAGCCTCGCAAACCCCGAACGCCCCGTGATCCCAATAAGCCCCCTAGAGAACGCATTCCGAAAATAAAGAAATTAAAAGGTTTAGAGTCTTTGGATGATTTAACTATACAAGGGCGTAAACGCGCCACAACTATAGGTGGAATTCGGAAGAAGAGACTGATCGATGATAATGATTATGACAAACCAGCCGAAGGCAGTGAAGGTGAAGACAATAAGCCCCTAGTACCGCGAATACTGAACCCATCAGTAGAAGATCAAAATAATGGTGCTGGGGCGGATGAGAAGGTTCAAGAAGGCGAAGAACATAAACCAGAAACCACTGCAACGGACGAAATAAAAATGACTTCAGTTGATGAGGGTGACACGCCTGACTATGATGACATACCGGTGTCGAAAATACCAAAAGGGGAAGACATCAATCGAGGTGAAGAAACCGAAGTGGCAGATGAAACCGTTGATTCTATACCAGATTCTGCGGGTGATTCTGCTGCAACGCCCAGCCGCAGGAATAGGCGGCGCGGTCGTGCACGTGGTGAGGGTAGTGATGGCAGTACGGGACGAAGAAGATCGCAGCTTTCAGCGAAAGCTTTAAAGAAGCGACGAAATCGTGGTCGTATAGTACCGGAATCTGACGGAGAAGATGATAATCTGGCTTCGACACCGCCTCCATCCCCACCACCTGACTCTGAACTAGATACCAGTAAAAGACGATCATCACGTAATACTCAACGTAAAAAATATATTGATGACGTAATGCTTAGATTTTCAGATGATGAAAATTCTTTAATGGCAACCTCCCCAATAAAAAGAGACCGGAAATCGGCTAACATTACAACAGCAGCAGCAGTTGTAGCTGCAACAGTAGCGAAAACTTCGACAGCTGCAAGTGTTGCTTCCAGTGATGTAATAGAAAAACTTGAGCAAGCAGCATCAAATTCGGGTGGAGAGGGTACCTGCAGTGCACTCAGTAACGATCAGCCCTCAACCAGTGAAGAGAAGACATTAATATTGTGCGAAGATGGCGGAGAAGGAAGTTCGGGAGCTACGTCCACTTCCACCAATGACAAGTATGAAAAACAAGATACTATGTCCGTCCCAACAATATCAGCAAAACCCAATTACGTATACATTAATACCGGCGATGAAGATAGTATGGTGGTACAATATGTTTTGGCTGTAAGAATGGGCAAGAGGGAACTCTTGCCGGATCCCCCACCTCAAGATATTCTCAAGGAAGAGAAATCTAAAAAGTTGGAAAGAGAAGCATTACCCACTAATCAAGTAGAACAAATTGAAATTGATGAAAAAATTCTTGAGAATAAGAAAGAAGATGAACACAAAAAAGAAACAAAACTTGAAGGAGAATTAAAAATAGAAACAGAAGCACTTGCAATGGAGCAAAATAAATCTGAAACTGAAGCCATGGAAGACACTAAAGACATTTCGACTAGTTCGGATGAAACTGTAGAAGATAAAAGTACACAGAATAAAGAAAATGTAGAGGAAACAATGGATGTTGATGAAGTTGCTGAAGAAAAGCCATTTCAGAAAGAAGATGAAATGCATGAAGCTGAAGTTAAGAAATTAGCTGTAGATGCACACGAAGAGGCTGTCACTGACACAGTGGAAAAAATGCAAGTTGATGACGTTGCAGATATTCAAGCAGAGACAGAGAACAAAAACCTCACAATAGAAGAAGATAAATCGAAGGAATTAAAGACAGAAGTCGAAAACGTAAATTCCTATAAATCGTCAGAAGTAAAGGCAACTGCTGAAGATGACAATAAAGCAGGCGCGGAGAAAAAGAATGAAAAAGTTGTCGACTCCATAAGCAAAACAAGTCCCACAACGCAGGAGAAGGAGAAGGAGAAGGAGAAGGATAAGAAAGAGGCTGGAGACAAAACAAAACCCGAACCCGTTTTTATAGAAGTGGAAGAATTCTTGGTGAAATATCGTAACTTCTCTTATTTGCATTGCGAATGGCGCACCGAGGAAGAGCTTTATAAAGGCGATCGCCGTGTCGGGGCTAAAATCAGACGCTTTCAGCAAAAGCAAGCACAACAAATCAATATATTCGAGAATATTGATGAAGAGTACTTCAATCCCGATTTTATGGAAGTGGATCGTGTCTTAGATATGTCCATACATACCGATGAACAAACGAGTGAAACTACGAAACACTATTTGGTCAAGTGGAAGGCCCTACCCTATGAAGATTGCACATGGGAATTGGAAGAAGATGTGGACGTGGAAAAGATTGAACAGTATGTGCGATTCAACAAGGCACCGCCCCGCTGCGAATGGAAAAATAAGAAACGACCACATCCAGACCAATGGAAGAAGTTGGATAAAACGCTCATTTATAAGGGTGGCAATACTTTAAGGCCGTACCAGTTGGAGGGCTTGAATTGGTTAAAGTTCTCTTGGTACAATGCGCACAACTGCATACTAGCCGACGAAATGGGGTTGGGCAAAACCATACAAAGCTTAACATTTGTACATTCCGTATACGAGTATGGCATACGTGGTCCCTTTCTTGTAATAGCGCCCCTATCCACGATACCTAATTGGCAACGCGAGTTTGAGAGTTGGACTGATATGAACGTCGTGGTATATCACGGTTCAATTACAAGTAAACAAATGATTCAAGACTATGAATTCTATTTTAAGACTGAAAATGGCAAAGTTCTGAAGGAACCCGTCAAATTTAATGTACTGATTACAACATTTGAAATGATTGTTACGGACCATATGGATTTGAAATCGTTCAATTGGCGCTTGTGCGTTATAGATGAAGCGCATCGTTTGAAAAATCGGAATTGTAAACTTTTAGAAGGACTGCGACAACTGAACTTGGAGCATCGTGTTTTACTGTCGGGTACACCCCTTCAAAATAATATGAGTGAATTGTTTTCCTTATTAAATTTTCTGGAGCCCAGTCAGTTCTCATCTGCCGAGGAGTTTATGGCCGAATTTGGAAGTCTGCGGACCGAAGAGGAGGTCAACAAATTACAGGCTCTGCTTAAACCCATGATGCTGCGTCGCCTAAAAGACGATGTTGAAAAATCGTTGGCTCCCAAAGAAGAAACCATTATCGAGGTGGAACTGACGAATATACAAAAGAAATACTATCGCGGCATTTTGGAGCAAAATTTTACTTTCCTTAAAAAAGGCACCACCTCAGCTAATATACCCAATCTTATGAATACAATGATGGAATTACGCAAGTGCTGTATACATCCGTATCTATTGAATGGTGCCGAGGAACAAATCCAATACGATTATCGGTCACAACATGGTGAGGACCCTGAATCGTATTATAAGAATCTCATTCAGTCGGCTGGTAAAATGGTACTCATTGATAAACTACTACCAAAGTTGAGGGCTAACGGCCATCGTGTGTTGATATTTAGTCAAATGGTGCGCTGTTTAGACATATTGGAAGATTACTTGGTATATCGTAAATATCCCTTTGAAAGGATTGATGGTCGTATTCGAGGTAATTTGCGGCAGGAAGCTATTGATCGTTACTCCAAGCCTGGATCTGATCGTTTTGTCTTCTTGTTGTGCACAAAGGCGGGCGGGTTAGGTATTAATCTTACTGCCGCCGATACGGTCATCATATACGACTCTGATTGGAATCCTCAGAATGATTTACAGGCTCAAGCCCGTTGTCATCGTATTGGGCAAAGAAAAATGGTCAAAATCTATCGATTGTTGTGTCGCAACACATATGAAAGGGAGATGTTTGACAAGGCCTCCTTGAAATTGGGCTTAGATAAGGCGGTGTTGCAGTCGATGAATACAAATCCTTCGAAGGATGGTAGCAACAAACAATTATCAAAAAAAGAAATTGAAGACTTGCTTAAGAAAGGTGCTTATGGAGCAGTAATGGATGATGACAATGCCGGTGATAAATTTTGTGAAGAAGATATCGATTCCATATTGAAGCGACGCACTCAAGTAATTACAATGGAGTCGGAGAAAGGGTCTACTTTTTCCAAAGCATCGTTTGCCGCGTCAGGCAATCGTTCAGACATAACAATAGATGATCCGGACTTTTGGACGAAATGGGCCAAAAAAGCTGACATTGATCCTGATATTTGCGAACGTGATGAAACTGAAGATTTGGTTTTGTCTGAACCACGTCGTAGAACTCAGATTAAACGATACGGGCACGAAGATGTCATGGATGTGAATTCGGACGATTCATCAAATGAGAATAGCGACGAAGACGGTGGCGGTATCGGTTTACGTTCCACCCGAAGAGCTCGGAAAGAGAAACGGGATCGATGTCGTGAAAAGAAGGTTAACGATGAATATTTGCCGCGTGAACGTGGCGACGCTCTATCCTCTCTCAATCTCGATGAAATTCAATATGGCAACTGGGCGAAATCTGAATGTTTCAAAGTGGAGAAAGGCCTTTTATCTTTCGGGTAAGCATTGCATAAAACATATGTTGTGCGTACATTTTTTAGTTAATTATATTTTAAGTAAAAAATAGAAAAATGAAACAAAAATATATTTAAGTCACATGCGATCTGTGGGTATGTCCGATGTGCTAAAGTGTCGTTTGCACTTCTTTTGAGTGTTGTCCAATTTCATTTCCAGTATATAAATTTTGCGTCTGAGCATTTTTTCCTCCTTTTCTTGCGTCAGTATCTCGTTCTTCTTGGCTATATACTCATGGACACTGGGTGCTTCATAGCGTTCCAGTTGCTCTTTCAAATTATTTAGAACTTGAAGGTCCTTTTCATTCTCCTTCTCTACTTGCAAAGCCTCGCGCTCCAGCTTGCTAATTGTTTTTATCACTTCCAATGTCTTGTTATTTAACTGACGCGACTCTTCTTCGATATTCATCATTACTTGTTTCTCTTCCGACATTGAAAGGGACGCCTTGCCGGTTACACCCTTCAGACCGGCCATATGTGTGTTCTTTTCTTCCAAAGCAGTTAACAGTTGCGTACGCTTGATCATCAACTTTTCAAAATCGATGGATGTGAGAATGCCACTTAAATCGGCCTTGGTCATCAAGTCGTTGCGTAACTGTGTACAATGATCGTGTAAAGAGGTAATGCGCAGACGCATAGTACCCAACAGAGCGCGAGCATTTTTCAACCAGTTGTTTACGAACTTCCGAATTTTGCGTTCTAACTGCCTTTCTGTGGCGGTATTGAGAAAATTCAAGTCACGTTCATCACGTAAGAAATGTAAATGGAAACTTTTTGAAGTTTCCTTCGTCTCCTCATTCATATAGATCAATTCCTCAATGTGAGCACGTAAAATTTTTATGTCATGAGCAGCTAACGGGGCGGTGTTCAATAGCTATTATTATATTCATAATTTTGTTATACATACTTACCGGCCCTCTCAATTTCGTGTACTCTCTTCTCCACCTCGTTGGCCGTTTTCTCAGCCATGTCGGCTTTGGCGCGATAATTCAATTTGTAGTCGAAAGCTGTCTTCTTGTTAGGGTACATCCCTCCAGAGGGTGACGCACCCAAAATAGAGCGACTGGCCATTGAGTAACCGACCGAAAAACGACTAGCCATCGAACGACTCACGCGATCACCCAATGTACTGTCTATCACAGAGCCGGGATCACGGCGGAATCCAAAACCCGTTTGTGAAAATTGATGTGATTTGCGTTGATTTAAACCAATCAACAATTTTGGGTCGCTCTTTTCCAGAAAATCAATTAGAAAATGATTTTCCAAACGAGCCAAGGCCAACTCTCGATTCACTTCTTGTAAAGCGTTGAATAATTCAACTGCATCAACTTTCTTTAAACGTTCTTCTTGATGTTCTTCCGTCATTTGAAAGAACGTCTCCAAGTGAAGATTATTGATGAAGGCATCCAGTTCGCCGGCAACTTCAGAGAAGGCATTTTTGTGTCGCACATCACGGGAAGACAAATGTGTCAATTGCACCACGCTCCGTGAGGATTGACCCCGTGACGATGCCACAGAAGAACGTGAACTCTGCTGTGTCGACATTATGGCTGATTTTTATTTTCAATGTATGATTCGAAGAAAATTTGTTATTTTTCAAAAATATTTTTTTCTTTAAAAATAAATTACGTATAAGTGCATGTATATTGTCTACTTTATATATCTTGATCTTGACATTTGAGATATGAAAAATAAAAAATGTATAATTTTTTGTTTTATGGCATCTTTACAGGTATGGTCGTTGGCTAGAAATATTGGAATTGGGTCAATTCAAACGGGGTTGGCGTGAAATTGATGTTGAGGACTGTGCTCGCATAATTGTAAGCGCTTCAATGCCTCTACTGAGAGGCTATTCTCTCATGCTTCTTCTTCTATTCTAGTAATATTTTTTATATATATAAAATATCTCCCATTTAAAAAGTACCAGACACCATGATGATTTCCCATGCTAATATTGAGAAAACATTAGGTTTTCGCTGAGTAAAAAACTTTCTCGGATAACTGATCATTCATTCTCTCCTCCTACATATGACTGTTGTTGTGTACTTTGTGTGTTTCGTTATTATTAAAAAAAAAAATGTTTTCATTTTTATTCATTTTCTGTTCCGGCATATAGTTGCTCTACTGTCTCCAAGTGTACAAGGGCGATGAGAAAATAAAAACATTCATTTGGGATCTAATCACACCAACGGAGGACGGTGAAATACAAAAGATTAGCAGGGATCACAGTGGCCTCCACAATTTGGTGCCACGAGGTAGGAATGCAAAAGGTATGGTAAACTACAACACACTACTACAAACACGCACTTTGAAGGATTTTAATATGATTGATGCTGCACGGATGTAGTTTGTAATAAATTAGTACTTGTGTGAAAATAACAAACATAAAACGATAAAGCAACGTAAGCAGACATAAACAACGCATTAACCGTTTTCTCTATATACCTTTGTAAGGGGCTTTGTCCTTAAAGTATCCACAACACTTGGGGTAGAGGGTGTTTTAAAGCCTATAGTTACACCGCGTTACACACAAGAGTAGACTACAGAAGTAATAAGCGTTTCTTATGTACTCTTTAGCGTAGAATCAAACACTCATAAATTGCGATGGTGGGTATAAAAAAGGGCTTCAAAAAGATATCATAATATTCGGTATTATAAGGCCATCGTGATTTTATTTTATAACCCTTTAATAAGCATACTATATTATTGGGGATCAGTAGGACGTGCTTTATTGCCCTTGAATGTATAAACTCATTTTTGATGTTATTTTTGTTATATAATAAACAGAACATACCTGACATAACAGAAAATATGCATTTTCCCAATCTAAACAGTGATTTTTTCAAATTTAAAGTAATAATCGTGAGGTGGCAAATAGTTAAAGAGGTCCTGCCTTCCAATTAATTTTATTGTACCTCCCATGGGTCACAGGGCTTCAAAAGCCAGTATTTTTCGACAAAAACCGACTTGTAACCGCGACCGAGTAGTAGCGCGAAAATGTAGCGTCATAGGGAAAAAATAAAACCGGATCTTAAATGAGTTCAAATCACACCAAAATTAGCTAAAAGAGTTACCCGTGACTTGTTTTAAAACGTGTCACATTTGCAGCAGAGTGGTATTGTACCAAACGATTTAGAACACGCCTGCTTGCGTTTGAAATATAATATTTCTGTTGTGGTAATGATTTATCCGGAGAATTTGAGGTGTGTGAATATGTTTTCGTCTGCAAACGAACTTGTGTCGCACAGTTTTGAAAGCAATGGATTTTTAAAAAATGTAAAAATATTAAATGTGTTTGCAGTATGCTCTGCCTGTACTAGTTGTATACCATATCTTTTGGTTTCTTTTAGAAAGTAACATTTTGAACTATTAGTAAGTAAATAATAATTGATTGATGTTTTAATTGGCATTTAGATCTATTTCGGCATAAATTTACACCTTTGCAACAAAATTTTCTGGCAACAAAATTCATTTTGTGATATAAAAAATGCACGACTACCATCCATTTTACGTCTATATAATATTTCTTCCATATTGTTATATTTAGGACGCAATGGTGGTAAGACGCAAAAGGAGTTGGCTGCTGCTGCTGCAGCTGAAGCGGCTGCTCTTAACACTACGGCATCTTGCTCCTCTAAAGCATTATTGATTGATAAAGAGCCACTAACACGCTCACCACAAAATCCACAGGATCCAAACCATTGGAGTAAAATGCACAAATACGATGCCGATATATATTTGGAGGGTGCCTATAAAAAGCACTTAAGCAGGCACGCGAATAAGTGAGTCGTGTGGAATCGAATCTTCTACTAATACAAACCAAAAAGAATATTTATATAAACTAATGCAACTTGTTCACTCTCTGCTCTCTTGATTTCTGTTTTTTCGTAACAATGAATAATTTTTTCCCTTTTTTAATTTGTTTTTCTTTTTTAAAATTTGCTCTTCCTTTTCTGTTGCGTGTATTATTGAATTATGCTTTTATTAAAATCTTTCCAAAATGTAGAGTTTTGCTGCGCGTACGTATGCTGTATTATATACATCATGAAATTATAGGAGATTTTGTGCAACAAATCAAGGACAACACTCCTGTTAGGTATGTTAAAATTCAATAATTTATGTATGTACCCTACACCTTAATGGTGGGTGTCCGCCCGTCCGTTTCGTGCTCTCAGAAGTAGGCTTTAAAGGCCTAGATGCAGTCTTGTCCGTATATAACATAAGTAGTAGTAAACGCCATTAAATAATTAAAAATATTAATATTATTATGATATCTTGTTATTGTGCGTGTAATACATTTAGTGAACTACCCATACGACCGCCAACAATGGCTGACCAAGTGCCGGCCTCGTGGTGGAATCCGGCTTGTTGTGATAAAAGTCTGTTGGTGGGTACGTTTAAACACGGCTGTGAAATGTATCGTCAAATGCGTTCCGATCCTATGCTATGCTACGCTAGCCACGTTGGCTGCTTGGCAGTAGATGATGCCATGATGACGACTGTGACGAATTTGCCAATGTAAGTATGGACTACTGTGCAAAAAAAATAACAACAATGAATTTAGAAAACAGGTGAACATGTTGTAGTCAGTTATATCAGACCATTTAATACCCTACACTGCTTAGTTCCACTAATTATGCCGTAATTAGTTTAGTTGTAGTAAACGCGAGGCATTGCCTGGAGACATAAGTCATTTTGTGAAATATCGTTATATGGAAAGAGGTTCTATGGTCCGATTGGGTCAATTAACTATTCACTAAATTTGATCAAAAAATATTAAGAATCGCAAATTTTTGTCGTACAAAGACTTTCTTTATAATAGCAGGTTAATTACATTGCTATACAGACGGACAGGGCAGATGAACAAACTGAATATAGCCTTTGCTACAAGTGATATATTTAAGCATCGCTGTTACATTTTTCAATAAATTTTTATAGAAATGAAGACGATACAAATTCCAAGTTGGAGGATGGCGACGAAGTGGATGATGATGGCACTGCCACCAAAGATTCCGATTCCACAAAATTGACGTCAGGCGATCCTAAAGATCCATTATTAGATCCCGAACGACCCAGTTCTTCTGGTAAGAAAATCAAATTGGCGAAATCGGCAACCGCTGACGAAGCAATGACAGCCGATGACTCGGTAGATAAGGCCGAAGTAGAGGCCAATGCTGTTGTGGTTGGTTCAGAAAAACAAAACAAGGCAGATGCCAACGATAATAATAATGTTAAGAGTGACAACGATGTCCAAGAGATAAAAATGGATCTAGATGCAGAAGCGGAAACTTCTAGTGCAGCCTTAGCTGTGAATGATACAAATTCAGTGGATGCTATCGCATCCGAATCGGCAGCGTCTGTGGCCACCACAACTGCGTTGGTTTCACCCAAGGCCAACAGTCCTTTGGCTGATATTGCTAACGTTGAGGAAGCTACAAATTTGGGCTCAAATGCCAACAATAACATTTGCACTACTACTGACAATACCACCTTCACTACCACCACCACTCTCAACTCAGTCATCAACAATAATACTTGTACTACTACTACCACAACCACCACATCTACATCTACTACTACTATTTCTACCACCAATATTATCACCACTACTACTACTTCATCATCATCACCAACCTCATCAACTGAGCAAACGCCCAATGAAAGTGTTAACACCAATTCCTTGTTAGGCTTGGATGAGGAGGAGAGTGGCGCCGGCTCATATCCACCCATCCAAATACCGGCAGAAGATTCGGCAACAGCCTGGCCCTCGATGCAAGACTTAAACACACGCTTGCGTCGCGTCATTACTGCCTACCAGCGTAATTATAAGAAAGAGGAACTGAAACAACAACAAAAAGCGAAGGTAAGTGGTCTTAAGAGTTGTGTAATATTGTCTTAGTTCTAAAGAATATTTTTCCTCCTCTTTGTATCTAAAATAACACAAAAAAAAAAATGTACCGTTAATTAATCTAAAATTAAAAACTTCTCCTATTGTACATTTTTAGTCATTGCAAGTAGTAAAGTAGTTTTTAGTTGAGTTTAGTTTGAGAAGTTGCCTTAAGTTACAAAAGTGAATGAAAACGTTTATTCGAATATTAAAAGAAGATCCAATGACCCCATGACCCAATGGATTTAAAGTCAAAATCGTTAACTTAGATGGTAGTGGTAGTGCAGTTGTGTGTAAAACTAACGCACATGTATTTGTAGATATATGATGATAAATGATACGTTAGTATGCAATAAATGTGATTAACAGTAGATTTGAGACAAGTAGTTCATAAGTAATAAATAACAATTCGTAAAATGCACGCCAAAAAACCACAACTATTGACAAAATCATCAACATCTCTCACGTGACATGTTTTAGCAAAACAGAGCTAAATGCGCGTTTAAGCTAAAAAGAAGGTTGTAGAGCGCGTGCAATTTTCATCACAAGAGAAATGAAATATTCATATGAAACCGAAAAACGAAATACGAAATACGAAATACTTCAATGCGCAGCAGCACGCATAAAGCAGTACTTTTTATAAGACTTTGCAGATGATTTAAGCCAATTAAGAAAAAAAATGTGAGGGGCTCTCAAACTTTCCAAGTAAGCGATTGTACGTTCATATACGTATATATGTAGCTAATATGGAGGAGAACTACTTTACTACTGCCACTGTCTTGAAGAATATGACTATTATCATTCACACTGTTTTCCAAATCCCACATTTAACCTGAATGAATGCTTTTCTTAACTTTTCTTTTCTTTTGTCAAATTTTCATCTTATTTATTTATATTTTTACCCAAAAAATTTATTAAAAATGCCAACAGCTGCAAGCCTTGGTTACTACAACGCCGCCGCTTTCAGTACCCACTACACCCACTTTACAGTCTATGCAAATACAAATGCAAAGTGCTGTTGTGGTCGGTGGCGGCGGCAATGGTGCAGCTGGCAATTCTACCAACGATCCTGGTTCACGCACTTTACAATCATTAATACAAAATAATAATAACAATAACAACAACAATAAT
The DNA here is from genome assembly GCA_963971445.1 of Ornithomya chloropus. NCBI lineage: Eukaryota > Metazoa > Arthropoda > Insecta > Diptera > Hippoboscidae > Ornithomya > Ornithomya chloropus. The sequence continues at coordinate 51,142,977 of OZ020530.1, read as the reverse complement.
GGCGGATCTATGTCATCAGGGCCCAGCACTTCGGCTGCTGCTACGGCGGCTACAAATCAAAATAGTACCTTGTCCCATCAAATGCAACACCCACAATCACAAATGCAGCAACAAACGCAACAACAACAACAACAGCAACAAGTAGCCGCTGCCGCCGCAGCAGCTGTGGCCAGTGCACCCATGCCAACTGCTGCCGATATCAGCCTAATGCTAAGTATTTTAAATACCACCGACGTTAGCCAATTGGCCAATTTGGACATCAACAAGCTAGCGATGTATTTGGTTAATATGAACAATGTAAGGATTGACCATATTTTCTTAAAAAAACACACACTTATCACGCTGCTTTTAAACATCTCAAACACACGCCTCACACTCACATCATATGTTGCTTATCAATTAACACAGTTGCTATCATGCTTTACACATCCTTCAACTTAGTGGGAACACAAGTAAAAAGGCTTAAAAAGACAAAGTTTGGCTTGGGCCAAATGTGAGATACCACGCAGTGGGCTGGGCATTGCGGCCTTTTCTAACAACTATCACGAAGCATTCCCATATATTTTACACAATTTACAGGTCTACATCAAAGATGAGTTTTGGCGAATTTGGGGTGGGAGTTAGTAGGGATACATTGATGCACTAGGAATTTATAGATTTGTATAGATTAACTTCGCAGCTTTATTTGTGTGGCTGCGAGAAGTTTACGACGATTATGGAAGTATTTGTATAAGATTTTACCCCAATTTTTGAAACCGTGAACATAGCTACAACTATGACTTGGATTTTGATATTGACCAAGCATATATATACCTTGTGGACTTATGATGTCTCAACATCAGTGTACACGAGCTATCAAGGTGGAGAGTATGCATAAATCGCGTCAAGTCAAACACACCCTTTATATTTGTTTTCTTGTTGCGTGCCTTCTTAAGTTTGTGTGTGTTGGTGATAAATGATATCACATATCAAGTTCAATTTGGTGGAGTAAATATTTCGAGCTATAATAAGTAGGCGAAATACAACGTTGTGTGTGTTTGTATTATTTGTTCTTGTGAACGGGAAAAATCAATATCGTCGGATACTTGCCACTACGCTACTAATTACTCCTTTTCATTTATTGCATACTTTTCTCCACCATAACGTCTCTTAAACAGCACAACACACACGTGTACCGTCACGTCGTAACCTATCTGCCGCCTTCTCAGTGAACGTTGTACAACTTTTTGTTGACACTTGAAACGAAATTTTGTTAGTACGTGTGTGTATGTGCTTTTGAGCTCAAATAATACCATAGACTCTTCCGCAGGTCTGAAGCTTTATATTGAGGGAGAGCCAGTGCCACCTCCCCCAATCCAAAATACTCTTCCGTTTTTAACATTCATCCCCCAAATATAAACGTTAGGCCCTGCAAAAAACTTATAAACAAGAGCTGCTACAACAATCAAATTTATATTTATGAAATGGTACACACCAAATGAAAGACGAAAAAGACCGGAAATAGGTAGAAGTATACTCGCACACCCGTGTATTTTGCAATTGCTCAGGATCACAACACCAACTAGCTAACTAACTAACGAATTGAAAATTCTAAACAGGAGGACGATAGAGGAAGGGGAGCACCACCTTAGTGTATGAAAATCTTCCTTATTTAGTTAGTGTATGAAAGTCTTCCTTATTTAGTTTCGTTAAGTTTGTGTGCTTATGTGTAGAAGTATATTATGTATATAGATGTAATAACATTAACAATGATGGTAATGGTAGCACTGGTTTACTTACTTTTACTCACCTTTATATACAGATACCCATGTTGTATAGTTGTGTAGTTGTTAATTTATTACCTCCAAATATGTAACATAACGTCTGTCGCCGAAACAAAAGTAAACAACCCATTTTATTGCTGGTTCTTTACTTTAGATGATATTCCACGGCTACATACTGAGACAGCTTGGAAAGCTCATAATATATATATATATACAATATGTATAATTTCGATAAGCATTAAAATCCAGTTCGCTTTAGAAATGTCCGTGTGTCGTGTCTTTTTAGGACATGCTCTCGATCGCCAAAACTGACCGATTAAGCGGAAATTTGCAAATTGTACAAAATTTACAGAAATTCATTCTCGTGCGGAATTCGAGGTTTAGGAAAAAATGTTGTACACAATTTAATAGTCGTTAAGAGGTGACACATTTGTACACATGCCACGCCCACGGTTAAAATATATGCGTGCAGAGTAACAGAAGATTTGGTGTAAGCCATATAAAGCTTTTTTACTTGTTTCTTTTCTAAGATGGACATTCAGAGATTCCTTTAATTAACACCACAGCTATGATTGTCTTGGAAAAAACGAACATTTTTGCGCAGGTTAGAATATGCGACTTTATACTCTCATATAAATCTACAACCTGCCGCATTCAAGCCAAAAGGCTTAATAATGTGTCGTCACATTAATTTTATTCAACACGCACACCCACTATATTGTAAGATCCTAGTATATGCATATATTACAATGTGTACGCATTTGTGTGCGCACATGTATTTAAAAGAAAATGTTTCAAATACTTATTAGCCTTGGATAGACATTCAGTATAATGAAAATTGTATTGAAACACCTGTAACGAAAGTGTCATGTAGTTAGACCAGGGTTGTCGCCGCCGCAACATTTCGAATATTTTACAGCAACTCTTCATAATGCAAATCCTGTTCTTATAATGTACACAGTACTGCGTACATCTAAACCTAAACGATTCTGTATGCGGACAAAAAAGGATTTCCAAGAAAATAATGTCTTATAGACCGCCCCTCATAATTCCTAAAGGTGGATTTTGTTCAAACCATTAAACATTAAACGCAGTATGTATCTCTACTGAGTTGTATACATTTTTGAATTCGTCTCTTCCATCTACCATGACTTGCTTGCTTGCTATATTTTATTACTTAGCAGTCATATGCGTATTAAACAAATATACGTGAGTGCTGTGCTGCGTGCCTACGTATATAGATATGTGTTTAAAGCGGCGTATTTTAGATCATAAAGCTAACCTGAAACCATAAGCACCAATCAGAGTGTTTGTGCAGTCAGCAAACAAGACGAAAAGGTCTTTGATGCAAAACTGATATGATTTTGTCCTTGTGTATCTGTATTTATATATATGCGAGTGTATTTGTATTTCTCTACGCTTGAGTAACCCTAATAAAGTCCCCTTTTTGCGGAGTTTCTCATTCGGCATTCTAAGTACATTTAGGGCAGTTTTCAATAAAATTAACGGACACCTTAACGGCCAGTTAGTAAAAATTTCTTTGCACCACGTTCAGTTAAACACAAACCAATACTTCTCCGTTATATGAAACTTTAAGATTTGTTTCATTTAATTACTAACGCGCACCCAAAAATTAAGTACCAAACAAACGCCCGATAACATTGAAAACGAGTAAGAGAGCTAAGTTTGGCTTACGCCAAATCTTAAATGCCCTCCACGTCTACTTACAAACGGCGTGGAAGGTATATGATTTCTCCCTCTAATCATTTTTGGAGTACGTATTATCTGAGTATGTTTTTTTTTTAAATTGTGGACGTATCTGTTATCCCACCAAGCCCGCCCATTGGCATATCGATGGCTGGAATAATTATGGATATGCGTACCAAAATTCAACTTCTTTGCTCAATTTTTGCGGCGGATAAATATATTGCGGGCGATTGTGGGCGTTGCTTCTACCCAATTTTCACACGGACATATGGACACACCAGTCTAGATCAAATCAGTTTTTGATGCTGATCAAAAATATGTACACTTTGTAGAGTCTGTGACGCCTCCTTCGGGGCCTTGCAAACGGAATGACGCACATAGTATACTGGGGGTATATCTTATGCGGAGGGTACAAAAATTATATTTGGCTAAATGCAAATCTTGAGTACGCACCATCGGTGCACCCAAGCTTCCCCTTTTTCTGTTTATATTGTATTGTGGGCATGTCGCTTGATCGATTTTGCCCATGAGTACAAAAACTACAATCATTGTTGCCATGTTTGGAACCGATATCTCTATTTGTTAGACCAGGACAGTGATTACCACATACATACGGACGGACAGACAGGCAGACATGACTAAATCGTTATTCGTTAGTATTCGATGGTGTTTCAGAACATTTATTATATTATATTAAGGGGGGTCTACGACACCCCCTTTTGCTCGTTGACAAGTACGCGCCTAAATACATTCGATGGTGGGTATAAAAATGCAATATTATTGGTTTAAATAATATACTCGCTGAAGTACAGTGCAATCCTCACTGAATTTTTTAAAACATTTGTGTTCATTTTTGAAAGCGTTTTTGTTTTGCTTCCAAAATGTATTAATTTTTAAAAGTTCCCAACAAAGCAATAATTATTTAACTTGTAGTTAAGAGTGTCCGTTAAAAAATATCTTCGTTAGCAAACTGATGGTACAAGTATTTATATTGAAAGCGGGGCAATATGTGAATGTTTGAATCTCTCAAACATTGTGATTGTCTTTCGGGGTGGTAGTGCCTTTGTTATCCATCGCCGTCTTTTTTAACGTACGCTCTGTGGAGAATTTATTTTATCCCCTAATGCTTAATGTTGTTGTGCTTTAGTTTGGTGCTGCTGTGGCTGTGGCTGTTGCAGTGCTTGTGCTTTTGGGTGACTATGATAATTGTCACCATCGTTCTCTACCAAACGCAACTGTACTTGAATGCATATTATTTCTTCTTTCAATGTTTGTTATGAAAAGGTCGATTAGAAAGAAGTTCATACACATACGCACACACGCACACATCTACATACCAATACCAATTCATTTTTATGGCTTCCTGGTATACCGAACGAATAAGCAGGTGTGTGCCATTTCAATTTTTTTAGAAGAAAATTCCAAGATATCGCTGTAGAGAGATGCGTGTCCGTATAATTTTAAAATTATTCTTTTCGCTTTTATTACAGCTTGTAAGCTTAGCCTTTTCAGGCAACACATACCTTGTACTCTTTTTTTTTTTTTGTTTTTTAGATGTACAAGCCTGTCAAGTGTAACAAGTGCTGATATATGAAATGCATAATGGGTAGATATCTACACCCTACTCTGTCTGTGATTTTTGAGATTTTTCGTTGAAATTTATTATAAACTCAAGGGTCGGTCCAGAGACGACATTTTTTAAAAATTAACTGAATCGGACCATTTCTGTAACCTTAACCTGTAACCCTATTTTATGTATCGAAAACTCGTAATCGTAATCGTAATCCTTAGTCGCAAAAGCCTCGTTTCTACGAGGGAGGGCTTTGGATTTGCAACATAGACTAAATTTCAATTAAACACCATCGATACTGAATATTTTGAAAACAAGCCATACCTTTAGAATGGGGTTAAATTCGTTTCTGAAAAATTCACGAAAAACACAAAGCAATTCTTATTTTAAAAGCGAGTTTTCTAAAAAATCACAAAAAAAATGGTCCATTTAAAGGTATATTTACATTAATCTCTGCTGCTGACCTCATGGTATGCAGAGCAACGACGCTGCGAAACAAAATGCCGCGAGATAATATCATGTGCAGGTATAAGTTTCGCACGCTTGGTAAAAAAATATTCGTTAAATTGTCCTTTAGGAATAGAAAATCGTGGGGGCAGAAGAAACAGTTACATTAGGAGTAATCCCTGTCAGTCAGATGAATGTTGCTTGAAGATATTCTCTCGAGAAGCTTTGCAGTGTATAATGTTTGATATTTTTATTGAATATAATAGCAGTTACCACAGCTTGTCCGTTAGGATTTTGAGTAGTGTATGTTATAAAGGTTGTTAATTACTTAAGAGGGTTTGTATCAAAAGATTTCGATTTTTAATCACATCTCGCATCATGTTTTGCAGGTCATAAGTATTTACATATGTTGTATGAGTTCCATGATAAAGCTCTTCGATATTGATAGGTTGAGTGTTTGTCTTTGGAAGTTCAACATATGAGAACTGCTGTGGAGTTTAGTTCTGTGGAAAATTTGTATTCAGTACATCAGTGTATGAGAGTAACTTTTTTAGAAATTTAGTTGAATCTAGATTTTAGACTTGGTGGGAACACGTTGAGTACAGATTTTCGAGCATTGATACGGGAGACAATTTGTTATATTTTTTAATAGGGTCATATTAATAATGAGGCTGTGCGTTTATGAGGCTCTTCAACCGTACTTCTGCGGTGCAAATTGTGTCCCGGATTATAAATAGAATGACCAACGCCTTGATTCTTAATTTTACTTATGCCGAATCCAATTTCCACTCGGAATAAGAATTGAGGAATTTTCTCTTTTTTACATATATTAAAATCCGTGTCCCTGGGTTTCCAAAGGCCTCTTTTATTTCAGATGTGGGTACATGACTTTTAATACCTCTTATAAACACACGCAGCTCTTTTGCGCTTTTTAATTGGTGGGCGTCAATGACCTTAACCTCGGTTCTATAAATTTTATTTTCATTGTAAAATTGAGCTTTTGTTTCAGAGATTTTTCCTGTAAGTATACCTAAGAGGTGGAATTTTTAGTGGTTAGTAATCCGTGATTCTCTTCGTTGTTTTTTACATCACCACGCCTATTTCAATAGTTAACTTTGCAGCAGTTCTCCACTTGAAAGGGATATGCGCCATACCATTTTCGATTTCAAATCCACTATGATAATGATATGAGGAGGGTGTACATTGCCTTAGTTCACACGTTCGTATGTGCCAAAAGGGTGAGAGCCCCACCCCCGAAAGTATATATATACTGTTCGTTCGTGTGTTCGTATAGCCGTAACCTTTTCTCAATTAATAACAATGCAATAAAACGTAATCACTGCGGAAGGTCCATGGGCCCATTTTCAATATCAAGATACCCAGATATGTAGGAATTATTTATACCACATTACAAATCTACAGGTGTTACGTTTCAGGAGAAATACGAAATTAACAACATTGGTTAGACAATAGACGCACCCACAGTTTAAAAAAAATCGCACTCAGCGAATACTCGACTTTCAAGCTGATTCGTAATACATACACTACTAGAGGGCGTAATTATGTGTAGATGTAGAGGGCATTTATTAGTTGGTCTAAACAACATCTTGAATTCTTGTTGTTTCCTTTTTTTATACATAATATAAAATAATATAAAAGCATTCCCCTGATTTGATTCTACATATACCAGAGACGTTTAAATACACAAATTTTTTGGACCTACAAATTGTATCTTGAGATTTCAGTCTCTTAAATTTTAATACAATAAATACAACAATTCAATATAGGAAGAGATGCATGAATTAAGTGTCTCCAACCCTCATTCTTCTTCTCTTTGAAGTTTGCTCAGTTATTGAATTTCTAACTTCCTTGAAATAACCTTTTGTTTGCTTAAAGAGCAAATATATCGCAACACATTTATTTAAGCTCTTACTCTCAAAAGACATTATTATAAAAGTCATTAATTGGCCTCATTTGGATTTCTCTATTTCAAAATGCGTTGCCTAGGTTCAACGTTGTTTTTGTCTTGTTAAGCCAAGCTTTGGGGCTTCAGAGGTGTTCTACCGCCCTTCGTATTCCAATAAGCCAATTCCAAAATTACATATATATGTCCTTACATTCGTAAAACATATAGTATACGGGCCCATTCTAAAACCTAAACTTTGAATGTTTTTCAATAATATCTAATGTTTCGTATTATTATTAGTTGTGACTTAACGTCGTTCAACGCCACCTAAACAGTCTACGCTTGCGTTTACTGTTATGTATGGATACGTATAACCTTATTATCTCTCAGATGGAGATGCGTTCGTTGTTTTTGTCGTTTATCTGGTTATTGTTTTTGTACCCTGCACCACTTGTGGCGAAGGGTTTATTAAGTTCGTGCGGATGTTTGTAACTCCTATTATACCGATGGATTCAGTATCAAAATCTGAATCGATTTAACTATGTCCGCCTGTCTGTTGTGTGTCCATGTAAATTAGTGCGCAAGTTTTTGGCCGCAATTTCTAAGGTTTTTCAGCGACATTTGGTACAAGGGCGTGCCTCTACCCGGAGATGTCCCCTATTGAAAATGGTTCAAATTTACTATTTTCAAAAACCCTCTCCAAACAACGGCTTTGTTTTAAATAAGTCTTTATGTGGAAGAAATCGCAATTCTAATAATAATTTGAACAAAATTTGGCGAATAATAGTTAATTAGCTAAATAATTGCCTGTGCTGAATTTTGATCCGATTGGACCATTTTGAACCCTTTTCCTTATAAATGATATTTCTCGAAGGCAATGCCTCGCGTTTACTGATACAACGACGCTGATCGTAGCATAAATTGTGCAATTATGTGGTGTAGGGTATTAAATGCCCTACCATCTGATTATAACATTCTTACTTGTTTATATATTATAAATCTATCATGCGTGGAATAAACATATTTTTCAGTTATTGAATTATCATATATTATGCACCCTTCGCTGTAATACTGAGGGCATGTACCCTTCCCTTCGCAACAATTATAGAGAGAGATAAAGGTACTCAATGTTTCGTTTATACCAATTATAGATTCTGTATATTATTTATTTATTTATTTATTGTTGTTGTTGTTTCGTAATTATTTTATAAGAAAATAACTAAAAAAAATAAGATTGGTTCAGGTCGAATTTTGGATTTGCATATAATGTGAGGGCGTGGCAGGTATACAATGGTTCCCAATTTTAATTGCTATGAAAATATATGTTTCTCTCAAAGGTGGTGAAATAGTTTTTTATTCTTTTTAAGCTTGGGTTAGGCCAACTCTGGAATACGCTATTCATTAAAAGAAAAATGTGGGCGTGGCATGTACATGATTGCGCCTTCTTTTAGACCTCATTTAAGTATAACATACACTTCAACTTAAATGCCGCATTTTTGTTGTAAATTGTAGGCGTGTCTTTTATCCGATCTCCATTTTCAATACATTAATGTTTAGAATAAATGTTCATCAGTAGGACAAATTTCAAGTTCAGGACTTGTGAGGGATGTTTATTAATTGTAGCCATGCTTCTTAATATACGCCACGACAAAATTATTGTATTCCTCAACTATAATGTGACGATTATACAATAAAAAAAGTGGAGAGTAACTTGTACAAGCACGCATATTGTGCAAGCCGGTGACTGATAGAACATCTTACCGAGAACGAAATTAACTCTATGTATGAAAGAGTGAAATAATGTTTGTGTGAGTGATTGATAGTGGTTATAATTTATGGTTATTATGTAGTACACACTACATGTGCTTGTTTTTTAGGATTCCTACGCCAACCGTACACAAAGGAAGTGAATAACAATCACTTATCTGTAGATTGTAGTGCATTGTAGTATATTTTTTTTAAATGTGTGCATTTGCTTTCTCTCTGCCGTTCATTTTTTCCATATTTTCCATATGCTTTGTATCGTTTCTCCAAATTACTCAGTTAACTTCTTTTAATATAGTTTCGGCTTTTTCATTGGTTCACATTACTTTTGCGTGCCTTTGTGTGATTTTATGGCTAAATCTTATAACCTTCCATCACATTCGAACCTTAGCATAATTTAGTACATTACAATGTTCCTTACAGGAATTAAAAAAACAAGATAGAAAAATTCGGTTAAGATCGAAGCTTATATACCCTCCACCTTTTATAACCCTCTAAAAAATAAGTTCCTATTGAATTAAATAGAAAATTTTTTCGAGGTATGTTTAAATTTTTGTTTATTGTGGGCGTTTTTCTTAACCGATTTTGCCCAATTTCAATAGGGAACAGCGAAATTGAACTACGAATACGTATGCAAAGTTTAAATTTGATATCTTAAAAATTACGACAATGAGAGTGCCAACAATAAACGGACACACGGACGGACATGTCTCAAACGATTTCTCTTTTCATGCTGATTAAGAATATCGCATCAGCTTGCAAGTCTAGTTTTATGGTGAATATGGTTTTTTGTAAATTGTGGGCGTGTCTGTCATTCTACCACGCCCATTTTTGGTACATCGATGAATGGGATAACTATAGATATGCAAACGAAATTTCAAGTTCTTGGGTCAACTTTTGTGGCAGATATTAAGATTTTTGGGCGTGTCTGTTATATGACCATGCCCTTTTTCGGCATATCGATGAAGAGTGTATTTATAGATATATAGATAAAATTTCAATTTCATAGCACATTTTTTGTGGCAGAGAAGTAGATTGTGGGCATGGCTCTTGACCTATTTTACCCATTTTAAATAGCGATCTCCGTGCAAAAACTAAAAGTGTCTGTACAAAATTTTAGCTCAATATCTCAAAATTTACGCCCATGAGAATGCTAAATACAGACGGACACACGGACATACATGACTAAATCGACTCATTTTTTCACGCTGAGAATATAGTAATTTCAACTTCATAGATCCATATTTGTGGCTGAGAGATAGATTTTTCTTAGTTATTCGCAGTGGTGTTGCCCAATTCTATTAATTTTAAACGTGTTCAATTAAATTCCACCCATGGATGGCAAGTAAGATCGACATTGACTAAAAATGTGTGCACGAAATTTCAGTTTCATGTCTCAGTTTATTCCAGTTTCAACGCAAGACTCGTGCATCTTTTTATGTAAACATGCCACGCCCTCTTTCAAAAACCCTTGGAGGGTATGTTGCGTTTTCTCTCAAGAGTCGAATTCTACAACATTATACATCGTCTAAGTAAAGCCTCGTTCTGATATTTGCAAAGCGCCAGCCAGTGCCAGTACAGATATTGATCTGAAAATCTTTCCTCTTAAACAAAATCGTCTCCATTTCATCATGTCACGCACCGTTTGATATCATAAGCAATTGAAGTAACTGCAGATGACGAGCAGTGTTACTACTAAAGTTGTCTTCTCATTGCGCAGTATGTTCGAACTCTTTTATATTCAAAATGCATTATAATTTCTTCAACCTACAATCCACTTGTTCTTAATTATCCACATGACGGTTGTTTGACTAGGTTTGGTTTTTTCTGTTCTTATTATACTGGTCAGAAAGAAGTTTCGTGCCGCATGATTATATATATGTGTGCATATGTACATTTAGACGAATTTGTGAAAATCCATTGATTCTCTCATCACCAATAACTGTGATGACAATAGCTGGAGCAGCAATACCAGAATTTGTCGTGCGTTTAAAACTTTTAATGAGTAATTTTAGTATATGTCTGCCTTGTAGGCTCTTGGTGCAGTTTAGTTGAATTATTTCAGAGATTTCATTACAATAATTGCTTTCTTATCTTAGGTATTTGTTGTTTTTTTAATAATAATTTTTCGTTGCTATAAACGTAGGAAACCACAACTTTTGTTTGTTAGATAATATGAGAAAAGAGAGAACATTAATGTCAAAGCTAACTTTTAACGCGATAACAACCATAGTAACGCATAAGAGGAGATAGGAGAGCGGACAATTGTAATTTTAATATTTTGTGAACAAGTGTACATTTAATGTGAAATTATTGAAAAGTCGTTGATAATCTCCTTCGGCCATAAATTTCTGCTGCAATATGTTCTTCCATCAAATGTGAGGTGAATTGATGCGTGTGCATTTCCTTGAGGGAACTATGTTGAGTTCATGGTTAATCATATTGTCTTAGTTCACACAGCTCACAGACAGCATAAATATTTCACGAAGCGTCTTTGTTCACCTAGACCAATCCTTTGCATTACATAAATTGTTTAAATGAGAAAGAAACTAACGCGTACAAGAGTCATGGAATATTTCCCAATTCGTACTTTTTGTTGTTTATCTTCTGCATGCATACATTTTAGATGCCAGCTTGAATGGTGGGCTTATGTCGTTTTTGAAATATTCTCATTTTTTGCCATTGTACTCATTTGCTGGTAATCTTCAGTCTTTATTATAATAGCAACACCAACAAAAACAGGTCTAAATATAAACAAGTAAATATACTAAAGTCGGCTTCAGCCACATTTTAAATGCCCTTCGCATATATGTAAAGTGCGGGCGTGGCAACTACCTGATTACGCCCTCAAATAGTGTACGTTGCAATATGTGGGCGTGTCTGTTATACGATCGCGCTTATATTTAACACATTAAATTATAAATATTTGAGACGAGTCATTTTTTTTATTGTGGTGGGAGTGACTGTTCTTCGGTATTGCTCATTTCAAATATCAATCTAGAGACGTGGCCTGAAAATGTGTGTAAAAATGTCTTCAGTTCGATATCTTAATTTTCCCCACAGCGGACGAACACACGGACCGATATATTTAGATCGAGTGAGAATTTTATGCTGGTCAGGAATATAAATATTTTTTTCGAGCCTCTGGCGCGTCCTTGGATTAACAAACTTAACATACTCCACATCTTATGTGTAAGGTATAAAAAGGAATATTTTGAAAATTCAAAATCATTGCTCGGGCTTCACATCATATTCGTACAACACAAACATTTCGTAAGTGTTTTTACTTCATATCTATGTGTGGTTGTATCACTGTGTATGTGTGTGTGATCTATACCCAACAATAACAACAATTAGACTAAGCATAATAATAATAATAATGGTAGTGGTAGTTAGATATTATGTAGCAGTAGCAACGGAGCAAACAGCAGAGGTCCCATGTTACCCACCATTTAATATACACTCATAGTCATTCACCACACATTACTTAAGTGCTTATATGTGCACACGTTTATCTCTCTTGTATTTAGCGCGTTGTGCTCATTATTTGTTTGAGCGCCGCGCTGTAAAGTTGTGAAAAATTCAATTCGTTTATTTAAAAAAACTGAAATTATAAAACAATAATAATAATAACAATAACAACAATAACAACGGCAACAACAACAAACGGATATAACGAAACATAACAACAAAAGTAGAAGAACAAGCGGAAGATATCAATTTTTTTTTGTCAGAAGAAGAGCAGAAGAGCAAATGAAAAATGGAATTTTAAGTTTGTGTTAATACTGCAGCACATTGCACACATATATACATATATGTAAAAATATACAATAAAATATATAAAATTGAGAAATTAAGTGAGAGCTGATGCAAAAGAAGAAAACAACGCCATAGAGAGCGAATAATTTATTTTATAAACACAACAATAATAATAATAATAACAACAAATAAGAGACAAAAATGATTTAGATGAGGATGAAGACGAAGGAGAAGAAGAAGCATTAACAGAGAAAGGCAAAGAAGAACCAGATAGCAAAAAGTAGTAAAACCAGTGCGCTCCATATATATATATATATATATATATATATATCTAAATGTGTGTGTGTGTGTAAACGTATGTACATTATTTTGGTTGGAACAAAATTGAAAGAGTAGTGCATCAGCCCAGCAAAGCATTTCATAACTTATCTACACGTGTACCTTTGTGTGTAGCATACTACTCCTTGTGTAAGCAAGCTCTACTAACTCACTAACGCAAGCAACCAACCAACCAACCAAACAAGCTGAGAAGGCAGGCAGACATGCATTAGCATTAGTGTAGTGTGTTGTTGTGCATATTTATAACAAACGGTGTTTTAGGGTTCACAATCGTGTCTCACAAATAGAAGAGAGTAGTACTACGAACCACAACCACACAAAAGGAGGCCGTAGAGCGCATACCTTTTCCATAACAATAATAATAATCCAGAATAGAGAAGAATCAAAAATAATTGCTCGAAACGAATGAGCGATATACACGTGTGCCCGTGTTGTAACGGGCTTGTAACTGAATGTGTAAATGTGTACGAGTTAAGTGCCCCTATATACTGTGCGTGTATGAGTGTGTAAGTGTGTGTGCACACACACACATTATAAATAAGAGCATTTATAATTAATAATATATCAAAGGCGAACGAAACGGGCTCCGCAGAAGGAAAATTTAATAATATCACTAAAATATGCAAATACAAGAATGCAAAATAAACCAAAAACAACAAATACAACAAATGAAACAAAAACAACAAAAACAACAAAAAACGTACGCGTTGTAAACGTACAGCTCTGTAGCGCTCCGTAGATGTATAAATGTATGCACAAGCAAATTCAATTAATTCAAGTGCAAATTGATTACACAAATTAAACGTAAAATGTCGCTACGAGTCGTCACACAAATTCGTCTATAAAATATTGATGATTATAAATCTAATTGATAATTGAAAATTGAATTTTTCGAATAAGTTTACGTTACAAAAAACATGGAAATTATTAAGCCCATGGATTTTAGCAGTTTCACTGCCTTTTGTGAACATTTAAATAAGTCTGCTACAGCCACGGCTGCGACATCTTCGTCGTCACCGTCTTTGTCCACCTCGTCAACATTATCATCGTCGTCATCATCTTCATTGTATGCCTCATCTTCCCTGCAAACTACTCTAAGCACGACGCTGGCGGTGTGCGCTACACCGCCTTTATCCTCGCCGACGCCACCAACAATCGCATCGCCTATGCCTTCGCCATCACCTACACAAGCACAAATAAACGCCAGTATATTATATATAGAGGTAAAAACAAAAAACAAAAAATTGATCAAAAGTTTTACTGCAGATAACGATAAAAATTATCAAAAATCGAATCGAACCGTGTGTGTACGAAAATCACGCGTAAATACGTAAAAAATTTATAAATTACCAGCTGTTAATTTTTTTATATGAATTTTTTCTTTTAATTCGTTTGTCATACATATGCATACAACTCTGTTTCAAGTTTGCAGTGCTAATCATTATTATGGGTGGATACGTGTAATGTGTACGTATTGGTAGTAGAAGGAAATGCAAATGGTAGTTCTTATTGATAGCATTATTATTATTGTTGTTGTTGTTTTTTTAAATATAAATAAGCCACCATTTTGTGTGCGGTGTATACGGCGCGTGAGATTAATTGTACCATATATACAAAATTCTGCTTTAAAATGACAAGCAAGCCAGTAGATCGAACGGAGCTCAAACACACAATACACACAATTATGGCTCTTCACCAACTTGTCTCATTCTCGTTGTTGTTTTTAATTCTTTTGGAACATTTTATGCCTTGACAAAGTCTAAAAAGTGTATTTTTTGTTATTCGAAAAATGCTTGTAAAGCCTCCGTCATAACTTTACTGCATCTAATGTATCCATAAACAATACGTGAACGTTTGCTAAGGGCAACTACTTTTGTGGAGACGACGTGCTAAGTTTTTCATTCCGTTTGTTGCTGCGAGGAAAATATTATAGAGTGAATCAATGTCTATTTAATTGAAAGATATTTGCGTCATGCTTGGTATAGACAATAAACACACTGGTCAACAAAAGAGTGTTCTTACGCGTACGCTAAGCCTAATATATGTTATAATATAAAATGCATGCCTGCTTAGATGGAGTTATAGATGATGTGTGAGAATTATCTGAAAACGTTCATTTTCAGTGTGTCGATGGATGGATGGCAAGCTATATTCGCATTTCAACTTTGTAGCTGTTTTTTGCCAATTGGGGGTTGTGGCGGTTAATTCGTTTTGCCTAAGGTGACCGTTAAATCGGCTCAGATGTTGCTGCTGAAAAATAACTGTAGTTTGTACTATTACTTAGTTAAGACGTCTATATTTTTTATACCCTCCACACATGCACTGAGTTTGTCATTCCGCTTGCAACACCCAGAAGAAGGCGTCACAGATCCTGCAAAGATTTTTTTATATTCATGATCAGCTTGTTGGTCGAAAACTGACTCGGCTGGCTTTATCACCTACTGTAGTAACCTAGTCGAGGTGACAATACCCACCTTATTTTACGATTTTATTATTTCCCATAGATTTTAGTTATTTACCAATAACGCATAAGACGGTTCAATCTGTCTAATCCTAAAATTGTTCCGAATTTATTAGGGTTGAACATTCTTCTTCTAAAAACAAGTGAAAATATTATAGTCGGTATATATTATATTATTCAATTTAATTTTTTTCTTTGAAAAATGAAAAATTTTATTTTTCTATACCTATGTACTTGTATTCTCGAAAATTTCGAAATGATACATAAGTCATTTTTTAATTTTTTGTTTGTTTATGATATCAAAAAAAAAAAAATTATATGGGGAGGGGTTCTAAAAATGGCCCTATCCGGTTCATTTTCAATAGGGTTCCCCTTTGGGCCAATACATGTCCTTGTACCAAATTTCATCGAAATTCTCTGGTTAACATTTCTGACATCTTTTTGGAGGCAGTTTCAAATACATCCCAACATGTATAAAAGCACCTCCGAAAATAGTAGTGAAGACGACTCCTATCATGGATTTAAATTATAATTCACCTATTCCCCCATTTACTCGGAAGATAACTTCCTGAAATAAGCGTATGAATCGATATCGAAATTTCTATACGTAAAACACCGGGTTCATCGAAAATGTACTAAAATTCCCATAATTCAGTTTTTTATTCTAACGTAAAAGAAAACTAACACAAATATAAAAGTGTTTGTTTTACGTGTATAGACAAGTAAAGAAACTAAAATTGATTTTGGCCAAACCTTTTCAAACATGTATGGAGCACGTGGCACGTACCTGACTACGCCCTCTACAGTTTACTTTTGGTACATAGGTGCATGTACTCATTATAAATACGTATGCTGAATCCTCATATGTACGACTGTGAGCGCTTCAAAACCAGACTCACGACATATCTATCTAGATCGATTCAGTTTTTGACGATGATCAAAAATATATACTTTGTTAGATGTTCGAGGCTTCTTGCTGGGTGTTGCACGCGAAATGGCAAACTTAGTACAACCTAATCCTACCAAGGTGGTATAAAAAGTGTAATCAAAAATTCCATAACTGCTATCACTTTCGTAGACTACCTATTAATGTCTTCTTCCTGCCTAGTTTGATGACACTTTTATCACTCCCTAGTACTTGATGTGAATTTTTTTCAAATTTCATATTTTAAACACCGTATAAAAACGGACCGTGCAAATTGGGGCATATGTGTATCTGGCCTTTTTCTTATAAATTATTTTATATCAAATAAATTCACATCGGTTATTGCTTTGATGTGCTCTTTTACTGTTTGCCTGCTAAGACCTTAACTCATTCTCCTCTGTCTGGCTTGTTAGCTTAGCTTGGCTGTCTCTCTTTTTGTCCTCCCTACGTCTCTCAGTCCACCTCTTTCTCACTAGCTTTCTTGTGTATTGTACCATTATACGGTTTCCTTAGATGACTAGTTTGTTTTTCTTGTTACTTATATTTCTCTTGTGTTGTGTTCTGCTGTATTGTTTTTTGAATATGTCAAATGGTTCTCCTAATATTACACAATCATAAAAACACACAACAGCAAGCAACCCTTTATGTAGAACAGTGCTTGGCAATCTTTTGTATACCCTCCACATAAGATAAGCAACCAAAAGGAGGCGTAAAAGATCCTACAAAGTATATATATTCTTAATCAGCATCAAAAACTGAATCAATCTAGACATGCATGTCCACGTGTCCGTCCGTTTGACATTCTCACGGACGTAAATTTTGAAATATTGATTTGAAGTTTTGTACAGGCACTTTTAGTTTTTGCACGCAGATCGAAATAGAGATCTGCGTGGACAAAATGGACAAAATCGGTCACAATCAAGAAAAATTGTTTATCTGCCACAAAAATTGAGCTATAAACTTGAAATTTGGTATATATCTACAACTATTTTGTTCATCGATATGTTAAAAATGGGCATGGTCGGTTAACAGACGTCCCCTCAATTGACATAAACTTTTATATCTGACTCAAAAATTGACCTATGTGTCGACAGACCTTGGTACACTTATTTAAGGTTACCCCATCCATCCATTGCAAGCTGATTCGTAATACATACACTATTAAAGGGCGCAATATATATATATATATATATTATAATTTCTTATTAATTGTTTATATTTGGAAAAATTACTTCGTATTTATCAAAGAATATAACTTAGGGACTACAGTAAGATAGGAGAAGAAGAAAACCAATAAAAAGGTTATATTTGATTTAGGCCAATTAAATAAAATGTGGAGGGCGTGTTATGTTTTTTGTTGAAGTATGTGTTACTTTTTATCAAAACAATGAAAATAAATTCTGCGACCACCAAAATAATAAATGCGTACCCAGGTTAGCGACTGCTGGTGTAGGATAATATCATTGTGTAAATTGATGTTCTTTCACTGGCTTTCTGTACGTACGGTTCGTTTTTAATTATCAATCTTTAACCACGTTTAGGTGTTTAACTAAATACGAACAATGGAAAAAAATTTTTTTTCAACCTTCGAATATTTTTTTGGTGTTGCCTCATAAGGATGTATGTGTTTCTAACGATATAATTTTGTATATTTTTTTGTGAGCAAAATACTTCTATTTTTTAAAATTCGCACTTTAGGGTTAATGAAATCGTCCTCTCCATTTATTGTATAACTAATAACGCACATGTAAGACACAGTATGAGTTGGAATATTTATGGTAGCTGTACGCTCCGCTATTATACATATTTTATACAGGGTGGGAAACAGTTGAAAACCCTCGAGTAATGTCATACGATGAAGTATTTCGAGAAACCTTCAAAAACAAAAGTTCAAGGGCCAAGATTAAGGTAAACGTAAAGTTCCATCCTTTCACAACCCAACCCAAAAACAACTTCTGCATTTGAAGTTCTATACCCTGTCACTCGGGAGTTTCCGTTTGTTTTCTTCACCCTGTACGCATTACTATATTCTAATAAAACTTTCAATAGCAACAATATTTAGTGTTGAAATGTGTATGTGTGAGTCATTGTTATTATACTTACACACATATCCTTACACAATACAATTTTTATAACGATTTTTAAATGCAAATGAATTATATCAAATACAGAGCGTATGAATTTCTCGTTTGCGCTAGTACATAGTTGAATCGTACTTGCCGAACGTACTGGAACGGGGAACGCATTGTCATTGTAAACCACCACCGAAAGTGTGTCGTAATTAAACGAAATGGCATAGAGACAAACCAAGCAAGCCATCTTCATTCATGTGGAGGGTGTAGAAAGAAAAGGCCAACATCTAGTGTCATCATTATTAATCAATATAAAAACTGTAATTAAATTACTAACCAATTACAATTTTCATAGGCTTGCAAACTATTTCACAACTGTACCCGATTGAAGCATAATTTCTTCATTATCATAATTTATCCGGTGTGCATCTCAGTTAGGACAGTTTGTATGCTACACAACTTGTGTCAAATATTTGCAAAATTCATTTCTAGGGCCTTCAAGAGATCGAATAGGCTTGAAATCGTTCATATGGATCGAATTGTATCATGCGTTGTATCATGTGTTCATTTATAGCCAAGACAACCAACAAACGCAATAACTACACTTTAATTCACAGATTCATTTTGGTATTTGTACTCTCCACCTAACACTAGGGCTGCACTGAGTTTGTCCTTCCGTTTGCACCTATCAAGCTACCACCAACTGTACCCGGTTGCATAAGTTTGCCAGTGTAATAATATTTACTACAATCTACATACTCCAACACGTGTATGCATCGGTGACAATATACTATACTACTCTGTACATATATTTTCTAAATAACTTTACACGTTATACGTTCACGGTTACTATTAGGGGTGGGTAAATGCTTTTGTTTTTATTGTAATTTTAACTAAAATGTAATTAACCGAGAAGGTAACTAAATTTGGCTTAGGCCAGGGATCCTGGTAGAAACATCGACTCAGATTTTGTTGCTGATCAAGAATATATATCGACATTTCCATAATCTCGGACGTGACAGCCAAGCTGCATATCTCAGAAAGTATGTAGCTTCGTCGAGTGTTATTTGTTGCATAAGTTACCAATTTACTGAAACTCATTATTTAAGAGATATTTCACAAAATGTAAACAAGTAGTTTTTGTAGGCGTGACAAAAACGCAATTTCTGCCCTGTGTCGGGTTCACAATTTACGAAAAAGCGTACTCAGAGTGAAAATGGACTTGCAAGCTGATAAGTAATACATGCGCTGTTGGAAGGCGTCATCATGTATCTGCCGCACCCACTGTTTGCATGTAGACGTGGAGGGTATTCAAGATTTGGCCTAAGTCAAACTTACTCTCTTTACATGTTTTTTAATAGAATTAGCCTTGCGGGTGTATGACGGACGTGACAAAATTTTTTTCAGAATACATATTAATAAGTGCATATATCCCCCACATAAGCTTCCCATTCTTTTTTCAATGCCAAGAAGGGGAATTCAGTGACCCGACAGATCAGCATGTCAGATCAACAGATCAACATGTCTGTCCATGCATATGTCTATTGTTGGAATGCTTTGCCAAAAAAATGTGAATGAAATGACATCTCGTAAATCTATAAACTATGTAAATATCGAATAAGTCCACCTTAGGGCGTGGAGGGGGTGCAAACAGAACAAAGCAAACATAAATTGTTTAAAGTCATGTGTGGACTCGGGAACTCTAACTTTAAAATCGGCACATTTTATGAGAGTTTCTATCCCGTTTCTATCTATACTGCTGTATATAGCGTTAGCACTAAAAGCGTGTGAAATGAGATTTTTGTTCATTTCAACAATTGTGTAAACAAACATCGCATTCCATAAACAATAAAGTGAATAAAAATGGCGTGAAGGCGTCTTTCAAAACAGGCCTAAATGCCATAATTATATTTTTCCATTTTTAAACGTTTTATAGGTTTTTGTTCAGTTCATAAAAAAGGGCAAAAAAGAAGTATTCTTGGTAAGAATCAACAGTTTTTTCTAAAAAAATATATGTTGTAATAAGTTTTCTTATTTATATTTTAATTGACATTTTCTCAAGATTTGTTATAAATATATTTGAACTGAGTACCCTGAGTTAGTAGGCAACTAACATACACTAGTGTTCATAATAATAGCAGTGCTTATTACTTCGATCGAAAAAGTTCGTTTTTTCCAAAATAATTTGAATAAAAAGCCTTTTCTTTATTTAACCATGATCATCAAAAACAAACGGAATTTATAGAAAAGTATTTGAGTTCATCACATATTCCTTTAATGAAACAAAAAAAAACTTCAACAATAGTCAAAAATACTTGTTCATAATAATAGTAGTACTGTCTTTTATTGCTGATTTTTTAAAATTGTCCAAAGAAAAAAAATATTTTTATCTAAAAATCAAATATTTTTGGTAAGACAACTATATAAGGTTAATTCAAAATAAATAATAACTAGTAGTTACAGAATAATGGGACGTTCAAAACATTGTTTAAGTGAAACGCGAGATTTAATAAAAAAAATTGCGAAATGTAAATAAAACCTATAGAGAAATCTAAAATATTATTGGTTGTTCGGCAAAGATGATTGAGAACGCTATAAAATAGAAAAATCGACCCGAAACGATTAACAGACGAAAAAACCGACCTTAAGATATTAATTTAGTGAAGAGGTAGCCAAGTATTAGCTCCCAAAAAGTAAGGGAGGAATTGTCACTTAATGTGAGCCTAAAAAGCCACAGCCCAAGAAAAGGACCAATTTTAACTAAGCGACAAATGAGCACGTAAAGTAGTCAAAGTCAAAATGGCGAAATTTTCTGTGGACGGACGAAAGTAAAGTGGTTCTCTTTGGTTCCAAAGGTCGGCGGCAATATGTAAGGACGCCACCAAACACCGCTAATAAGGCACAAAGACCGTAAAGCATGGTGGAGCAAAAATAATGGTTTGGGATTGTTTTTCTTACTATGGTGTACTATGTTACTATGCCTAATATTGCGAATTGAAGGGGTTATGGACTAGCACAAATACGTTGAAATCTTGGAAGAAGTTATGTTGCCGTATGCAAAAGAAGAAATGCCGCTTAAATGGGTCTTCCAACAGGATAATGACCTAAATGTACAAGCAAGCAGGCAAGGGATATCCTTCAAGACAACAACATTAAAGTGTTGGAACGCCAAGCTCAATCACCTGACCTGAATCTCATGTGAAACAAGGTGTTTTTGAAAAAAACCGACCAATACAAACGCCTTGTGGAAGGTAGTATGCTCAACTTGGGAAAACATACCGGTCAGTAGATGCAGGGGATTAGTAGACTTAATGCAACGTAGATGTGCTGTTTTTGTTTGTTTCGTATTGTATTGTTTTTTGTGTGTTTTTCCTTTTTTTTATTTTACTGCTATTATTATGAACAAGTATTTTTGACTATTTGTGAAGTTTTTTTTGGTTCTTTAAAGGAATATGTGATGAACTCAAATACTTTTCTATAAATTCAGTTTGTTTTTGATCATGGTTAAATAAAGAAAAGGCTTTAAAATTTTATTCAAATTATTTTGGATAAAATCGAACTTTTTCGATCGAAGTAATAAGCAGTGCTTTTATTATGAACGCTACTGTATATTTTAACGTGCAGTGGTACCTAGATGCTTTTGGCTTAGAATTCAAAGTTGGGCGAAAAGGAATCGTTAAATCTGCAGCAGCTGTAGATGGAAGAGTATAGCATTAACCCCAAACAAGAAGTTGAAATTTTAATTTCTCTCAAATTCCTCCACACTAAACATATTTTTAACTGCAAACCTCAAACTATAACTTTTCATACACAAAAAAAAAAAAAAATTGTTTATTGCAAGCTTCATATATATCGATAAATAATTTTTTTAGAAAATGGAACGTCAAGGTAAAATGGAAATGGCGGCCAAAGAGCGAGAAATGCAACGTTTGCAGTGCATACCGAAGAAGTGGAATCGTCGGGAAGAATATGAATTTCTACGAGTTTTGACCGGTTATGGAGTAGACTTGCATTTGCCTTCTGCCTTAACACCTGGCATGCATACCACTACTTTGGCTCCCGATTGGAACAAGTTCAAACAAATGGCTCATCTAGAGCGTAAAAGTGATGAAACTTTAAGTGATTATTATAAAGTTTTTATAGCCATGTGCAAGCGCCAGGCTGGTGTACTGCTCAATGAAAACGAGAAGGGCCTCGAAGGTATTATAGAAGATATCAGTGACGATCATGCAAAGTTGATATTAGATCGTTTGGAGTTGCTGTCGAAGTTGAGAGAGATTGCCAAACACCCTCAGCTGGAGCAAAGGCTTAATCTGTGTTTGGTTAACGGTGATACGCCGGATTGGTGGGAGCCTGGCAAACATGACAAAGAACTACTAATGGCGATACTCAAACATGGTCTCTATCGCTCCGAGACGTTCATATTTAATGATTCAGCTTTCAGTTTTGCTGACTCGGAGAAGCGTTTCATACGTGAACTGCAAGCTCAAATGCAACGTTCTATGAAAATAGAGGCTTCGAACAGTGAAAAAGCAACCGTTGCTCCTGCGAAATCACTTACACCCTTAGTTTTAGTGCCAAGCACCTCCTCCGCGTCCTCCTCTTCCATTAAAGATGAAATAATTGATTTGGACGAAGAATTGCTAACGAAAAGCAGTTTAATTAAAAAAGAAAACTATACCACATTAAAGAGTGAGCTAAGAAAAAATAGTGATGATAGGTTCGATGCAAAGAAAAAAGATTCAATGGAAGGGGGAGAAGTTAAAGAATCGCAACTATTGAAAGAGTTAAAAAAGAAATCACCACACGATCGAGAAATTGAAACTGCCAGTAATTCTCAGTTGAAGGTGAAAGTAGATGAAGAAGCCGCAGATCCCCAAGAATTAGCGGACGACTTGGAAGAAGAAAAGCTCCAATTAAATGATAAAGAGCAAGAAGTTCTGAAATCGTTAGAACCCGATCAAGGAGAGAAAATAAATGAAGGTAGGGAGCATTGTAATGAAGATGGTACCAGTTCCCAAAAGAGGGGGGAGGAAGACACAAATCCATTATTATTAGATAGTCCCATTGAGAAATCACCCGTTTTAAGTGAAAAAATCATCGAAAAAATATCGGCCGAAGTAGCAGAACCTATAAATGGAAATCAAACAGAACACACAGCCAAAGAACGTGGTAGTGACGAAAATGATGAAACGCAAAAAAGTAATAAATCTACAAATAAGAAATCAAAGGAGGAAGACATATCCGTCATATCCGAAACAGTAGCTGCTGCTACTATTACTACTGCAAGAAAGCCCGATAATACAACTGTACTCATATCTGATCCGGACGTTGAGGAGACCATGAAAGAGAAGGAAAAGGCTGCGGAGGAAGAGTGTAAGAAGCAGGCGGCCGAACTGAAGGCACGCTTCCCCGACTTGGAAGTTATACAACCAGGTTCCGCTAAACAAAAATTGGATAAACCGAAGCTGGAAATGTGCTTGATACGCTGGTTTAAGGATTTCGCTTTAGAGCGTCGCATGTACCACATTGTCACTTGCGTAGAAAACGGTCGGTGGCCAGTCGATAAGAATTACTCGGCACTTGAAGGCTGCAAAAGCTTCGAATTAAACATTGGCTTGCATGAGCTCATTCCCCATTTGAGTGTGGCCTTGGAACGACGTTCCACTACTCCCGATGTCATTACCATTACAACAGACCAAGGCATTACTAAACATTTAGCGGCCTCACAGGTGCAACAAGTAGCGGCCGCCGCCGCAGTAGCTGCCTCCCCAATACCAAGTGTTGCTGCCGGCAATACTATGAATATGAAGGTAAACGCTCCTCAACCAACTCCACCAGCTCCGGTCGTGGTCACCATGCCCAGTACACAGCCATCCACACTCAGTGCCAGTCTGGCTACTTTGGATGCTAATAGCTTGAACGCAGCAATGGCTGCTGCTGTTGCTGCAGCCGGTGGCAATGCCAATGCTTTGAATGCCTTATTGCCGGGCATATCTTTACCACAAATTTCTGGACTAACGATACCCTCAACTACCAATCCTACCACAATAAGCTCGTCCGTGATGAGTAATGTTGGCGCTACCACCACAAATTCCAAAGAAAAGAAACGAAAGCGTCATATAGCCATTGACGTGGAAACAGAACGAGCTAAATTGCACGCTTTGCTCAATAGTTCCCAGTCAAGTAAGTGAATTCTAATATGAATGTAGAGTCGACTAGAGTCAAGTTCTGATTTATTCTGAATTACTTGTGTAGTGGGACCGAAAGATTGGGAAACGGAGATAGCCAATATGGCTAGTGCAGCGGCAGCCGCCGCTGTTGCTACGAGTACTGCATCTAGTAGACGCAGCACATCTTCAGCTTCACCGGGTGTAACTAATTTGGCTGCCTTGCAACCACCGCCAGCCCATCAACATGCCCCATCTACGCGACAATCGTCCGGCCAATTCAATAAACCAGCTATACCACCTTTAAAAACACCGCCGCCTTCCATGGGAGCCCCAATAGATTTGTCTTCTAGGTAAGTAGAAAAATAAGTAAACTGCACAACAGTTCATACGTCATACGGAAATTTTATACAGTTTGCCTAGAATGAGTATGTCCGATATTATGAAGTCGGCGTCCGGTTCGGGTGCAATAGATTTAAGTGAAGTACAGGACTTCTCGATGAGCTCCAAGAAATTGCCAGTTACTTCTATGGCGTCCTCTTCCAGTATTCATGCGGCATTAAGTTCGGCATTCCCCTCTATGTCTGGCAAAGGTGGAAAACTGGATGACACCCTAAATAAATTGATGAAAAAGAATAATTGTGTAAGTTGTTGTATGTGTACAGAGGATGAGAAGAAAGGATAATTTTTTCACAAAATTTTTATGAATTTTGAACAGATTATTGAAGAACCAGTTGTGGGCAAGAAAGAGAAGCGCAAGAAACTCGACGAAATATTACAGGGCGGTTTTACAGCATCCAAGGAGCAAAAGACTTTTCCTGATCCGTCTTTGCCGTCATCGAAGAAACCACAAATACCGCCCAGCGTTTCGGTAACACCGGCGAATGTCCAATCTGCTCAACAGCAACAACAAAACCAAAAACCATTCACCATTACGGTAACCACAGTGCCCGGAAGTGAGTTGGAGTCTCTGAGCTTTCTCATAAACAATGAGTGTCTCGCGGTTTTTAATACATTGCTAATTTTCTCGTTTCTTTCGAATAGAAGGTAAAAGTGGTTTGGCTTCGTCCAATCAAGCGTCCTCCTCCACGTCCGGTAGTGGGAATTCAAATGCCACAATTAGTGGATTGTCGGCATTGCAGAGTATGGCTGGCATGGGTGGCCTATCTTCCAAAGATAGTCTGAATGCTTTGTTGGCCCAAACTATGGCCACCGATCCGCAAACCTTCATTAAACAACAACAAAAAATGATGCAATGCTTGCCACCAGCACAACGGAAATTGTATGAAAGTATGCTGGCCGATATGGAGCAAGCAATGAAAATGAGGTATTTGTTAAATAAACTTGATCACTAAACGACATCATTGCATTTGGAATAATTGTTCAATTTTGATATTTCAGTGCCAAGTATGGTGGCCATGATACTAAAGTGAACAAATGGTTGACTGATATGAGCTCCCCTCTGGCCGATCAATTATCCATGGATTATGGTGTTGGCGTGTCTGGCGGTAGTAACGCAATCTGCCAAACAAGTACGAGTAGTAATCGCAGGTCTAGTCGTCAGCAAGCTGCCACACCCACTCAACAATCGTTACCGCCCTCACAAATGTCATCCGGTGGCGGTAAATCATCCTCTTCCTCCCATAGTCAAAGCCAGCAGCAACAGTCAACAACTATAACTGGACCACAAGGGCTCACCGGCGATGAGCCCGTACCGGTGATTAATAAACAAACTGGCAAACGTTTGACAGGCAATAAAGCGCCTCAACTGAAACGCTTAATGCAATGGTGAGTGGGAATGCTCGACGAAGATTGGTTAATATTTTATATATTGATTGATTTGTTTATTTTAATTTTAATTGTCTAGGTTGACTGAAAATCCAAATTATGAAGTGGATCCCAAGTGGTTGGAACAAATGCAAAATCCCATGTCGGCTCCATCACCCAAGCCAATGGAAAGCAGTTTTGTGCAGTCCACCAAAATACAGCATCCTGGCCGTCCATCGTCCACTTCTAGTAATGCCTCATCAGGCGGGTGTCATTCGCAAACACAACAGCAGCAATCTTCGTCACAATCATCGTCATCAACATCAGTCACTTCTAAAAAGAATTCTCGTCAATCTGCTTTAGATCAAGCTAGTGCTGCTGCGATGCAATTCGGTTCTTTAGCTGGCTTAAGTCCCAGTTTATTGGCGAGCCTGCCTGGCCTGGGAGCATTCGATCCCAAGAATCCATTGTCAGCTTTTGACCCTAAAAATCCTTTACTTTCCATGCCATTTTCCGGTATGCCAGGAATGAGCAGTCTACCCAGTTTAGGTAATTTGAACAACATGAACCTCTTTGCTAGTTTAGCTGGCATGGGCGGCCTAGGTAATTTAGGCGGTATGGATGCGCAATCATTAGCTGCTTTAATGGCGGCCGCAGGTCCCACTCTATCAGGATTGGGGGTCACATCTGGTACATCATCTGGTTCCAGTGGAAGTGGCGGCAAAAGTAGCACGCAGTCTAGTAGTTCTAAGAAGAGTAAAAACGATTTAGTTCAGCAGAGTGCAGCAGCCGCAGCGGCTGCCATGGCAGCATTAGGGGGCACTTCTGCATCAACGGTTGGACAGAGCAACTCGGGCAGTTCAAGTGTGAAAAATGTATCAGCGGCAGCAGCAGCTTCTGCGTCACAATTAGCCGGTTTTCCATTTCTTTTTGGTAATCCATCTTTGTTATATCCACCCATGGGCATGGGCAGTTTAAATCCGTACTCATTGGGCTCCACTGGACTCGGTTCTGCTTACGATCAATTGGCTCAACAATATTTATTGAATGGCTCTTCAACGGGCAACACGTCTACGACTCAAACGAAAGCACATCAATCACAATCAAAATCAAGTAATTCACGTTCCTCATCTTCATCCGCAGCTGCGGCAGCGGCTGCATCTTCAGCCGCGAGCCTAATGAATGCTATGGCTGCCAGTATGTCAGCAGTGCAGGGTACTACGGGTTCAAATACAGGTTCGCAGTCATCTTCGCGTGGTCGCCAATCGGCTGCAAGTCGAACGGCAGCACAAGTCTCAGCCGAAATGGCTCAATTATCGAATTTACTACTGCCGGGAGCTGATCCCCATTTACTGGAGTCATTTAGCCGTATGGCTGGCATTGACTTGGCTCAAGCAACGCGCCTCATGAGTTCTTTGGGTATGCCACCTGTATCGGGAGTGGGAACTTCTGGAGGAGGAGGCTCCTCCATGTCTAACGATAAACGCTCTTCGTCAGCAACCAATGCATCCAGCTCGAGTGCAGCAGCAGCAGCCGCTGTTGCTGCTCAGCAAGCAGCTGAAAAGCAGGCCGCCAAAGAACAACAAAAATGGATGGAAAGCTTGGCGCGCGGTCAATTACCGACAGACTTGGCCACCTTGCAAGCATTATCTCAAGGCAAATTACCACCTTCCTTAACCAGCCTTTCGCCCAGTAATTGTCAATCTGGTACCAGCAGTTCATCGGCAGTCTCAAGTAACAAGCAAGCCAAAGCAGCTGCAGCAGCAGCTGCTGCAGCGGCCGCATCGTTACCTCAAATTCCAGGAATGTCAGCAGATTTCAGTCAAGCCTTCTTAGCAGAAATGGCTGCTCAAGCAATGGCTGCCGCTGGTGGTACTTTACCACTGTCCGGACCCGGTTCATTAGCCAGCCTTACAGGTAGTTTAGCTGGCTTAACCGGAGGCTCTTCGCAGCCTGCCCAATCCTCGTCGGCATCGTCCTCCGCCAGTGCAGCCAAACGTCAACGGGAGCAAGACGCATTAGCTAAAGATGCTTTTAAACAACAAATGGATTATTATACTAAAACCTTAGGTTTGGGTTCGGGTATTTCCCTTATACCCACATCATCGTCCAGCAGTACTGCAACTACAGGCTATGGTAGCATGTCCATGGGTGGTAATGACGATCATAATCCTAAACCTAAACGTAGCCGCCATCACGATACCAGCAGCAGCATTAGTGCTAGTTGTAATACTTTGAAAGATGATTTAACCACGGCAGCTGCCCTGGCCGGTTTACCCATTAATTTTGGAGGCGGCATGACCAGCATAGAAAAGAGCATGCGTTCATCAGCTAATTCAAATTCTAGCTCAAACTTGTTGGAAGCCGATAAAGTTACGCTGACGCCACTCAATTCGGCGAGTATAGCGGCCAATTTGCCCTCTCAGACAACTATAACAATAGCACCGCCCATCAGTTCCGGAGCCAGTTCAAGTAGTGAACGATCCGAACGCAGTGAGTCCCGTATAAGTCTAACCATTACAAATGCTGCAGAAGCAGCGAAAATGCCCCCACCTTATGAAGAAGCCGATGAACTGATTATTCAGCCGATATTAAAGAAGTCTTCCGCTCAACAACAGCAGTCAACAACCGGGCAACAATTACAAAACTCCTCCAATACGAGCAGTCACAATAATGAAGATATGGCCGGCAGTGAAGCTGGATCGCAAAATAGTGGAATACAGAGCAGTTTAGCAACATCAAATAACAACAACAGTAATTCCAGTCATAATGAGGAGACACGGCGATCATCCGGACGCCTTAAGAGACCGCGCTCTGGGGCCGATCATAATTTGATAGCCGACCATCCACCAGAGAAACGTAGAGAATTACGGTCCACACGCCACACTCGCCAATCTTCGGGTAACATGTCAGATGCATCACTCAATCTATCAACCAATATTGAACATGACGATAAACCAGAATGAGTCTTACGGAGAACTAGGCGTACATCGCCTAAATAGTAAGTCTGGAGTTTACTATTCGAAACCCTACGATCGCGTTCAACCCCAATATTAATAAGCAACCAGCAACAAGTAACATTACCTACCAAACAGCTGCACATGCCTTTTATGTAAAAAATATCAGAGGAAGGAAGGGGAAGATATTTTTAGAATGTCGCAGTAATTATAATATTCAAAATATATTTTAGTCGAGATGCTGAACTTGAAGGAGTTCTTCAAAAATAAAACGACAGCATCACAAGGTAGATGTAGAAGATGTAACGTGGCGACGAAGGTGATTTGAAGAGGGCTGGCTAGATATTTACTAAAATCCAGAAAATGTTTCAATGAAAGTTAGACAGGTGATCGCGTATATAACACAACATTGCAAAAATAAACTAAACACTTATAAACAGTTTCGAGTAGAGTGCATCGGTTTACTATTATGATATTACGATATTACGATATTACGATATATATAATTGCAAATTATTAGACACTTATTTAACACATTTATTTGGCATAATTTTTAATTTTTTAACACGTACGTAAGTTTTATTATTGGAAAAGAAAACATACCACATTACTACTTGAAGAACTACGGGAATAACAATTATTGTGAAATATTTACCGTAATGTCTCTGAAGGGTTCCGGTTAAGAATGCTGCATTAATACGAAATCGAACCCTACTACGGCGTAGTAAACATACACCACAGACATTTGCTTTTCCCGTTCCCTCGCTCTAATTAAAAATAATTAAAAAATTGCTGCTGTTGTGATTTGTTTTCGAATGGACGACGCGAGAGTATGAGGGAAATAAAAGTGAAGTGAATGGATTTCGTTTTTGAATTTTATTATATCATCATTGTTTATGCTCACATAATAGTTATTTTAATTTATATATAAACTACTACATAAAACTACATACTACTCTAATTATTATTATGAAATTTTACTATAAAGAACTTGTATAATAAAAGTTTCCTTTCATTACGTATCACAATCGCAAAGATGAGACTATTTCGTGAATAAAATATCCAATTATTTGAATTTAAACATTTCGATGGATTGCGAGACATGCTCACGTAACAATCCAAGTCCCCCAGTCTTTTTCTACTAGGGTCCTATCATGAATCGGCGGGTTCCTTGTATAAAGATACGTCGCTACTCTTAATTTTGTCGACTGGAATTTAATGGCGCAAATTGGACGGCCGGCCAATTCATTTCTCAAATTTATGAGTTGTGCATAAAATTGTAAATGTTTGACGCCATGTCTGAGTGTGGTATCCCCGCTAAGCTAATAAGACAAAATGACTTTGACACCAGGTTGTCAGTCAAAGGCGACAATCTTTCGTGTGCCTTCTTCAACATCATCATGGAAAGGTGTTGCGCAATGCTGAGGTTAACAGAAATGGATGCCTTATGGTATTCGTATAAAAAAACAAGTGAAAATATGATCGGTTAAGCCCGATCATCACCACTTGATATATTATTCAATTTAATTTTTTTCTTTGATAAATGAAGTTTTATTTTTTTTGTACAAAAAAATTTTTTTATATGTGGAGCGGTTCTAAAAATCGTCCGATCCCATTCATTTTCAAAAGGGTTCATTTTTGGGCCAATACATTTCCTTGTACCAAATTTCATCAAAATGTCTCAAAAACTGCGACCTGTAGCTTGCGGACAAATTCATATGGACGGACGTACATGGTTAAATCGATTCACATTTTGTTCTGAATCGATCGGTATAATTGAAGATGGGTGTGGCATTTGCCGTTTAGGAGTTACAAACATCCGCACAAACTTAATATACCATTTGTATATGTTGCTTGGACACTTGTGCACGCGACACATTTGCAAAATAAGCAGATATCATTCTTTTAAGCAAACAAAAAGTGCACACTTCAATGATGCTGCAAATAGAATTTAACCTAGTCTGTCCGAATAAAATGCAAAAACAATTTTGGCTATGAAAGCAACATGATCTTTACTTTATTAAAAGAAAAATTTGATCTTGGTTGCTTTACATCACATAAGGGAGAACCATGCCTTAACAGCTCTCAAGCTAGTGAGTACGGCTCTTAAACCAGCACAACGTGAGGAAAGCTCGGGCCACGTCCGGGATGTCATTCCGTAGGTTGTCCCTCCGCAGGGATACTATGCCTGCGGATATGGTGTAGCCGACCTCATTCCTTAGCTCAAGGCTCAGGAACCTTAGCTCAAGGCTCAGGAACCTTAGCTCAAGGCTCAGGAACCTTAGCTCAAGGCTCAGTTTGGTGGACGGATACGATTGTAGAGCTAGTAAGACTGATTTACTCTGTCTGTTACAATTAGACATTTTTTGGTATTCATTGAAGAAGCTAGATAGATGAACTCTAGAATAGCCCAAGAGCTATTAGGATGAAGTGCAAAATAGGCTTCAATATTGGAGTCAGGAAACCAAACACGATTACCAACAACATCAGATTTAGAGCCATCCGTAATCATATGCGTAAAGTATTTCCATTTGGTATTAATGATACTACGGTAAAGATTTCGTACAGTCGAAAGGTACTTGAAATAATTTGTGGATATCCGAAGAAGTTATGTTGAAGGAATCAGCCTTTTTTTTGAAAATTTTGGAGAAAGTGTGGGAGAAGTTAAGAAGTATAAGTTCATTAACAAATGGGTGGGCAGGATGGTTATTGTTTGAAATAATCTTATTAATCACTTTATTGGCATTCAACACAAATCTCTCAGGCAACAGAAGGACGTTGGCCATTTGTACTAAGCCTAGTGTATGTGTGGAGGTCATAGCACCCAAGGCTATGTGTAAACATTTTCACTGTATACGTTGAAGTTGTAAATATTCGTTCTCTGAGCAATCGAGTAGCAGTGCACAAGCGTACTCTAATTTAGGCCTAATAAGGCCTATATAGATACGAATGAAGAATATCGGATCAGATCCCCAAGAACTTTGCTGCTTAAAATTTTTGGAGTGCCCGTTATTGCTGAATTTCCAGCTTTCGTTATTTAATCTGTATTGTTTGCTGTTTACTAAATTAATACTAAAATGGATATGAGATCCATTTTAAAAAACTAATATTTGACTATGGTTTTTGCTTATAATTGCCAAGTATCATCATCTTGCTGGACATATGAGCCGTGCCTCCATCCACGCCAACTTTACAGTAAAGAAGTAAGAAAACTAAATTTGACTTAGGCCAAATCTTAAATACCCTCCACCTCCACAACGGCGGGCTTGGCAAATATAATTGTGGGCGTGTCTATTATCCGACCACGCCCATTTTTATTACGTCAGTCAATAGGATAACTATGTATACGCGTTCCAAATTCCAAGTTCTTAGGTCAACTTTTGTGGCAGATATAAACATTTTTATTGAGTGTGGGCGTGTCTGTTATCCGAATACGCCCATTTTTGGCATATCAATGATTCTAATATTTATAGATGTACGTACCAAATTTCAAGTTTATACCTAAATTTTTGTGGCAGATAAATATATTTGTGTTGATTGTGGGCGTGGCTCACACAAAATTCCAGCAAATTCAGCTGCACATATTAAAAGGACACTGTGATAACACAGCAAAACAGATGACTGCGAGAAATTTCAGCCGCAGCAATGATAATATTTGCTTCAGTCCAGATTGTAAAAGCAGCAGTTAAATGAATATTGACAGCCCTTAGTACGATAAAACATAAATATTTAAAGTAAAGGATCATAAGCTTAGGTTGGTTATAACGAAATTGTAATTACAAAAAACCAAATAAAAAGATTTGTCTCTATAATACGAAACGAAAAATTAGTATCCTATGGCCATATTTATGTATATGACTATTTCATGTACTTAAGCAAATAGTGTTTTTTTTTTAATTATCGGCGTTTGCGTTTTTCAATCACGCCCATTTTTGGTACAGTGTTGGATAACGGTACTACTTCTATTTATACCAAATTTCAACTTGATAGGTATAGTATTGTGCGATATATAATTTTTTCGAGGTATGTTGAGATTTTCGTTTATTGTGGGTGTGTCTCTTAACCGATTGTGCCCAATTTCAATACGGAACAGCGAAATTGAACTAAGAATACATATGCAAAGTTTCAATTTGATATCTCTAAAATTGGGACCGTGAGAATGCAAACAACACACGGACACACGGACGGACATGTCTCAAACGATTTCTCTTTTCATGCTGATTAAGAATATATATGGATTGTGGGGTCTCCGAGGCTTCCTTCGATGTGTTGTAAACGGATGATCAAAATGAATATACCCTCTTCCCTAAGGTGGAGGGTATAAAAAGTTATTAAAAGGGGCCCCTTAATAAATTTCTGTCATTGCTAATTGTATTACATGTGTTTGTATACATAGTTTTGTAATTACAATATAGGTATATCGGAGCAGCCTGGCAGGAGCTGACACCAACCGGGGCAGGTCCCTATTTCTTTGCTTATATCCAGTTGCAACTTCAGAAAATTGATTGTAATACGACTACTTAATCACTGTAGGCTTATTTTATTGTATTAAGAATCGATGTGCACAATGTTTCAGTTTTTCTTATATGTTTATGTTGAATTCAAAAATTAAAAAAAAAGGAAAATTCAAAATTTATAAAAAAACGGCCTTGTGCGCACAGAGTTTGTATTCAAGTTCTCGATCGAAAATTCTCTACCTAAGCGAAGCTATATATTTTCTTTTTATATCTTGCGGTGATCTTCCAATCTTCTGACCGTTGTAACTGGATTCATATATTTGCTTATTGGTGGTAATATATCTTCAAATGTTTGCCCAGTAACTACTATGCCTTATGTAATGTGTGTTTGTTCTTCTTCTTTGTTCTTGCGTCTGTCTTGTGTAGTTTAGAGTCTCTCCCAGGATTTGCCTCGCTTTTTAATCTCAGCCAAACACTTTCTCAATCATATTTTTGCAACGCTGGGATATTTCCCCCTTACTATAATATTACTATTATTGTCCCAGTATTTCTCTTCTAGTACCCAGCGTTGCCACCTTCTTGACACCTTCTATCTCGGCTGTGTTTGGTCCCGCAATAATTGTCATTCACATTGTATTCTTTATATTTTTTGACGCTGATTGCCATCTGTGGTTGACATTCTCAGTAATTGAAGAAGAAGAAGACTATTGTCACTCGTATTTTGCTGTGTCAAGCGATTAGCTTTTTGTTTAGATCACCTTCCATAATTTAATTGGAAATTTTGAATTGGCATAATTGCTGTATACTTTGGGTTATAAATTACGTTGTTTTTGGTTATTGCGCCACAGTCAGCTTTACAAGCAGGTTAATAAATTTGTTGTACACTTATTCGTTTCTTTTTCTGTCATTATTATTTTTCAGCAATGGACAACTTGGAAACCTATTTAGAAATCACACACGGATTCCTGCACGAGCGTGGGCCTGGAAGAGGTGTACCCCTTCCTGAACTCCACCAAAGGTGTGCGGCTCCTGAGGGAGCTACTTAGGAGTTAACAAAGCCAGCGTTCCTGAGCCTTGAGCTAAGGAATGAGGTCGGCTACACCATATCCGCAGGCATAGTATCCCTGCGGAGGGACAACCTACGGATTGACATCCCGGACGTGGCCCGAGCTTTCCGCACGTTGTGCTGGTTTAAGAGCCGTACTCACTAGCTTGAGAGCTGTTAAGGCATGGTTCTCCCTTATGTGATGTAAAGCAACCAAGATCAAATTTTTCTTTTAATAAAGTAAAGATCATGTTGCTTTCATAGCCAAAATTGTTTTTGCATTTTATTCGGACAGACTAGGTTAAATTCTATTTGCAGCATCATTGAAGTGTGCACTGTCATGAATTCATTTTTATGTCTGTGCTTTTGTTTAATTTTTTGTTTTTCTTTTATTGGATTATTCAAGGTACAGTATTTTATCTCAATTCATTTTATGATAACATAAATATTTATTAGTTTTTACTTAATTATTTTTCCCTTACAATCAACCCATTACTTATCTATTCGTGTGCGACTCTATAGGGATAGGTGCTTTCAATATCTGTTAATTTCCAATTTCCATGCGGCACTACGAGGGTAGGTGCATTCAATTCGTTATTTTACTAGTTATAGTTTTACTTCCTACATTGTCATCATCATTTATCATCTCATTTTGGGCATGTCCGTTATTCGACCACGCCCATTTTTGCATATGTTCACCATATTTCAAGTTTATAGCTAAATTTTTGTGGCAGATATATATATATGTTTGTCCATTGTGGGTGTGGCTGTTGACCGATTTTGCCTATTTTAAATAGCGATCTGCGTGCAAAAACTAAAAGTGCCTGTACAAAATTTCAGCTCAATATCTCAGAATTTACGCCTGTGAAAATGCCAACAACAGACAGACACACGAACACACGGACAAACATGTCGTAATCAACTCAGTTTTTTGCGCTGATCAAAAATATATACACTTTGTAGGGTCTCTGACACCTCCTTCTGGGTGTTTCAAACGGAAGGTGGTGGAGGGTATAATGAAAAATCACACAGCAGAATTTACAAGAATTCGAATACCGTTAAACTTATATATTTAATGGCGACGGCTACGGGGGCTACTACCTCGGTTAGGGCTACGGGTACTAGGTAGCACCACGCTTGCGACATTGGAGACAAGTTTCATCGTTTGCATCGTTACATGACAACACATCATCATCATAGGGAATAATTGGTGGTATTGTAAAAAATTTATTGTATGCACGTTGTATGTATCCATACCGTACACCAGCATTCAATGTGTTTAACATCCGAAGGATGAACCTAACATTTATATAAATATAAATATATATCTAGAACAAATTTTAAAATGGCATATTTTATCCCTTACGTCAGCTGTTTCCGCTATAAATGTAAGAATTTTCGCAACTGATGCCGGTTGCTCCATGTTTTCTAATGTTTTTAAAAGTAAGTGACCATTTCCATTCATTTTTTACACAAATAAATTCAATTTATTACAAGAAATTTAATATAGCGCAAAAAAAAAAAAAACGTTTAAGAAATTTTCTTCGCTTTACAAGTTTTTCAAAGGATTTGATAATAATAATTTAGCTTCTTGAATTAAAAAAAAAAACAAAAGGCAATGCGATTTTAATAATAACACTAAATAGTACTTATCTCTTGAAAAGTGATCGAAACGGACTATTTATAAGAATATTCTTTATGCATTATATGTCTTTTTATAGGGGGGTTTATTTCACTTTCTCAAAACGTTTGCAAGGCGCAAAAAGAAACGTCGGAGACCCCACATTCTGAATCAGTATTAAATACTGAGTTGATCTAACCATCTAGTCTGTCCATCCATCTGTACGGGCTCTGAAAATCATTATTCTGGACGTTAAAATTCAGTTGCTCAAACTTGTCCGAAGTACCAGCAGTTCATGCGCTCGTTGTTCTAGAAATGCAACAAAATCTGAAAAAGGAACAATCTTTTAAGGAAATGTTCCGCATTACTTATAATGTACAGAAAATGAAGTAAAGAAGATATATTGACATGACAGCTTTGGTGCATCGACGGTGGGTATTCAAGACTTGGACTTGGCCAAATATAGACAATATAGGCGCCTCCTTCAACGCGTTGTGAACATTTGACAAAGTGAGATATACCCCCTATATGTGATGGTGGGTGTATATAATTTGATAGGCGTTATTTACTTGTTGATCACTTTTAATTGAAAATATGTAGGGATTCGCGTATATACAAGTTTGTAAAAGAGTAAGAACTTGACTGTTATTATTACGTATACTGTAAGAACATGGAACGCTCACAGGCCTCCTCCAGCAATTGCCTTTGACGTTCCTTGTCTTCGGGTGATGCATCGCCCATCACCATATCAGGCATTTCGAATTCTGTATTACTGCTGTGATGTGATGATGGACTACTTGACGTGGAATTATTCGGTGATGCTATTAAGGGCTCGCCAATTATTTTACGGATATCGTTTGGCAAAGAGTCGGACTCTTTAAGTTGATAGTATATGGCCTCAGCCAACTCCATAGTTCTCTTCAAATCAATATTATCCGACAATTCATTAACATGCTTTAATATTTCAGTGAACTCGTATCGGCTTTCAATGATTATATCGGATTGTTGGTCGAGTATAGCCACTGATATTAACAAATGAAAATTGGGACAGGGCTGATTAGTAAATAATACCTCCCACAGCTTAAGTACGTCATCATTGGAGAATTCCCGCTTATACCATACCAACAGCCAACGAAAGCAAAAAAACATATTGTCAGAGTCATGGGACTTCATGTAGTTGAATAAGCGAGGATTGGAGAATTCCAAAATGCGTCTCAGTTGTTGGAATTGTGTTTTCATGCCAGCCTGATCTACGTCGAAATTGCTGAAAACGCGATCCATGAATCCTACGAAACACCAAAACGCGTCCACCTCATTTTCCTATCGATGTGACAATTTGCAATAAAGAATATGAATAAATAAAATTTTATCAAAGTTTTACCATTATAGCTACTATAGGAGCCAATAGATCGGACATGCCCTGCACGTAACCCAAATCAAAATTATACATCACATATGTCATTAATATGCCTTGAAGGGTGTACAAATTGGGATTGTCTTCCCCGGCAAAGTATTTTAAAGAACGATCAGTACGTTTAACGTCTTTCTCTATTTGGCATTTACGTTCGCGGTAACCAGAAAAATTCATCTCTTGAATGGGTGTCATAGCAAGCCATTGAGCCTTCATGTTATAATATTCCACAGATTTTTGTTTACGGCGCACTATGCGTTCCACTTCACTGTCATTCCATTGATAGTAATTTAAAAGATACTTCCACACCTCAAAACGTAAATTCGGTTCAATACCACCTTTGAAAATAATTTCCAAAACACGATTGTATTCAGGAATACGTCCATCGGGACCTTGCAATTGCAACCATTGAATTTCATTTAAAGGCATACCACGTTGCACGGAACGTCTCTCCGGCAAGAAGTTGACAAGTTTCTCATCCACTTCTTTAATAATCTTGAATTCGGCATCTTGTTCAGGAAGGTCTGGATTGTTTGCGGTGACAGTTACTTTGCTCAAACCTACCCAATTATCCGAGTGAACTGATTCTTTCAGCCTTAAACGTTGCTTAGATTCTAAGCTTCCAGGGCGTTCTTTAGGGGGTACTTTAGCTGTCACGTAATCGGGTATATTAACAAGAAAGCCCATCACTTTATTTGGTAGCCAGCTATCAGTGCCCAAGGAGCTAGCCTGGATCTCTCCAATGTCTAGCTCAGCGAATGTCTTTTTCAGTTTCTGCGTATCAGTTGGCAAAATAATGTATTCCTCGGAACCACGCCGGCTACCCTTTGTCCATTCTATAACATGTACCTTACACATTCCCTGTACAAATTGATCAGCATTACCATGCTGGAAAAAGAATTCCGAATGTAATGTATTGCCAGATTTACGCATTAAACGTAAAATTTGGCCACGATTCTTCACTTCAATAACGCCTAATATATCTAACAAGATGCGTATAACACGCGGTTTAGTTAGACTAGACGAGGTTGATACCTCTGAACATTTCGTTAAATTGTCTGCCTTTGTTACGGACATGGTGCGAGATCTCTGGGATATGGTATCTACCAGAGCCCAATCCCCCTGATCATGAGTATCATTAGATATTAATATATTCTCATTAGGGCGCCATTCTATAAATAAACGGCGTGGCGGATTATATTCTACCAAAGATAATGAACCACTATTATTTAAATCCAAAATATGCTCTGCGCTAGTCTTCTTCAGCAACACACCATCGTGTGTACATAATAACTATAATGGTTTAAGTGAGTGAGTGCAATATTGTAAATTATATTTTATATTCTTACATGTCCAGTTCCAACTTCCTCGGTACTATTATTAATACAAGTATTATTTGCGGTGCTAAGCGGCAATGACTCACCACAACCTCCACCACTATCCGAGAAATAATTGAATTGTGCTTGTTGTTCGTTGTTAATTTTATTGTAACGGCCGGAATTATTCATCGCAATCTTAATTGTAGGAATTTAAAAAAAAAAACTTCTTTGATTCTAAAAAGCAACTGTTTACTAAAATACAACAAAGCAAAGTTGAGACTTCATGAAACAGTGCGATTGGTGTGAAGTATATATATTATATATATACTAAATTTCTAAAAAGTCTAATAAAGAAGTTTTTATGATTGAATATGTATGAATTTTTTGCTTTACAAATATTTTTCGGTTAATTTTCATAATTATAATTTTCTTTTTTCAAGATTTTGTTATTATGTCAGCTTGTTAACTTCGTATATAAATTATATTATTCATGTGACAGCTGTTTATTTAAAAACAACAAGCACGAAAATATTTGTTTACTCACGTGTAGCTTTATAACAGAACTTTCTACAAAAGTTGGGTAGAACATCGCTATTTATATTCTTATAAAAAATTTTAATAAAAAATATTTGCAAAAGTTATGAGCGATTCTGAAGAGAATAAAATTAAATGTGCAGGGGAACCTGTGGACAATGCGTGGAATTTAAAAATACCTGATTTTAAGCCCGAAGATAACCCTCATGGATTACTTGAGGAAAGTTCATTTGCTACTCTTTTTCCCAAGTACCGGGAAAAGTACCTAAAGGAAGCCTGGCCGTTACTACAACAATGTCTTAATGAGCATAACCTTAAAGCTGAACTTGATTTAATCGAAGGTAGTATGGTGGTGAAGACCACTCGTAAAACTTGGGATCCGTATATCATAATTAAAGCTCGTGATATGATTAAGTTGATGGCACGTAGTGTTCCATTCGAACAAGCTAAACGGATTTTGCAAGACGAAATTGGTTGTGATATTATAAAGATCGGTAATATGGTAAGAAAAAAAGAGAAATTTATTAAGCGCCGCCAACGCCTAATAGGACCAAATGGTGCCACTCTTAAGTCCATAGAGCTACTGACCGATTGTTATGTGTTGGTGCAAGGTAACACCGTATCAGCTTTAGGGCCTTATAGGGGATTACAGCAAGTAAGGGACATTATTTTAGATTCTATGAACAATGTCCATCCCTTATATAACATTAAGGCGCTAATGATTAAAAAAGAATTAATGAAAGATCCTCAACTGGCGAACGAGGATTGGGCTAGATTTCTGCCGAAATTTAAAAACAAAAACATCAGCAAACGTAAACAACCGAAAGTTAAGAAGCAAAAGAAGGAGTATACCCCATTCCCGCCACCACAAACGGAAAGTAAAATTGATAAGCAACTGGCATCGGGTGAATATTTCCTTAGTAAAGAACAGAAACAGCAACGTAAACAACAGGAAAGAACATCTAAGCAAAAAGAAGCAGCTCAAAGGCAGGAAGAGAGACGACAACAAGATTTTATACCACCAAAAGAAGAGCCAGAGACAAACTCAAACAAAATGCGAAAGTTTGCGAACGAAGAAACGAAGAAACTGGATATTAAAGCTCTTAAAGCGAAAGTAATTAAAGCTTCTGCAAAATTAAAAAATCAATAAACTTAAATTTATATAAGTAAACGTAACAATATTTTACTACGTGGAAACCTATTAATAAAAATCAAGAAATTTTTAAGGCTAAAATAAGAATTTTATGGAACCATCGTGATAATAAATTCACCTTATATGTTTTATACCGACCACTTCAAGGTTTCTTTGTTGTCAAGTTTCAAGGGAGTGCTTTGAGCATCTAACAAAGCTCAGGTTCAAATCCATCTGATTGTTTCTGAAGTTGAAGTTATTATCTTGATTGCAAAATGTAAAATTTTGTAAAACCCTTTGCACTTATAAAGCGACAAACAGTTGAAATTCACACATGTGTAATTTTTATTAGATTTCTTTTATTTACATTTAACTCTTTGTTATTTGTATGATACTAAATACGATGCGCTGTCACAGAAATTTAGTTTTTGAAATGTATATTAAACGGATAAAGCTCAAATGTATGCATGAATATAATGAAGAATAAAACGAGTGTGAAGGCTACGTAAAGACGAGCAGCACTATTTTATTTAAATCTCTTGGTAACAAGAATATAAAATCTTTCATAGGAAGGAAGCAGCTGCACGTACTCTTCCATATCTAACATACGCATTAATTTGAAATTTTCTTTTAAATCTATTCAAGTTGAGGGTTGTGCGAAAGCTGTTGATTTTAAATGTTAAGTTCCCATTGTAAGTCAGACAATAGTAACGCACTTACCGCACTCTTATACATTTGGAAATAAATAAAAATAAAAACAAGATAGAGAAGTTCGGTTAAGACCGAAGCTTAAATGCCCTCCACCTTTTATAATCATCTAAAAAATAAGTTCCTATTGCCATATTTATGTATGTGACTATTTTATGTACTTACGCAAATAGTGTTTTTTTTTTAATTATAGGCGTTTGCGTTATTCAATCACGCCCATTTTTACCACTTATATATATACCAAATTTCAAGTTGATAGGCATAGTATTGTGCGATATATAATTTTTTAAAGATACAATTTTTTCGAGGTATGTTGAGATTTTTGTTTATTTTGGGCGTGTTTCTTAACCGATTTTGCTCAATTTCAATACGAAACAGCGAAATTGAACTAAGAATACTTATGCAAAGTTTCAATTTGATATCTCTAAAATTACGACCGTGAGAGTGCCAACAACAGACGGACACACGGGCACACGGACGGACATGTCTCAAACGATTTCTCTTTTCATGCTGATTAAGAATATATATGGTTTGTGGGGTCTCCGAGGCTTCCTTCGATGTGTTGTAAACGGATGATCAAAATGAATATACCCTCTTCCCTAAGGTGGAGGGTATAACAAAATGTGAGAAGATAAAGTCATCACAGCGAACTAATTTCGCGCAAGGTGCCAAATTAATGACAGGAAATAAATTT
This sequence comes from Ornithomya chloropus, assembly GCA_963971445.1. Lineage (NCBI taxonomy): Eukaryota > Metazoa > Arthropoda > Insecta > Diptera > Hippoboscidae > Ornithomya > Ornithomya chloropus. The sequence continues at coordinate 51,100,449 of OZ020530.1, read as the reverse complement.
AAATGTTTAACACATTTCTGCAAATGATGAAAAAACAAGTCAAAAAACTATTTGGCTGAGGCCAAATCTTGAATACCCACCATCGATGCGCGAATGCTTTCCGAGGAGTATATGTGTACATACATACATTTTCTGTCCTTGATAAGTAATACGGAAAATTTGTGGGCGTATTGCTTGATCGATTTTGCTCAATTTCACTACCAACCAGCTCTATGAATCTCGTACGATCTGTGGAATCGATATCTAAATTTTTGCGGCACACACACGGACAGGGAGACACGGCCAGACCGACTTAGTATTCGATGCCGATTCAGATTATACATATATTTTGACAAAGTGACATATACCCCCATATACATTTGATGGTGGGTATAATAACAAAGAATATGTCATGAACAGAAAAGTCAAAGTTTGTATAATGCCTTACATCTTATTATTATTCCTAGCGCACTACTGGTAAACACTATAAAAACGAGAAAAGTTCAGCTTAAAATGAAAAATAACAAAAAAAGACAAACAAACTTTGATACAATGCATTACTTCCCTGCTTTGTATAGCTTTCGAACAAACCGAATATACCCTAAAAAAGCGAGTGGTGTAGGGTACAAACGTTCAAAATCAAAGCGATTTATCAAAACTAAGAACAATTATAAACTCTAAAAGGTGAAAAAGAAAAAAAGAAAGACAAAGAAAGATGAAAACGTGAATTGAAAGCGAATTTCAGTTACGCTCCTTAGAAAAATTGTAGCTTCGCGCACATTTTATTACCACATAAACAGTTTTGCTCTCAAGCCTTTCTTTTATATAAAATCGTGTGACCCGTACCTTACCTTTAACTTTGCTGAACTTTGCTGCACTTTGACCATTTCCTTATATAAACTTTCCTTTTAGTTACAACACAAACTTGAGATTAAATTATTTAACTTTGAAACTGTAAGTAAGGAACGCGGTATGCAATAAACACAATCACCACCACAGTGCGCTAAAACATTAAAATATCAAATACAGTATGTAGGTGCGTATGTGTTCCATACCTGGCTTAAGACACTGTAATCGAGCATTCAACCCGTTAAGGTTTTTTTAAATTTTTTTTTTATACCCTCCACCTTAGGGAAGAGGGTATATTCATTTTGATCATCCGTTTACAACACATCGAAGGAAGCCTCGGAGACCTCACAAACCATATATATTCTTAATCAGCATGAAAAGAGAAATCGTTTGAGACATGTCCGTCCGTGTGCCCGTGTGTCCGTCTGTTGTTGGCACTCTCACGGTCGTAATTTTAGAGATATCAAATTGAAACTTTGCATACGTATTCTTAGTTCAATTTCGCTGTTTCGTATTGAAATTGAGCAAAATCGGTTAAGAAACACGCCCAAAATAAACAAAAATCTCAACATACCTCGAAAAAATTGTATCTTTAAAAAATTATATATCGCACAATACTATGCCTATCAACTTGAAATTTGGTATATATATAAGTGGTAAAAATGGGCGTGATTGAATAACGCAAACGCCTATAATTAAAAAAAAAACACTATTTGCGTAAGTACATGAAATAGTCACATACATAAATATGGGAATAGGAACTTATTTTTTAGATTATTATAAAAGGTGGAGGGCATTTAAGCTTCGGTCTTAACCGAACTTCTCTATCTTGTTTAAACATGTGATTGTGTGTGTGAATGCCATGCCGCTCACACATCATGTAATGACCAAAAATGCAACGATTATTTTCCAGTTAAAATAAAATACTTAAGAAAATAACGAAATACAAATTTAATATATGACCGAGTGATTAATCATCAGCACGTTAATTCCTTCAGCGACCACAGAATGCAGTTCAACTTTTTGTTTTGTTCTCTGGTGAGGTACAATCGTAAAAAAGGTTCAAATGTATATTACGTCTCTCTCTGTTTGTGCCTTTATACACCTCCTTCTCGGTCAATCTTTGGTCTTTATTAAAGCTTCTTAAGAAAAACGCTTGGGGCAGAAGCATCAGTCAGACATGCCGGAGGTTATCTACAAATACGAGTACGCAATTGTTTCTACTTGCCGTTCCCATGTAATCATCTTCAATAAAATATTTTATTCAAATTCACGCCTTTGTGAATTACGAAAATTTTTCAATTCAATGCAACTCAAACTGTTTAGTAATCTTTACACCAAATATATATTACACAAAATGGGCGGCCTACGCCTTTAAAGAAAGTATATGAAAAAATTTAAATGTCTTTAAATCAGTAGCACTTATTGTTCCACTAGTGGACAACAAGTCCAAGTCTTAAATACGACCCACATCAGTGTACAAAATATGGGCGCGGCAGGTAACTCATTATGCTCTTCATCGTATCATCTTCGTTGAGTTCTGCACAAAAAATGTTTTTTGTACATTCCCACCCATTTTTAACATATTTTATACCAGTTTACAGTTTTTTGGAAATTGTGGGAGTGTAAGTTGACCAATTCTGTCCAATTAAAATAGCAATGTGTATGTGAAAGCGCAAACAACAGACAGGGATACGAATGAACATATCTACATCGATTTAGATTTTGATGTTGATTTGATCTACTTTGGATTTATTATCTGGAGGGTATACAAGTTCTTATTTAAAGTGGGTGAAATCGATTAAGTGCCACGCCCACAATCGTTAAAAAACTCTCACAGTTCCATTGTTGAAATTTGGTATCCGCTGATGAGTTGAATGGGGACATCGTGGGATAACAGAAGCGTCGAAAATTTATAAAAGACATTATTTATGAAGAATTCGTCCAATGCGGTGCTCGTGAATGTGGGGAGTAACATTATACGTGCCGCGCCTACATGCGGAGGTAAATAAAAGATCGAACCAACCGAAATATAATGTCATTTTTTTGATCTTGATCTTGATCTTACCCGATAACTTTTGTATTTGAACATTATAGAAACAGGTTGGTATTGATTGATGCAACATTTATAATAAACTTAATAAATGGTATTCTTGTGGATGGAACTTTTTCCACAAATTTTTTAATCCGCTGCGTTCGTTGTGCAAAAATTTAAACAATCCCTACAACCTGTCTCCTCTAACAATTTCAATTCCATCTGTTAGGAAGATTTTATATAATGCCTCAGCTCAGATATCCTAGAGTTAATTGAGCTGGCAAAGTACACGATATATAAGTTATGTCAGGTTGTGCGACAGTGACCAGCATTTGATGACACCGTCACATATAAACAGTGGTACGGAATTGTCGGATTCAAACGACCGCACTTTATAATAATATAAAATACAAAATTTATGTACAACATCGAGCCACGCCCACAATCTACAAAAATATATTTATCTGCCACAAAAACTAAGCTTTGAAGTTAAAATTTTGTATGACTATTTGTAATTACCTCATCCGTCGATGTTTACAAAATGGGCGTTGTCGGAGCACAGGCACGCCCACAAATTACAAAAAACCATACTCAGTGTAAAACTCAACTTGCAAGCTGGGTGAAATCATGCACCAGCCACACCCACTGTTTGTAAAGTGCGGCTTGTAGATGAGGAGGGTATTTAAGATTTGGTCTAAGCCAAATTTAGCTTTCTTAGTTGATTTTATTATAATTTTTATTTCATATTATGATTATTAATGCGATTTATTACTGCTTAGTGTTGTAAGATTTGGAATTAGCCGACACATTTTATTTTGCAGCTAAAATTATATTTATAAGTATATAAACACCCACAAAGCATTTACATAAATACTAAATATCCGCAGTTAACGGTTTTTGTGTTATTTGTGCATTGGGATAACATTTGAATCATAACATGTAATACCTACGCATGCGGACTATTCAACCGTGGAATTTAAAGACCATATAATTGCATCTCAAACCATAAACATAGACATTTTAATTTCCACAAACCAAATGAATTTTTTATTACAGTGAGTGAATGTTGTTTATTGTAGTTATTATTGCTCTTGTTGTTGTCACGCTGTAGATGTTGTTGTGGAGGGTCCACATAATATGGGGGGTATACTAAGTTTATCATTCCATTTGCAACACCCAGAAGGAGGCGTCAGAGACCCTACAAAGTATGTTCGTGTATCCGTCTGTTGTTGGCATTCTCACTGGCATAAATTTTGAGATATTGAACTGAACACACACTTTTAGTTTCTGCACCCAGACTGCTATTTAAATTGAACAAAGTGGGTCAAGACCCGCGTCCATAATCGAGAAAAATCTATTTATTTGCTACAAAAACTGAGCTACACTCTTTAATATTTATACATCCCATCAGTATTCCAAAAAAGGTCGCGATCGCGTATAACAACATACTCACAATTACCAAAAACCTAAATTTGGCGCAAAAGCCCACTTGTATGTCATGGTTTCTGAACCTTTCAATACCAAAAGTCAAGACCCCCTAAACAAATTAATCGATCGAGGTACAAGAACGAGGTGCTGGAGGGTATTTAAGATTTGGCCCAAGACAAATTTAGTTTTGTACTTGTTACCTTGCACCACCCTATGGAAAAGGGTATATTAAATTTGTATAAAATTTGTGTTTAAATTTTCTTAAAGGGCAAATGCCACACCCACCTTCAGTTATACCGATCGATTCAGAATCAAAATCTGAATCGATTTAACCATGTCCGTCTGACCGTCTGTCCATCTAAATTTGTGCGCTAGCTACAGGTCGCATTTTTTGAGATATTTCTATGAAATTTGGTACAAGGATATGTATTGGCCCAAAAAGAAACCCTATTGAAAATGAATAGGATCGGACCATTTGTAGAACCCTCCCCATATAAACAATTTTTTTTTGATTTCAAAAACAAACAAAATAAAAAAAAAATTTCTGACATATGAATCATTTTGAAATTTTTAGAAGAATAAAATTTTTCATTTTTCAAAGAAAAAAATTAAATTGAGTAATACGAGTATATGAAGTGGTGTAGGGTATTTGATGGCCGGGCTTGACCGACTAATATTTTCACTTGTATTGTTTTTATTTTCGTTTTACTTTTTTGTATCGCGTATGTTTACTGACTTACACTGAGACATCATCAAACTGTTGACATGAGTGTATTTTGTAGCAAGTTGACAGCTATGTTGCATGTCAAGCGGCCATATTGAATGTTCATTGTTTTTGTTGTGAATGTTGTTTTTTTTCTTTTTTGCTTTTATACTCACGCTGTAAATATAATAGGCACGTACATGCATACATATGCAAAATAAGAGTCAATCAGTGTTCAGCAATATTTATAACCACGGACACTACATATATAACATGATGTATGAGCCTGTTAGGGGCGGTCCGTTTTTCTTCTCTTAGGACTTATTTTGGCACTTGAAGCGTAGGCACGAATATTTTAATCAAATCATTATACCCCCACGTTAATGATGAAGGCATACTACGTTTGTTGTTCTGTTTGCACCATCCCGAAGGCGGCGTCACAGACCCCACAAATCTATCATAACTTGAGTCGACCCAAACCCATGTCCGTCCGTGTCTCCGTCTGCTGAAACTTTGTGCGAACATTGTACTGTATGTACTGTACGCATATCACTTGAAATTGAACAAAAGACGCTCACAACAGAAAAAATCTATTTATCTGCCACAAAAAATTACCTATGAACTTAAAATTTCGTTCGCATATTTATAGTTATCTCCTTCATCGATGTGCCAAAAATGGGCGCAGTCAGATAACAGACGCGTCCACAATCAATAAAAATCTTAATGTATGCCACAAAAGTTGACTTAGAAACACGAAATTTGGTATGTGTACACATAGTTATCGCATCCACTGATGTGTCAAAATGGGCATGGTCGAATAACAGACGCGCCCACAATTTACAAAAAACCATATTCACCATAAAACTAGACTTGCAAGCTGATACGAAATATATATACACAATATGGGGGAGTAATATATATTATCTGCCACACGTACTGTTGTAGGTGTGGAGGGTATTTAAGATTTGGCCTAAGCCAAATTTAGTTTTCTTACTTGTTTTATATTAATTTAATTATTTGTAATACATGTTTGCATGGCTGCAGAAAGCAATAACCGGCTGCACAGTAACGAGGCTGAGCTCACACACACGTCTAGCTGGGCTAATTTAAAATGTGTTTTCTTTTCACAATTTCTAATTTTCTAATTTTGATCAAAATCACTAAAAGATTAGAATATAGACGTAGAAGTGCAAGCCTTTTGAGAAAATAAAAATCTCTTTTTTATATGAAGTAAACAAAATCAAATATTAGATTGAGTAGAATCTTTTTCATTGCTTTCCATTTATTTACAAGATAAAAACAATGTGAAGCGCACACAGAAAATACACCAAAATTATTTGCTTCTTGGTACATAAAACCTGAAAGGAAACCTAATTTTTATGGAGATATAATAGAGATGGATTTTGTTTGAAATATCAGATAAAAGAAAATTATGGATATTAAAAAAAGTAATATGAGTGGGGGGATGTGGGGATGGGGATGGGGATTCCGTAATACATTTATACCACATTTTTTGTGTATTCAAAGAATATTCTAGAGCAAGTAAAAATAGGCAAAAAGAAACAAGTATACTGTAAAATAGAAAAACAGAGTTGCATTTATACGTTGATGCATTATGAAACAATGTCCTCCAACACTCTCACTCATGGTTTGAACTCGAACATTTATACCATAACAACATTGTTATTGTATCGTCGATTCATCGAAAGTTTTGTAAGGATGTCTGCTCGTTGGAGTTCCACATAGTTTGCATCGAAAAACATGTTTCGGAGCTGTGAGGTGACACATTTTTGAGCTTTGAACTCTCTCTCCAAAACATTTGTGCATAAAGTTGTATTGTAAACTCCTGGAGTTGAAACTATATGTGCATCTGTAATGTTAAAGTGGTCTATAATTTTCACAAGATGAAGATCTTCTAATTCTTTGCTTAATTTCCAAAGTATTCAGGAACTGAATAAACTTTTGGTTCCAATTTCGTGATGCATGCTTTAAACCATTTTAGTTTGTTTTGATTTTAAACATCCTTTTAAAGGCAATAATGGTTTTGTTTGCAAGGTTCTCAACGAGTTCCCATGTATTATTGGGATAGAGCCATTTAGCCTCATCATTTATTGTTATTTCTCATTGTTCAATAATGGCTCAATAATGGTAGCATGCGGCCCATATGATCGGCGCCATATATATGTTGTACACGTTACTTCTTTTCGTTTTTTTTTTTGGGTGTAGCAGATCCCTTTGAAAATAAAATTTATTTCAATAGTGAACGTTTTTAAGAACCCATGGCGGGCACACTGGCTGTTTACTAAAGCATGTAAATGAATTACGTGCGCCGAAGCCACATATTCTGAAACGTCCGCTTTTTGAAATATAAACATATCTGCCAAAGTTAAATCGAAAGCCACTTCGCGGGATATCGAAAGTCCAGTCGCATCCGAATCAACTGTCCATACTTCATTATATGATGCACCTATGCTTTCCATTCTCCTATTTATGCTTAGTTTCTCTCATTACCTTTTTTATTTAATTTATACTTCATAACACTACCCACTCGTTCCGAATTTTAATTTTCCTTTTCTCTTTAACAGGCGCGTCGCCTTTGTGTACTTTTGTGCGTCGGTTTGTTTTTTGTGCTGATCATCTTCTAATTGTATTTTCCAGCGTTCTATCCTCTTTCATATTGTACCAAACTGTTATAAATTTTTCAACCTACTTGTCAAGCTGCTTATTACCGAACCATTAACTGACAACTTTTCAATCTATGCTTCTGTTTGGGCAGCTAGTGACGACATCTTTTTAGCGAAAAACGCTCTTCGTGTAAGGAAATAATTTCAACTTGCATTCTTTTCAACTTTGTGTTTATTGCATTAGATGTCGTACACACAGCACATGTATTGCTTGCTCTTTTTAATGGACGTTGGTTAAGGATAACGTTGACCTTTCCATCTTGCCACAAGAGCATAGTAGAGGCTCCTGCCAAAGGTTTGCGCTTCCATGTTATTCTACGATTTGAGGCGTTTTAAAACCCTGGCAGACCGCCTTGCAGGGAAGGGATACAATGTTATGAAAGTGATTGATTTTGTAACATATGTAGTTATCTGTATATGTGGACAAACATTCATTTAGCAATTGTCTATTGATGTGAATATTGTTTCTAGGTGTTGTTGTTGTTGTTATATAATATTACATAAAACATTTGATGAAAGTATTCAATTGACAAATAATAAATGGCAATTGATTGAATTGAATGTGTGTGGCGTACATGCATACGTTTACTGCTGTGGGCACATCAATGCCGGAGTATCCGTACAATGGCATTCACATGAGTGTGTTGGGCTTGGCGTGAGCGTCGTGTGGCATTACACTTTTTCAACGGCTATGCTGGCACTGACTGATTGTATGAATTTAGACAGCCTGCAGTCTCAGTACAAATATAATTCATAGAGGCTTACACCGTTATTGTTGTTAGTGGCTACGACATGTCTTTTTCTCAGCGTTTTGTTTTGTTGGTTCGGTTGTAGCTGTGGGTGGGCAGGCGTTATGGTGGTGTTTGTAAACTTTGCGAACTAAAACTTTGCACTATTGAAGTTTATGCACAACACACACACACACGTGTTGTACACATATATTTGGTTATCTGTGTGTGTGATAATAGTATTTTGTTCCAAAGGAATACATACTTTTTAATTCATGGGTGTTTTTGAAGGCGTTGATGTTTGATGTGAAAATTAAATGATTTATTCTTTTTAGTTTTTACTTAATGCCTTGGGGTCTATGCTTTCAAAAAATAATTTTGCCACCTCACAATCGTTAATTGATTTTTAAAATATTTTTGTTTCACTTAGCGAACACGAATTAAGTGAAGGGACCACAGAAAAACAACTCTGTGGCTACACTATATCAAAAACTGACGTGTATGTTATTTAGCAAAATAATTATGAAGAAAATAAAATTTACTTCCTTGCTAGAAAAAGTATATTGCTCGTTCGTACAGCGGGTACTATAATAAATCGGTAGAGAACTTAATGAATAGCCTTTTTGATTATCAAAAAATCCAAAAATTCAAGCCGTGTTGCAGTGTTATATAGGATTGGGAAAATACTTTCGTTAAATTAAAAAAACGACAAGTTTGTGTTAGTTAACCCAAGGAAATGGCGGTTTCTATGCCAGACTTGCTACTCTGTGGTAGTGAAAGAAAGTTGACTGCTTGTTTATTGATGTTGTTGTTGGAATTGTGTTTAGAAGGAGGCGAAACGGTGCCAAATACCGCTGATATTGAAAAGCATTTAGAACTGGGTAAACGTTTCTTAGCTAGTAATCAGTTGAGTGATGCTTTAACGCATTATCATGCTGCTGTAGAGGGGGATCCCACAAATTATTTAACTTTATTCAAGCGTGGTACTGTGTATTTGGCATTAGGAAAAAGTCGTTTTGCTGTACAAGATTTTACGCAAGTGTTGACAATGAAACCTGATTGTACGGCCGCTCGTCTGCAGCGTGCCATTGTCCATATGAAAACTGGGGAATATGTCAAGTCTGCAGAAGATTTTCAATTAGTGTTGAAAGAAGAACCCTCTAATAATCTGGCTAGTGAAAATCACGTACGTTTGCAGCCTGCTCTGGAACAGTGGTCAATAACACAAAGACTTCTAGATCGTTCAGATTATCAAAATGCCATACCCATTTTAACGCAATTACTAGAAATATCTCCTTGGTCTATAGAGTTTCGCAAAGCTCGTTATGACGCTTATATCCAACTTAATGATTATGTAGCTGCCATATCAGACTTGCGTTCGGTTAATAAGCTTTCACAAGATAGTACAAATGGTTATTATAAATTGGCCAATTTATTGTACAGAATCGGTCATGTGACGAGTTCGTTGAAGGAAATACGTGAATGTTTAAAATTGGATCCAGAACATAAAGATTGCTTTCCCCTATATAAAAAATTGCGTAAAATCGAAAGGGGGCTATCATCGGCGGAACAGGCTCGAGTTGAACAACAATATGAAGAATGCATCAGTTCAGCACAAATTGTTTTAAAGCACGAGAAAGAAGAATCTTTGGTAATTGTTGAAGCGAAACGTTTGCTGTGCACATGTTATACTCGTAATGAGCAGTATACGAAAGCTTTGGCACATTGCAAAGAGGCGTTAGAGATAACGCGTGCTGCAGATATATACTGCGATCGAGCCGAAGCTTATATTGGCTTAGAAATGTATGAGGATGCCGTACATGACTACCAGGAGGCGCTAAATATGCGTCAAAATATGGCAAAAGCTCAAGAAGGTTTTGAAAAAGCTAAAAGTCTCCAAAAGCAGGCTGAACGCCGCGATTATTATAAAATTTTGGGTGTAAAACGCACAGCCAATAAACAAGAAATTACTAAAGCCTATCGTAAAGCTGCGCAGAAGTGGCATCCCGACAATTTCCAGGGTGATGAAAAGAAAGTAGCGGAAAAGAAGTTTATTGATATAGCAGCTGCCAAAGAAGTCTTAACGAATCCGAATAAACGAAAACAATTTGACAATGGTGAGGATCCTTTGGATACCGAAGGACAGCAACAGAGGGGTAACGAGTTTCCGGAAGGCGATCCATTTGCTAATTTTCATCATGGGTCTCCGTTCCAATTCAAGTTTCACTTTAATTAACCACATCCTTAAGCAACTACATAATTTGAAATAAATTCAGATATATCTCCTTAATCCCCAAAAGATCGGTTCATATATCTCTGTTAAAAATTTTTGTTGTTTTTTTAATATCTATTTATTTCAAGAAGTATTCAATAAAGCAAAAATTTCAATTAGAATGGTTTGACTAATTAGGTAAGAATTATGAAATGGGGAAAACCAAGTATTTGTGTTTATATTGAAATCCTTTCGTGTTATTTTATTTTAAAAAGTTTACAATAATTGAAAAATTCTGGTCAGAATAATCTAATGAAGCGGTACCGAATTATAAATTGTTGAAAGCCATACCATTTTGTCAACGTTTAATTTATTTTACTTGTTTCTTGCATACTTCCATCTTTGATAATGTGGGTGACCTTTTGTTTTTCTCCCATGATCACATATCTATATAAGAGGAGAAAATAAATAACACATTCATCTTTAAAGTTATACAAAAATACCGCTTCCACATTTATGCTGTAATATCCTTTTCTGTTCATGTGTAGGTGGGCCGTTGTGTTTAAAATAGTAAAATTTTTCGAAGAATCTATATATAATGAATTAACACATTTTAAGAGTACACAAACATATTAACGGACCCTCTTTTTATTAATAGATAATCTTCACTTGTTTTCGGGAACCGTATTTCATTAGATTAGATACCTTAACGCGTAGTTTGCATATATGATTTACAGCTCTGGAAATGGCTGGATGGCTGGATGGCTGGCTTAACGGTAAAACGTAATTGTTTTCAACGCATTTTTGATAAGACCCATGTGACAAAAAGTATATAACTGAGAGAAACTATGCATTTTTATGTAATAACCGTTTCCTATAATGTAACAGCAAGTTATTATACTTGCATGAATATGCAACAGTGTGGATGTTTTTTGAGTATCATGTGGTGTTAATTGTTCTAAAATTTCCCATACTAATGTTTTGTATTGTTGCTGTGATCTCTTATAGCTCACAAAATACGTTTTCGTTGCAATCTAATAAATAAATAATGCATTATATGTAAAAAATTAAAATGTTCTTATAGTATGTTTAAATATGTGCTCGAGAGCAAATAACAATTTTGTGATTAATTTTGCGGTCTCCAAAATTGTGCTTTGTTCTCAGAATACGAAAAAATCTCAAATCGACTTGACGTTTAATAAAAATATCTTTTGTGGTTAACGACACCTCTGTGAGTACACTCAGAATAAGGCTATAGGAAAGGAGTGAGAGCTGAGTGCTGGGCTATCAAATTTTTTTAAAATCGCATCTCTAAGATCGACGCTCTAAAACCTAGATCAATGCATTAGTGTAAGTCGCATACACGCACCACTTTGAATTCGGTCGCTTTGTCAGAACTTGTGCACACCCAAAAATAAGTGTCAGAGACTCTAAAAAGTATATAAAAGTGTGTTGAGTCATGTACGCGAGTGAGGCTAAGCTTTGTCTATAATAAACACTCTCATTGGCGACCATGTTTAAATTGAGATATTTTACCGAAACTTTGCAGAAATACAGGCAGGTTGGACCTGAAATCAGCAATCGAAAGTCGGGCCCACAGTCAAATAAGAAGTTTACAAATGAATTTTTTTAGAGCCTTTTGACCAATTTTGAAGCACTCATAACATTTATTCCAGGCTTGGTCCACGCCAAATGCAATTTATTGTAAGTGTTTGGATTGTTGTCGTTCTTCTCTGCACTTCTATTCAAATAATCAAATAACTACAACAACACTAACTGCACTGAAGCAACCATTACCATTAAAAGTGCTTCATTCACATAAGACCTTATTAACTGAATTGAAGTTCTGCAGTGTGCAGTAAAATACTGTATGAGAGTACGTGTATATTTTCGGTTTGTTAGAGATTTATAATCATTACCCATTGTTGTTGTAGTTGCTGTCGTTTATGTATGTGTTTAAAAAGACATTTCAATGGTTTATGTGTAAAAGTTCAGTCTCCGGTAAATTAATGTAAATGTATTCATTTATAGCATTTCGGGCTATAAAATGCCAGTTCGGATTTAACGCAATATAACATGTAACGTTTTATTTATATCAAATAACATTCGCCCATACACACACACATACAACACACATGCACAGGTGTTAATATGAATTACTTTTATCGCCCAACACCAGAATTATAAATAATGTGTGAATTTTTAGTATTTAGACTCGTTGTTGATAACAATTTGTCACATTTATGACAGCACCAAACCTGCAGCTGGTTTTTAGTGGTATAACCACCTGGTGAATGACTGCTATACATCGATATTGTATATTCTTCTTAACACCTATCTACATATATACAAGAGTTCCAAGAATAGACGGACATACGGACACAGACATATGAACTAGATATATCGAGTTGGGTTAAAAATTAAAAAAGTTTCTATTGCATCACTCATATATGGTAAAGAGGTGCATAACCTGTGCAGAAAATCTCTTTCAAAATTGCATAAAAATTTACTGGACTTATAAACGAGTTTTCAAATGCACCATAAACTGATTGATTTGCACAAAAGCGCAACTAGTGAAACCATCAAACCAACACAACAGGGTGCCGGCTCATAACTGTGAATCATCAATGTATGAAACAAACAACACAAAAACTTTTCAGACAACAACAATAATCACAAAAGAAATTCTACCATGTATTGCGGTTTTGTTAAAATGTTTCCAAACTTCTGTATATAAGCGCGCTTAAATGTGTATGTGTGTGTGTGTGTGTGTGTGTGTGTGTGTAGATGCAATGTTATTTATGAGCCTTTAAAGATGAGAATACTTGTGTTTGTGAAGATTTTTTAGCACAATACAAGGTAAGTTTTCAATAAAGAACAAATCTATACAACAAATGACAGCATCAACAACAATGGCGACCACAGCATAGAAGCATAAGCAGAAGCAGCAGCAGTAGCCTAGTGCCACCACCAACAGTCGGTTGTACTGTAGATTGCAGTAGCAACAGCAAGCTGTGCAATAAAAACAAAAGTGCTGAACAATAACAACAACAAGAACAATGATAATAACCTTAAATGAAATTCAAAATTATAGCATTAGTGTACGAGAATATATATTCGTGCTGCGTGTGTACTCATAAGCTATAGAGAGCAAAAGGTTTTTTAAGCTTATTACAACCTTGTATGGCAGGCAGAGCCCTAGTAGACGCGTGTATATAACATACAACCTATAAACGTACTGGAGTAACTTTGTTGGAGAAATAATTGAAATTCAAGGCCATCCACAACAACTGCAATGGTAGAAATATGCAATGTATGCAGAAAAGTAGGTAAAAAGCAACAAAATAAACATAATGTTGTTGGAAAAGGAAACCGCTGTCCACAGCACACAATAATGAAATTGTTAAGTGCTGAATATAAAACGAAAACTTCACAAATTAATCAAACAACAGGTAGAGGATGGAGAAAAAAGCTTTTATTGCATAAAAATACTAAATTAGGGATTTCATCAAAAGAAAGGCTGAGTGATGGAAGATAGAGTGTGTTTTGGCATTTGGGATCGTACGCTATCTAATCTACATATTCTTTAAACAACGAGACAGCACTTGCTTCTCTATTATATGTGGTCAGCTCCCGCCGTTACGTATACACTTGTTTTTATTTGTCCAACTTGGGTAATATTTCCAGATGCGACTAGGGACGCGAAAACAATTCCATTACAAATGAAAATTAAATTGAAAATTGAAGTTAAGGTATTAGAAGTACGCCAGGAATTCCCCCCGACATAAGGTTCTATTATAATATCTTTATATAACAAAAAATCGCAATTCTTAATACTTTTTTGACATATGTAGTAAAAGGTAATTGAAGTTTGTTTACCGACCACACCCACTTTCACAACTTAGTTCCGATTCAGGATTAATGTGACATTTTAGCAAAGTATGCAAATTTGTTCATGTTAATCCCGCCATGTGACATTATTCTAAGTGATACCATCTTCCTTTTAATGTATTGTAATGTGTTCGTAATCAAGTGAACACATTCATTCAATATATCAAGCAAAGTAACTTTTGCTTACTATAACAAAATTTAAATATAGGTCACAATATTTGTATTTTTATTTTAAGTTAATTCGACTGAAACGTATTTCGTGAGTCTCACTCTCTGTAACATTAACATACCTAGCTTCTCAGCTGGATTCGAATGTTGCGCGTTGCGCGACATATAATGTTACAGATCGTACACTAACTCCACATACATGTAGTCCACTACATCAACACTGGTAGTCCACACTTTCATTACAATATCTTTCGAACACCTGGTCCAAAGTCTATCATTCATATCGCCATATCGTTCATATCGTTAGAATTGTACAAATAAAGTTCGCTTTTTTTTTAAATCAGCCTGGTTCATAAGGTTTAACTTTAAAAAGTTTTGGCCAGTCAGTGGACCGATTTTGCCTACTTTAAGTAGGATACTTTTAGCATTTAGGATGAATTTTCAGCTCTATGTGTTAATTTTTGTGATCGTGAGAGTTATAATAAAGTTGTGTATAAATTTATACGGACGCACAGTTTGGCTAAATCGAGAATTCTATTGATGCTGATCAAGAATATATTTATATATTTTTGGAGGTGTGGTTCGCCCGCTTCTGGTACTTACAAACGTCTGAACAAAAACAACTACACCCAAATCATTATGATGATGGGTGTAAAAAAGTAAGTAGACTAAATTTTGGCATACGCCAAATCTTAAAAACCCTCAGTCTTTACTTACAAAAAGTACCCATCGATGAAATGGGTAATTAAATGTAATATTAAAAAAATTCCAACTACATAGGTAAGTTTTTGGAGCAGAAGTGTCCTTACAATATTTCAGACAAATGTTATAATTTTGAACCGCATTGCATTATTTTTTTACCTCCCTTCCTATAAATATATTTTTAAAGGAGACTTAAATGACTCGTGCTTACTGATACAACTAAACAAATTATAGTATAAAATAAATTTTGAAAGTAGATGGTGTGGAGCAGTAAATGGTCACGCTCGAACAAATTTCTTTCATTAATTTTTATATGAATGTTTTCTTAGGTTAACGCGTCCTTGCCTCGATTTTTCCCATTTTCAATAACAAATTGTACACAAAGTCGACGGTTATGTTTGAGTTTTTTTTCGAGAATTTCAGCTCGTTGACTCCCTTCTGTCTCATAAATACATTTGAACAAAACCGATATGCCCCTATATTTCTATGATAGTGG
Source organism: Ornithomya chloropus (assembly GCA_963971445.1). NCBI lineage: Eukaryota > Metazoa > Arthropoda > Insecta > Diptera > Hippoboscidae > Ornithomya > Ornithomya chloropus. The sequence goes on along the minus strand of OZ020530.1, from coordinate 51,084,574 downwards.
GTACGAAAATTATATGTGCCCCCATATCGTAAGATTTCAAATTCATTTTTTTTTGTAAATTGAGGGCGTGTCTATTATCCTACCACGTCCATTTTTGGAACGTCAGTCAATAGGATAACTATGTATACGCGTACTAAATTTCAAGTTCCTATGCCAACTTTTGTGGCAGATATATACATTTATGTCGATTTTGGGCGTATCTCTAATTCGACCACGCCTATTTTGGTCACATCAGTTAATGGGATAACTATGTATACGTGTACCAAATTCCAAGTTCTTAGGTCGACTTTTGTGGCACATATAAACATTTTTATTGAATGTAGGCGTGTCTGTTATCCAAATACACCCATTTTTGGCACATCGATGAATCTAATATTTATAGACGTATATACCAAAATTTCAAGATTATAACTCAATTTTTGTGGCAGATAAATAGATTTTTGTTGATTGTGGGCATGGCTCTTGACCGATTTTGCCCATTTTAAATAGCGATCTGCGTGCAAAAACTAAAAGTGTTTATACAAAATGTCCGCCTAATATCTCAAAATTTACGCCCGTGAAAATGCCAACAACAGACAGACACACGGACATACATGTCTAAATCGAATGAGTTTTTGACGCTGATCAAGAATATATATATATATATACTTCTGGGTGTTGCAAACGGAAGAACAAACTTAGTATACCCTCATCACTGAGGTGGATGGTATAAAAAAAAAAAAAATAGTTGAAGCTTAATTAATTTGAAATTGAACGTGAATCGTACATTGAATCGCCATAAAGAACGAAAAGTCATCTAAGGGGTATACTATATTCTACTATTCCAAAAATTTCATCACTTTTGCATAGAATTTAATGTGAAACGATGCTGATCAAGAATTGGTTTATATATCCGTGCGCGGTTGAAAAACGCTGCTTTCAGCGAAAATTTTATGCAAAATAAGGAAAGTCACGCACACTGTTAACTAAAATTTCTCGCTAGATTCGAGTTTCTGCTACTTTCATACTCTTTACATTTTATCTGCTATTTGCTAGTCTCTGTAACACTATATTGTAGCTGTACATTATAATCCCAAGGGCTAACAAGATATGCGCCCATTTATGTTCGTTGTATTTTGAAATCACATCACATGTGACACTTTTCTTGTTCATTAATATCAAACTCCACCTTTAAAACATTAAGCAATTAAACTATAGATCAATTACATATTCCCGCGTAATAATCATCATAATGAAATTAAAAGTAAATGAAGAGAAAGAAAGAAACAGTATAATGAACAAGTAAGAAGACTAAATTTGGCTCAGGTCTAATCTGAAATACCCTCCACATCTACAAACGGTGGGCGCGGCAAGTACATGATTACACTTGCTAATGGTGCATTACATGCCGGCTTCTAAAACGAGTTCTACTCCGAGTGAGTTTTTTTTTAAATTGTGCACATCGATGGTAGAGATAATTTTAGACAAGTGTGTCACATTTCAAGTTCATCAGATCAATTTTTGTGACCGATATAAAGATTTTTGTTAATGGTGGGCGTGGCTCTTGACCTACTTTGCCTATTTTAAATGACGATCTGAGTGCGGAAACTAAAGTGTCCGTAAAAAATTTCAGCTCAATATCTTAAAATTTACAACTGTGAGAATGCTAACAACAGACGGACACACATTCTAGATCAACTCAGGCTTTGTAGGGTATTTAATATGGAATGACAAACTTAGTGTACCCCCCACCTTATGTGTCAGGTATACAAAAACAACAGCAACAAATTGAAATACTATTCTTGTACTATAACTTTGAAAAGCACGTGTTGCACACTGGGCAAAATACCCAACACAATGAAAGCAAATGCACGTAACACTTAAACACACACTTGGTTTTAACAGCAGCATCACAAAGCTATGCCCATCTCACCAGAGAGGAATCTAGGCATTAAGAACAAACACAATATACACCACAGAGGCTTATGTTAGTTATGAAATATGAAATTGCTGATATATCGGTTGATGTCAACAGCTACAAGTATGTTGTAGATAAGCAATAAAAAACAGCGGTACACAGGTAACAAAGTAAGAGCTGGTTTGCTATCCATTATTACATTAATGCAATAAAAAGTTGCTACGTACCAAACGATACAAAAACAACAGATATGTTGATACGTACAAGAGCACTAACATGCATACATTGAAACGGGTGTGTGTCACGTTCGCTTACACTTAAGATTGAATAAATAGCACAACAGAAAATTTCAAGGGGAGAATTTCTCGGCTTAGTGAACTGAATAAAATAATTATGGTACGCGCAATGAAAGCTTCAGCAACTAGACCCACAACAACAACTACCTTGAAGTAAACATTTTTTCAAATTTCGTTCATCATTGATTACTGCGTAAGCACATCTATGTAAGTTATTTGATTATTAGGGCTATGCTATGTTTTAAGGTTATTAGTTATTTTATGGCGTGTTGTATCACGTTTAAGTAATAATTATGAGAGTGCTTGCTAAGCTGCCAGACGGATTAACCGAAAAATTATATGGGAATATAAAAAACAAACCTGAAATATCCTCCACCCTCTACATTTACGTAAAAAGGTAGGCGTGGCGGGTACATGATTGCGCCCTCTACTAGTGCATGTATTACGTATCAGATTTTTTTCGAGGTTTACGCTAAATACAGTTTTTAGCACAACGTGGGCGGGTATATTATCCGACTACGCCCTTGCAGTTTTTTTCATTATTTCATTATTTGGAAAAGTTCTATTTGCAGTGCAAGTGAGCGGAATGGTGGGTATCCTAGATTTGGCAAAAGCCGAATACAATTTCTTACTTGTTTTAGTTGCAATACATTTTAATACAATACAATGCAAAAGCAGTGAAATGCCTTCTTAAGCTGAAAAAAAGTGAAACGGCATACGCAAAACTTCGTTTTTTGTTTGTCAAACCAACAGAGTGTTCAAACGGGTCGCAGGGAAAGGATGTTTGTAAACAGGAGAGAACTAAAGGTATGCTCTATGTGCATGGTGACCACCTACGTAACCTTCGAATGCTGCTTGCAATGCTTATAATTGAAATGAACTCATAGTTGATGGTAGAATATGTGACTTAAATTTTTTTTGTAGCTGGTGGTTTATTGCTACAGTATAAGGCGGAGTGGAGTTGCTTTTATTTGTGGGTCATGGTAATGCTTAAGCACAAAATTGCTTCTGTACAGCAGTCAGGCTGAAATTTTTAGAAATCTAAGCAAACACACGAAGCATCATACTCGGATCATAGGTACCACAAGTACGACAAGGGAAAATGTTTTAAAAGTTAGAACCGTTAAAATGAAATGCTTAATGAATGAATGAATGAGTGCCCACAAAATAACGGAAGGCGACCTGTACACGTATTTGTACAGCCACAACAACAGTCATCAAATTGTTACCAATTTTCGTGCACGCTGTTGCGGCTGATGCCGCCGCTGCCGATCTTTGTAGGCTATCATTGTTGTTTGTATTCAGCATCATCATCCTCACTCAGTTGATCATTATGATCTTTCTATTACAGTTTTCCAACCTGATTAGCTTGCGTAAAGAACTAGGTTAATAAAAATATTTTTATTTATTTTCTTTGCCTGTACTCGTGAAAATGCTGCTTTCGTAAAAGATGAAAGATTTTGCAAAATTTTCTTTAAAAATACGCTTAGGATCGAAGTTTATTAACAAATTACGCGAGTTAATGAATGCCCACAGCCAGTGAAGGTATATAAAACAACAAAGTTTTAGCAAAAATATGTTCATATTAACATTAATTGAATGAATCTTTTAGACAACAAGCGTGGGTTAAAAGATTTCACTTTGTTTCGCTTAATTCTCAAGAAAGTCACGCTCAAGACGTAAACGTTTATTTAAATGTTTACCGAAATTATAATTGAAAAGAAAATCTCCAAATCGTATTCAAACTTAATAAAAGAGTGTTTGTATTTGTAATGAAAAGTTTCGAATTTCAAATGAAACAAGATTAGGCGTATGCCGAATCTAGGATATCCACCATCATCAATCTCTTTCAAATAGAAAGCAAAAAAATACGAAATTGGCGCGTGTTGTATACAAAAATAGATCTGAAATTGGAATTCTTAGCAATGTGCAATAATTCTCTTAATATGATACCATCTTCTTTTCAATATATCTTCCGAATGGCTGCTTCAAGTTCTGTTGTTCTTGTACCGTTAGAATGTACAAGTAAAGTACAAAATTTCGCTTTTCTTTGAAAATTTATTGCTGGTTCAACAATCGCACTACTGTAAGATTGCTGAACCATATGCATTAAAGGTTTAGAGCGTTATTGGTGGCGTGTCCATGGCCAGATTTAGTCCATTTGCAAGAGCATACTGTAGACAATATCGAAAAATGCGTGAGTCAAATTTCAGTGCGACGTCTCAATTTTTGCGGCTGAGAGGGTTCCCACAAAAATGCATAGATATTCATACAGACACACGGACGTGCAGAAGAGATAAAATTACTCAAAACTCGATGCTGAACAAAACTATACACACTTTTGGGGGTGTAGCGTTTGCACAAAACCAATATACCCCCATATCATTATCATTATAAGAACAGTTATAAAAACTTATTATATTTTTTGAAATGTTACCGTTTTCCGAAAGTGTTAAGCTCCCATTTTTTAAATTTCTATTAACTTGAGAAATCAAGTATTGGTTGGAAAAGCGGGTTCAACGGCTGAAATATTTTCAACCAAAGTTAAGAGAAAGAGACTACAAGCCAGTTATCAAATGTTCAGTAAATTTATTAATTTGAAATTTGTTTTATGCAAATTGTTGAAACTAAACACTGCAACTGCAACTGTAGCTAATGCCTAATGCCGGTAACGAAAATGAAATATGTGGCAACCAGCCCGCGTATCATATACGCGTTTATTTATTTAGTAGTTGTTATGGATAAATTTTTAATGTATATTTAATGGTGCATTCAGAGCAGTACAAAAATATTACACTTGGCAGTCAAGAGTGCGGCATTTATTTAATTGATACTTTACCTTGAGTTAGATATGGTTACGTGAATATATCCCTAGGTATTATATGTTAATATGTGTGTATGTAATAGGACATATGTCCCCAATATACGTAGGAACCTGATTGACATCTTGCCATGTGTGCGCGAGCATTATTAAATAACTTTCAGTAACGCGTGTGCATAGGTTCTCTCGTACTCATATTCAAATGTGTACAAATCTGGCTTAACCGCAAATAAATTTTACAAATTGTGCGTTCATCGATAAAAAAAGTGTATTTTATTATCTTTTTTATTGCTTGCAGTGCTTCTGTTGCTAATCAATGTTGTTGGTTGTCGTTTGGCGTTCCAGAAAAGACCAAAAAGGACATAGCAAACATCACACACGCACATTGGCCAAGATTAAAACAACAAAAACAACAAAAACAACAACAATAAAAAATGTGGATGTAAGTGATACCAAGTTGATTGGGGGTTGTTGTTGGTTCTTATAATATTATGAATGTGTGAATTGTTGTTTTGTTTTGGCGACTGTTAATAACAGTTGCCGGTTATGAATTTTCCTATGAATTTTCCTGCTATTGCTGTTGGTATTTGCTGCCGTCGAACCATTGTTGCAGTTTTATGGTGCATTGTAAAGATGCCCATTTCAAACGGTCATGTGGTAGTGTGGCATATAAGATGCTCACTCAAAATCTTCATGTCATGCTTAATTTGAGATCTCAAATATTCGATAAGGATTTCCTCTAATGTCAGAGTGTGCAACTAGTGCCACAAATTTTATACCCTGTTGATGTCACGACTGTTGGTGTTGCTGTTGTTGTTGCCGTTGTTGTTGCTGTTGCTGTTACTGCTGCTGATGCTGCTGCTGGTTTTGTTACTTTAGCATGTTGCATTAAATTACATGACATTGGGTCTTGGCATAGTTGTTGAAATCAATTTCATAATCTGTGGCTGCTTAGATGTATTTGGCAGCGATTTATCGGAGTGGAGAAATAAAATTGGAAATAACCTGCACACAGCACAGGAGAGTCATTGGAAAATAAAGAGATCATTTGACAAAGTAAGTGATTTGTAACTTTATGGAAAAAAAGAACAAAAACAAATAAAAACAAGTAAGAAAACTAAATTTGGCCAAGACCAAATCTTAAATACCCTCCACCTCTACAAGAAAGGGCGTGGAAAATATATATATATATATTGCGCCTTCTAATAGTGTAAGTATTACGTATGAGCTTGCAAGTCTACTTTTACATTGAATATGGTTTTTTGTAAATTGTGGGCGTATCTGTTATCCGACTGCGCCCATTTTTGGCACCTCAGTCAATGGGATAACTACGTATATGCGTACCAAATTTAAAGTTCCTAGGGCAACTTTTGTGGCAGATATAAAGATTTTTATTAATTGTGGGCGTGTCTGTAATCCGAATACGTCCATTTTTGGCATATCGATGAAGATAATATTCATATATATACGTACCAAATTTCAAGTTTGTAGCTCATATTTTGTGGTAGATAAATAGGTTTTTGTCTATTGTGGGTGTGGCTATTGACAGAGATTGCCCATTTTAAATAGCGATCTGCGTGTAAAAACTAAAAGTACCTGTACAAAATTTCAGCTCAATATCTCAAAATTTACGCCCGTGAGAGTGCCAACAACAGACGGACACACGGACACACGGACACACGGACATACGAGTACATGTCTAAATCGATTCAGTTTTTGACGCTGATTAAACAAATAACGTCAAATAACGTGGAAGAGTGGGTGTGTAATATGTCGGAATTGTTGTGTTAACTGAAATATATCGATTTTTTAAAATATTGACTTGTTGTAAAGTTAAAGCCAGTATAGTTTTTTCGAAAGTACCTTTTACCTTTCATTTAACATATGTATAATATGGAAAAGTTGAACCAAGTAATAAAAGGATAATGTACTGAAAAAACATCGAGACTCTGTTTTTATATGAAATTATGCTCTATGAAAGGTTATGGACATATACTATGTTATAATCCTATCATGTTTTATAGTAATAAAAGAACCACGGACAGGAAATCAATATATTGTTATGTTCAGAATTTGTACAGCTATCGATTTCGAAAATTTGAAAGTTGAATTCGAATTTTCCCGATATCAGCCTTATACCACGTGCAGAAACTAGAGGTGCCTATACAAATCGATTTTGATGCTAACTAAGAATAAATGCGCTTTATAGGGTCTCTGACGCCTTCTTCTGGGTGTTAGCAAATAGATGGAGAAACTTGGTACACCACCCGTTTTATGTATGTATAGGTTATGAACATATAGGAAATTTTCCAAAATTTTTTTGAAAAGTTAGTCCTTTGGTAAGTGATTCATATGATCAATAGTTTGGTTATGTAATAAAAAAAATAATTGCCGCTTCACCGAAAAAGTGATTTTTAGTTATCGATTTTGTTCTTCCCCCCTAGAGTTTAACAAAACATAATATGAATGACATTTAAAATGTTCTGCATAATGCAAAACGTAAAACACATATGTACATACGAGTATATAAAGCTACTTCAATAATAGGGCTAATATAACATGCTTCACACTGCATGGTGGATTCTTTAGGATTGTGGTGGCTGCACATTGGTTGTGGCACCACCACCGTCGTCACCACTACAATACTGCGCAGCAATGTTGTTTGGGTTGTCGCATTTTTCGTAACATCCATCTGTCATGACAGGCGGCATCTCTTAAATATTTTATATGGCAGTACGATGGAATATGTGTTTTGTAAAATAAAATGCCGAAATCCTTTGCATTACGCTGAAGGTAGAGCTGAAAAAACTTGCGCAGAAAAACTTCCCACAAAGTTGAGGACATATACAGGTATGTACGTTTATATGTATATATGTACATACTATATATTTGCTTTTGTTTTATATTTCAACCAATACAGCAGGTCTCTCTCTTTCCCTGTGATGGGCAATTGCTTTGATGTATAATATGAATATTGAAGGGAAAGAGGAAAGTACAATATAAAGAGTACATGGATTAAAAACAGAAACAACAGCAACAACAACAAATTACAGCACAATTGACAGTCACCGAGAGATTTGCATCCTTTATCAAAAGATAATTTATATAATTTTGCCAGTGATTGTTTACGGTTGCTCCGGCTCCGGCTACTGCTGCTGTTGTATGGTTACTGTTTGCAATTGTTGTTCTTCATTTCCATGAGTTTATTGTTGTACACATATTGATGAGAAAAGGAATTAATTTGGTATGTGTGTGCTTTTTGCTTTTTTGTTAATTTTTTGCTTTATCGCTTTTTGCACACAGACAGAGTGCGATCACTTGATGAGATTTAATTAGTTTACGTATGTTACGAGAAGGCGTTATTAAGGACGAAAACAAATTGACTTTCAGCGTTTACATTTGTTGCTGGAAATGTGAAAATGTATATGAGAAGCGAAGGGTATGCTTTCGGTGGTAAAACTATTGTTAGTGCTTGTGGGAACTGAAACAAAGCCTACGTGATTGGTAAAACTCCGCCCATTTCGGTGGGTGTGTGTCATAAAAAATACATCCAAAAGGACAAAAGTGTTTCAGAGAAACTGTTTTCTTCAAAACTTCAGGAAAAATCTCATAACAACGAAAATAAAATGGTTGACGCCCATTTTCACAAGTTTATTTCCGAATACTCATGAATACTCATTTCAAATTTGAGATCTACATAGGGTCACCTACGTCAAATATTCTATAAAAACGCCTAACACCTGCTAACAGCTATAACGTGCCCATTATAAGTGGGCGCGGAATACTTTCTAAGTTTATAGAAAGTTTTTGTTAATTCCATGGTCCAATTTAACTTATTTTCCCAATAAGGTACCTAGCTAGACATAAAGAAATTATTTATACCAAATTTCAGATCTACAGATCATATGGATGATCATAGAATTTTAGCAGCTCAGAAGTGGCGTGGTCATATCTAAGACAAATACTCGTATATAGGGGACTGCTCTGAAAAAATTCAGAACATTCGTCTAGCAGTTCAGGATTAATGCGAAATTTTTAAACACAAATTTGCACAAAAGCAAACGTGCACGTAATCGTGTGCGTTGTTCATATTCAAACATGCTGGGAAGCATCGATGTGCCGCAATCATTCTCCTACCACGCCCAACATTGTAGATGTGAAGGGCACTTAAGTTTTGGATGAATTATTAAAAAAACACTTAATTTTTAGGTTGTAATAGTCATAGAGTATAAAAGCCGAATATATTCGACACAGGTCCCTAATGTGTAAAGTGTTGGCCAAATAGAGGTTCTTTCTGTAAGCTTTTAGAATTCGTTGTTGTTATTATAAATCGCCCCATTACATTGTACCGAACTACTGTTTTTATTGAATTGTTTTTATTACACCATTTTGTTACTGAGAATTGCAAACAAGCTGAACGTTGGTATGGCTTATGTGCTCTTCACTATCACTTGATGACAATATAAACATTTTCAGAACCTTTACCTATATATACCCTGCACTACTTGTGCCAAACGGTATATTAAGTTTGTGCGGATGTTTGTAAGTCCCAAAGTGTAAACCCACTATCTATTACACATATCAGAATCAAAATTTGAATTCAATTTAGTTATGTCCATCTGTCTGTCCGTGTAAATTTGTGCGCAAGGTACACGTCGCATTTTTTGAGATTTGTCGATGACATTTGGTACAAGGAGGAGTCCTCTTAAAAACGTAGCGGACCATTTTTTAGAATCTCTCCGCATGTAAGGCCCCCTGGAATCTTTATATGACAAAAAATCGCAATTCATAATATTTTTTGACAAAATTTAGTCGAAAATAATTAATTAGCTAATTAATAGGCTGTACAAAATTTGGACTCGATCGCTCCATTTTTAGAATCCCTTTCCATATAATGATATTTCACCAAGAGACTTTTATGTCAATAGCTCGTGTTTACTCAGACAACGCAGCTAATTGCAGCATAGTTTGTGGAGCTAAGTGGTGCACGGTATTAAATGGTACACCTTGACCGGCTATAACATTTTCACTTATTTCTCCATGTTGTTGTTCTTGTGATATAAACGCCACAAGAACAACAACATGTTGTGAGTATGAGTGCGCGTTTGTATGTGTTTATTCCTTGCAATGATCCTCATGATATTGTTAAACTATTATTTAGTTAGTTCATCTTTGTCTTATTTCCCTTTTTTTTAATATACATGAAAAAATGTCGTCTTTGTCCTGTCAGTCGCACTCTAAATAAATGTGAAGCGAATAAAGTGCTATTTTGCATACAACGTTTTCAATGTTACTCAGCAGACCGCTACTTTGTCAGACAGTACATTTGTTAGCATGAAACGTCTGTAGCAGCGCCACAGAAGTTATCTTTTTGTTAAGATAATGACCACAAAACAAGAAAATTTAAAGGAAATTTATTCTGAAAAATGTAAAACTTCAAAAGGAAGTTTATAATTTGTTTAAGTCCGCGTAAAAATATAATTATAAATTTTAGTAGATTGTGTTCTTTTATTAATACAATTTTATTTTATTTTACTTCAAAGCGTACTTGCACCTGCATTGCCGAAAATGAATTCTAATTCCGGTATGCTAAGTGTCGTTACTTTTTAAGTCAGCCATCAGACAGTTACCTTAGCTTGCTAATGAAAAAAAAAAAACATGTTCTATACCTTAGATGCTGTTCTTGATGCGAGGGAACTAAATTTGTATTTTATCATATACCCTGCACCATTTATGATAAAGGATTTGTAACTCCTAAACGACAAACGCCACACCCACCATCTTCGTCCTCGTAGCCCAAAGGGGAACCCCTTTGAAAATGCACCGAATTGGACCATTTGTTGAACCACTCTCCATATAATGTTCTATTACAATGAAAATCTCTACACGGCATCATTATTGGCTGCTCCAATTTGAGCCCGATCGGACCATTTTTGAAACCCTCATCCATATAATAATATTTCTCGAAATGACTTATGTGGCACTGCGTCGCGTTTACGGCTACAACTAAATTGATAGTAGCATAATTCGTCAAACTATGTGGTGTACGGGATTACATGATCGGGTTTGACCAAAAATAACAGTTGCACTTGTATTTTTTTAAAAAAAATTTCACCTTAGAAGACGGCTGCACTGCGCTTTGTACTGGCTTCTTAGGAATTGTCAGATATTTTTCAATAAATCTTAAACGTTTAGTTTTTAACTCTTGCTTGTTTTCTCACTTTTTAAATTGATTGTAATGCTTTGATTGCAAGTACTTTATACTTGAAATGTTTGCCTTTATACATCGTCTCTCTCTTGAAATATTTTTGTGTTGCAGTTTCTGTTGTTTGTGCTATTGTTCTTAAAGCACTACTTGTTGCTATTTGTATAAGTGGTACAATTTTTAGCTAATTCCTACATAACCTTAACTTGAAACGTCAGTTGTGGCAATAGTTTATAAAATATAATAATAATTACATGACGACTAATCTAAAGCTATTGTCAAAAATGTCCATAGGTCCGATTTTGCTTTGTTTTGAAAATTAACTTGGATTGAAAATAAACGATGTAAAAATGATAATTATATTAGAGTTAAGCTTTTTAACACGTAATCTGAATCTGAAGTATGAAATCTTGCAAGCAGATGTGTGAGTTATATAAAATTGGCGGTAAAATAGATTTCTCGAAGTTTTTGTTTCATAAACAACAAGTAAGTACATCTTCAACTGTGGACCTGGCAGATATGTGATTAAGTCCTCTAATAGTGCTTGTATTGCGCATCAGTTTGAAAGTCCAATTTTAGGTGGAGAACGGTTTTTGTAAATTGTGGGCATATGTGTTATTCGACCACGCCCATTTATTATAAATATATGTACCAAATTTCGATTTCAAAAGTCAAGTTTTGTAGTAGATAAGTAGATTTTTTACGATTGTGGGCGTGGCTATTGACCGATTTTTGTACATCTTAAATAGCGATCTGCTTGCAAAAAGATCGACGCAGTTTTTGATGCTAATCAAGAGTATACATACTTTATGGGGTCTCTGGTGCCTCCTTCTGGGTGTTGCAAACGGAATGACAGACTAAGTATTCCCGCCATCTATTGTGAAGGGCATTACAAGAAACAAAATAAAATTCCTATGACCAAGAGTGTCTTCAAAGTCGTATATTTTATCAAAATAATGGACTAGAATTTCGTATAGAAAGTGAAAAAAAAATTTCTTAACAACAACGAATCAGAAAAAAGTCACTATTGATGGACCTTTAGGTGTAAGCTCCTTTTCTACATGTAGTGCCTTATTATTTTCAGTAAGTTTGTGTTTCACTGCAGTAGATTTTTATTTCGTTTACATAATTTTTAATAACATTTTTACACAGCTTTGCTTGTCAGTAGCTGTGTTTTAACGGTTCTCAGCCTCTGAAATCGGTGCCTTTAGTTTGTTTTCTAGTTTTATGGCAAACAAACACAATGAATGCTTACTTGTTTTCCTTCCGTTAATAATATATAAAATTGTTGCTTTACTTTTATTAATGCAACTGTATTTTGTTTGTTGTTTGATTGTCTTGATCACGTTTCTAGCGTTTTATAATTTTTATTTAGAACATGCTTTATTGCTTTTGTTCTCTTGTTTTTTGTTTTTGTACGTTGTTGTATTTTCATTGTTTGTTTAGTTGTAGAAAAATCTTTTTCGCTTAGATTTCCTCGCTGGCAATTTTCCTAAATGTTAATACGCGTACATGAATCTTTCAAAAGGTGTTGTTGTTGTTGAATGGAAGCCATGCGTTTTTAACGTTTTCTTTGGCGCTTGCTTTTGCTAATGTTTACACCCTTTACACCCTTTACATATGTTGCGTTGCATTATTTATTTGAGTTGATTTCGAATAAAAGGCACCGCATGCAAACAATGCCTTTTAAGCATCATTTCAATTTTTGAATAATAAGAAAAATTTATTCTATTTAAAATACACACAACTCAACAATCGAAATAAGTCGACAAAGGTTGGCGTAGTGGAAAGGAGAAGCAACTGAATAAATGTTCAGTAATTCGAAAATGTTCAACTTGTACTCGTTGTCATTGTTGGATGTGATTTTTAAAAGTTTTTCAGCAGCCAACTCGTAATAATATGAATCACTTTTCTAAACCTTTTGCTAAAAAATTCCTTTCCTTGTTTAATTGTTTTCTTAAGCACGATATTGAAATTAAAGAAAAACGAACCATCTTTACATCCGATTATATATTGTGAATATAATTTTGTGCTGTTGCAAAAGTTTTAGTTGTTTGGTAATTTGCTATTTAAAAGCATACGCTACGATATCATTCCAAAAAAATAAGTGAAAATATTGTAGTCAAAGTCCGATCATATCATGCCCTACACCGCTTAGCTCCACAAATTATTTATTTATAATAATTTTCTACAATTTAAAGTAAGGAAACTAAATTTAGCTTAGGCCAAATCTTAAATGCCCTCCACATGTATTGTACAATAGTGGGGGTGGCAGGTATATGAATACGCCGCCTAATATGTATGTAATACGTATAAGCTTGTATGTGGGATGTTACGCTGAATATTCCGTATCAAATTTTAAGTTCAAAAGTCAATTTTTGTGACGGATAACGCCCGACCACGCCCTTGTGTACCAAATTTTAACTTTATAGCTCAATATTTATGGCATATATAAAGGTTTTTGTCGGTGGTGGGCGTGGCGCTTGACCAATTTTGCCCCTTTCAATAAGTGACCTGCGTGCAGATAAGATAGCTGACACCTGTAATGTAAGAAGCTACGAATAGCGCGAAAACTGTTACTTCAAAGGACGAGTTCGTTTCTGAAGTCTTTTATTTATGTTATATCGAAATAAAGCGCAAATTTTCCTAAATAAGTACTAGAATGAAACAGACCACAGAACGCTGCCACATTTATGGAAATAATATGACTCAACAAGCTAAATGTTTGCAATAACAACAACAAGTATGGATTATTATTTATATTATATTATCTGTGTATTGTGCAAAATACTTGTGTTGAAGACTGTTTTTACAATCGGCAGGTTTGGCAAATGCCCTTTACTTGTTGCACATGGTGGCCTTAGATTTAAGCATTTTAACTATTGTAATTGCAGCAATTAATGTGATGGGCGATTATCGTTTCAGTTATTAAAAACTTAGTAGCAGCTGCTGGTGGCGCGGCGTTGTTCTTATTCTTATTATTGAAAGTGAATACAAATGTTACATAACTGCCAGCACACGTACTGGTACGTAACAAACAATTACATATATTACACCCCTGCCAAAGCCATTGGCAAGTATTGTCAAGAAGTCCATTCATTGACTGTGTACACTATGGGTGCATAAGCGATTGACAATTAGATGACACCGCTGTCGAGGGTTCGAGGCAAATCATCAGTCAAGCTTAATTTGTGTGTATTGTACATGTGTAAGTGAGGTGAATAAATGAAAGATGTTGATTGATATGCGTAGCGGTGCAATTTATAAGGTGCCATTAAGAACTGATGATATAATAATGAGGCGTATAATGATGGTGAGTTGGCAGGAGATTACCTTTTTTTTTTACCTTTAGTTTCCTACATCATCAATCTTTCGCCTACCAATTATCTTCTTTGTAAATATTGCATTTCCGCACAGAATGCAGAAAGTAAAATCGTACTAACCGGTGGTTGTATAAATCTCTACATCATTACTACCTTCAATTGTAAGTCCGTAAGAAATATTCAGTTCGAATCTCTCTTTGGTTCTGCTTAGCGCTTTTGTTTTCAATGTTGTAGGCTAACAACAATTTGTGTGACGTCCATTGACCTAAATTCTTTCACATTAATTCTAATTTCCCCTGCAAATGATATTCAATGACAACAGTTCATACGGTGAATGATATATGATCTAAGTAGTACATGTAACATTTTCAAATAAAGCAAGTAAGAATTTCGCATAAAGAGATTCAAAAAATTGCCGAGAATACCATGAAATTAACTTAATTGTTAAATTCTTACATACATAGGAAATAGTGGAAATATGTTTTTATATCCTACACATAAGATGGGGGGTATACTAAGTTTGTTTTTCCGTTTGCAACACTCAGAAGGAGACGTCAGAGACCCTACAAACTATATATATTCTTGATCAGCTTCAAAAACTGAGTCGATTTAGACATGTATGTCCGTGTGTCCGTGTGTCCGTGCGTCCGTGTGTCCGTCTGTTGTTGGCACTCTCACGGGCGTAAATTTTGAGATATTGAGCTGAAATTTTGAACAGGCACTTTCAGTTTTTTTACGCAGATCGGTCAAGAGCCACGCCCACAATCAACAAAAATCTACTTATCTGCCACAGAAATTGACCTATCAACTTGAAATTTAGTGCACATATTTATGATTATCGCTTCCATCGATGTGCTAAAACTGGGCATGATCGGATTACAGACACGCCCTCAATTAAAAAAAAAAACCTTTTCACCATAAAACTAGACTTGCAAGCTCAAACGTAATATATTCACTACTAGAGGGCGCGATATATATATATATATTTGCCAAGAATTGACTTAAAGCAAATTTAGTTTTCATACTTGTTTTAATATAAAATTTATGAAATTTGTTATTAAAGAAAGATACGTCTTGATATCATGCTCTTTTTCTTAACAAAGTTACAATAAGAAAACAAGCACCCATAATTTACTCTCTGATAAGTTCAACAAACATTTTACAATAACAACATACAAAACATGACTTTGAAAAAATATGTGGTATTTAACCAAAACTAATGACAACACAGAGTGAAGCAACATGGACGGCAACAATGAATTTCTAAGATATTCTAGTGAACAGTGCACAAATGTTAAACATGATACTTTATAAAAGAGAACATTTACCGCGACCGTGCTTTTTTTTATTCAAGAGAACAAGAGTAATGTCTGTCATAATCCACCCACACATATAAACTGATGTCGGCGTAAATTCATGTCAGATGCAAAACAAGAGAGCAAAAAGGAAAAAGCGAAGCGAATGACAATTAAAATCAAGTGAAGTAGGGAGTGTGGGAGGGATGGCAAGCAGACATATTCTAACCAAACTTTCTACGTTTCTACCTAGAGTTCATATTTTTATAAGACAACATTGTTGATACCTTATATAAAAAGCAATTGCAAACACATCTGTGTCCACATATAAAACAGAGTAGAATGTTTTGTTATTTTTTGACACGCCCACATTTTTACAAAAAACCCCATCTCCTACTTTCAATACTAATTGGGTAAATATTTCAGCATGAACATCTCCATGAAGCATTGAACATTTCACAAACAACAATCATTTTATTGAATAGCTCCCTCCATTTATAAGTTTTTGCATAAAGTGGCCAGTGCCCAGTGCCCAGTGCCCAGTGCGTTGTTCCAATGCGTATCATTTTTCAACAAACACAATTCACGGCAGGCGCCTTAAAAGGTGGCCAATACCACTCTATTAACTGTTTTCAAAAACGTACCCAGCAAAAATGGTGGTATTTAGTATTTTGCGGAGCATTTCACAATGCGTGGTTTTTTTATGCCTGTCCTACCATTTGTACCTTGTACGCGTTTTCTACTTGAGAATTTATTTTCTCTCCATATGGGATAGGGAGGCGTATGCATGAGGGCGTTGATTTGTCGAGTGTTCGCCCGAGTTGATTTTGTTGGCCACGCTCAAGGTGAAATTCTACATGAACTACCATTAGATGCCTTTCATGAATTGGAAAACTCAAATCGTCTGATCGTTGCTTTTATTCACAAATGTTTTTGTTTATCCAAAAAAAAAATCGATAGTATCATTAAATTATTCATTAGCAAATTATATTTTCTTCTGGTTTAGTCATAGTTTGTGGTTGTATCAATACACAAAATACTCACCATTTTTTCTTGAACTACACATATAAGGAGAGCCACTCCCACTTTTCCAATTGAACTCTAACACGTGGCAAAGGTTTCGCTTTTTGAAAAGTACTGCTGCCGTTGGTTTTGTTCCATTTTTATGTCCCAGTGCTTCCCAAGTCGAATTGTTGCATTATTTCTAACCTTTAGAAGTCGAATTTTTTAAAATTCCGTTCTATTAAAAGGCCTGATGAAAACGATTTTTATTTAAAATGCAACATTTCCTAAAATCAAGCACTGTTTTATACAAATAAAAAACTTTACATACATTTGAAATAATGGGTAATCGGTGTTTGAAGCAACACAAAAAAACGGTGAAACAAAAAACAATAACAGATAATCAAACCAAAAAACTAAATAAATGCTGAATAGAGTTTGTGTGAAGTCACCAACACAGCAACAAAAAAAAAAAGCAAAAAAAAACAGCAACAACAACAATGTTCAACTAAAAAGTCGTGATTAAGGAACTGTTAAAATCTCCATCTGACAGGGCGGACATTATGTTTAGGAATAAAAGTTAAAACTCCAAGCACACATAAACATATATTCGTACAAAGAGGCTCTAATTCTGTATAAGTTTCAAGAAAATAAAAAAACAAAGACACTCTTAGCACCGAACAAAAGCAAAAACAAAAACAGAAACAAAAACTTTAAACAACAAACAGTAGCAACAAACAAGACAAAAGACAAACTTATCATTTGAATTATCGACATTCATTTGCATTTTTATACAGAGATAAATTTTAAACGGAGAAAAGCAAAAAATTAAACAAACGGAAAAAAATTGCCGCTTTTCCTTTTTCTATGAAATAACAAGTAAAGATTTTTACATTTTTGTCTTTGGTAAAATGCGGAGCACTCACCTCATTTGCACTTGTATGGAAGTATGTATGTCAATTAAAATTACACTGTGGACAATATTGTGTCCGACCACAAGTGATGTGTGTGAATAGGCGAATTGATGATTTGCAGGGTAGCACCATAACTCCCAATAATTTGGTAGGCATGGTCATTGTGGGTCAATGCGCTCTGTATTACAACTGCCGCAGACACATAAAATTAAATTATTGCACGCTACAGGTTTTCCATGTAGACTGTGACTAATGCCAAAGTGGGCTTATACGATTTTTCGTGAACTTTTTCTTTTTTGCACAGTTTCTACACCGCAAACCTCCTACACGAATATATAGACATAACATTGATTCGACATGTGCACTATCATCCAGCAAGAGGTGACGGGGCGGGCATAAAAGGCACATTTACAAATGGCATTAGCAGCGTTGGAACATATAACAAAACAATAACAAAAAATCATCGTCAAAAATAACAATAACAAAGCAAATATCTTACATTCTGGTGAAATGGTGTTGCTGTAATTTAACTTTCAACTCACTGCCTCCTGATTTCCTCTATTGACATACTCAGTTGTTGTCAATAACGAATACGAAGAATAGAATGTAATTTTGTGTCACATAACATCGTGCTGATGTTCTTCATGTTACTATTCTTTGCGATTATATTTACTGTTAAAGTTTGCAATCACTTCTATAAACTGTTGATCTGGTGTTTATTTGCCAACATTCCTTAAAAAAATCTTCAAATTGTTGTTCTTTTTCGTACATACATGGTAATACGTTGGAGTACCCACATATATAAAGTGGAGATTCTTTTTCTTAAGCAGACAAAATGTTCTTTCCGACATATTGTCGTCGATGCCTTACATATGATTGCGATTAAGGTAAAATTTTGCTTTTATAAAATGCAATGGTAAAAAGAAACACAACTCATGGCGCGATTGGCCCAATAAGAGGCCAATTGAAATATATTAGAGCGCAAACTTCCATACTATAACATGATATACAAATATTCTTCACACAAGTCGATCTAGCCATAACCGTGCGGGCTACAATTTGTACAGGTTTTTCTAGTTTCCCATTTAGAAAAGGAGGAGGAGATTCGCCATTACACGGGTTTTAGTCCTTGGATTGTTGTTCCAACCTCCGTAGCACTGTGAGTACGAATGCTGCTATGTCGCTGGTCATCTGCCAGTTTTACGCGTTCTCTGTCATGAACGTAATTGTGTTTTTCACTATAGGCATTGAGGAAGTCTTGTCTCTAAAGCGTCTGCAATAATAAAATACATGCTCTGCGGTCTCCTCGTCGTCGCAAGATGGCCACAGAGGAGACGTGCATCTTCCAAGCTTATGTAAGTAGTTCCTGTAAACTCCATGACCGAATAAGATCTCCGTAATGTATCTATAATTGGCAGCAATTTGTATGTCCACCTTCCTTTAGTTGACATATCCCATCTATTTTGCCACTGGTTTAGTGAATTTTGACGCGCTTCCTTCTTTATAAGTTTCACCTGTTGGGAAGCATTAGCCTTTCTTGTGAAGATGCGCTTCATTTCATCTGCCAATATGTCCATTGGGATAGCTCCTGCTATGACGTTTGCTGCTTCTTCAGAAATCGTCCGGAATCCACTAATTGTTCTTAACGAACTGATCCTTTGTACTGAACACAATTTTTGTTTCAGCTGTTTGAGCCCTACAGCAAACTACGTTTGCTAGCAGGGCCCTCTTTGCGGGTTTTGGTCCACCTAAGTTGGTAGCACGGTAGTTTTATCGTATGCATAGCTTACATGGTTCTTGAAGCTTAATCTGCAGTCCAGCATAACACCCAAGTATTTGATGTCTTGTTTGAAAGTTATGGTAACGTTTCCTACTTGCACATGGATTGTCTCCATAACTTTCCGGATCGAAATTAATACCGCCTCCATCTTGTGTTCTGCCAACTTAAGGTCAACCGACTTTAGCCAGTCCCATACAGTTTGTATAGCTCCATTTGTAGCCGCTTCAACTCCGTTTATGTGTTTAGCCACCGCGACGAGTGCAATATCATCCGCGAATCCTATAATTTTCACTCCTCGAGGTACGGACAGATGCAGAACGTCATTGTACATTAAGTTCCACATCAATGGTCCAAGGATTGAACCTTGTGATACTCCTGCGGATATGTTGTAAGATTTCGTTCCCTCATCGGTATTAAACAATAATTCTCTGTCTTTAAAGTAGCTTCTAATTAATTTAAACAAGTATTTGGGGCCTTTAACTCTTTTAACTGCATTCAAAATGACGGGACAACTTGCCGTATTGAATGCATTTTTGATGTCTAGGGTTACCACAGAGCAATATTCTTTGGCACCCCCTTTCCACCTTTTACTGTCGATGGCTGTTGTTGCTGTTTTGGTGACTAAGTCTACTGCGTCTATGGTAGATCTACCTTTCCTAAATCCAAACTGATATTCAGATAAAGCGCCTGCTTCTTCCACCAGCGGGAGAAAGCGATTGTATACGATTCTCTCCAATATCTTGCCCAAAGTGTCCAACAAGCATATTGGACGGTATGCCTGCACTGCGCCAACTTCTGGTTTACCTTTCGGTATAAGTACCAGGCTTTGTCTCTTCCAGCATTTTGGGAAAGTACCTTCCTCCAGGCATTTTTGGTATGTTTCAACAAATAAATCAGGCCTGTCCTCGATCATCGCTTTAAGTGCTTTATTAGGAACACCATCAGGTCATGGTGCTTTTGGGATCGGCTATATTTCTGGTGGCTATTCTAAGCTCGTCAATGGTGATAGGTTGTATTTCTTCACCTGAAAGATCAACAATTGTTTTAGGTCGAGCCGGTCTCTTTGGAAAGAAAGTGTCAATAATACTTCTTACAACCACTGGGTCCGTAGGCTGGGGGCTACCTTTGCTGAATTTTTTCATAACCACCTTATAGGCTATTCCCAGGGGTTTACGTTTGCTTCCGCGCAAATTTGTTCAAAGCACCGTCTTTTGCTTGTTTTTATAGCCAATTGTAAGGCTTTTCTTAGCGTTCTAAATTCGCTTAGGCGCTCTATAAACCCTGGCCTATTCCGTGACCTCTGCATTTTCCTTCTGGCTTTCAAGCATAGTGCCCTTAGGGACTTGATTTTATTATTCCACCAGTAACATGGGTCCTTTCGTCTATTTCCACTCCTTATAAGTGGATCTAGATGTGTATGTCCGTGTATATCTGTTTGCGTTAGTAATATGCATGCAGATCGTTATTTAAAATGGGCAAAATTGGTGAAGAGCCGCGCCCATAATTAACAAAAATCTATTTATTTGCCACAAAAATTGAAAGTAAATGCACATATTTATGATTATTCCATTTATCGAAGTGCTAATAATGGGTGTAGTCGGATATAAGACACGCCCATAATTGGCAAAAATTATATATTTCTGCCGTAAAAGTTGACCCATGAACTTAAAATTTGATATGCATATCTATAATTATCAAATTCATAGTGGTGTCGAATATGGGTGTGTCAGATAAAAGACACGGCCCCAATTTACAAAAAACCATACTCAGCGTAAAACGTGACTTGTGCAAAATCATGTACCTGCCACGCCTACTTTTTATATGTAGATGTGGAAGGTATTTAAGATGAGGCCTAAGCTACATTTAGTTTTATTTGTTTACATTTAGTTCTCATTATAAGAAGAGGGAAATTGTAGGCGTCGCTTTTAGGTGAAGAGTTTATTCAAATTCTATTGAATGCTAATTTCTACAGCCGTTATATTTAGGCATTATTTGTTGTGTTTTATTGTATTCGATGAACCCGCATTAAAATTAAAGCGACACACATATATACACATGTATGTTTGTGTAGATTGCCATATCAGGCTCAGCTCAACATAGATTAATAATCAAGATTAAAACAAGTAAAAAAACTAAATTTGGCTTGGTTTCAATTTTAAATACCCTCCACATGTACATACGAACAGTAGGCGTGGCACATGTATGATGACGCCCGCTAAGTGTGTATGTATTATGTACCAACTTGCAAGACGAGTTTAAGGCGCATTTTTGGCACAATGATGGATGGTGCAATTTTAATCATTTCTACCAATTTTACACTTTATAGTAACATTTTTATCGATTGGGGGCTTTTTAGTATAGAGAAATTACAAGTATTGGTAAAAAATTTCAGCTCAATATCTCAAAGTTTACCATTGTTAACAACATACAGACACACAGCCTAACGTCACGACTCAGGCTTGATGCTGATGAAATGTATAGATACTTTTTGAGGTCTTTGTCGCCTCCTTCTGGGTGTTGCAAATGGAATGACAAACTTAGTATACCCCCATAGTATGTGGAGGGTACGAACATCTTGATTTTTTTCATTTATAGAAGAGGAAAGGAGTTTGTTACATGTTATGATATAAGTTTTTTTTACAGTATAACTGGCTATAGAAACATATATATAAATATTTGTGTGTGTTTGTGTCTGGCTGTTTGTGGCTTATGGAGAAAGAACCCTTTTATTAGGAAATAATAAATAATCAAATGTTGACACGACATCGTCATAACCTTTGTACGTTTTACTTTTACACAATATAACCCACAATAACAAAGCAACAACAACAACAAACCACTTCAGTTGATTCACTGTAACAAATTGCGTTGGCTTGAATAATGAATTCAATTAGTTTTTTCTATTGTAAAATTATTCTTATTGTTGCCATTTTGTTGTTGTAATGTCTGTCTGAGTTGTTTTCTTTCCTTCTTTTTTTGTTCATTCCAGTATTTGAACAAATTGCAAATAAACAAGTCAAATACTAAATTTGGCTTAGGCCAAAATGTAAATATCCTCCACCCAAATCGAGGGCGTGGCAGGTATCTGATTACTCCCCGAAGAACTATCAATTACAAGTTAAATTCTGTAAAAATTGAGTTTTTATTAATTGTAGCTGTGTTTATTATTCGACCCCGCCCATTTTTGGTACATTGCTATACGCACTAATTATAAATATGTGCAGGAAATTTCAAGTTTGTAGATTTACTTATCTGGCTTTTACATAAATTTATTTCGATTGTGGGTGTGAAATTTACGACCATACTATCATTCGAATAACAGACACATAGATATACAGACATCGTTAAATCCACTCAGGTTTTAATGCTAATCAAGAATATACTTTGTAGAGTCTCTGACAACTCTTTCCGGGTGGTCCAGCGGATTAACAAATGGTGGCTGGGAGTCCAATTCTTCATCCGTTTCATCGTTTCCAATAAGCAGATTAGAGAAATAGAGAAAAATCAGAGTTTCTTGTACACCTGTAACTAGACTCTCGTTATACCCTCCACCTCAGTGATGAGGGTATACTAAGTTTGTTCTTCCGTTTACAACACATCGAACGAAGCATCGGAGACCCCACAAATCATATACATTCTTAATCACCATGAAGCAACAACATAAAAAGAGAAATCGTTTGAGACATGTCCGTCCGTGTGTTCGTGTGTCCGTCTGTTGTTGTCACTCTTACGGTCGTAATTTTTGAGATATCAAATTGAAACTTTGCATAAGTATTCTTAGTTCAATTTCGCTGTTCTGTATTGAAATTGGGGAGAATCGGTTAAGAGACACGCCCGCAATAAACAAATTTAATTAAAAAAAAACACAATTTGCGTAAGTACATGAAATAGTCATAGACATAAATATGGCATTATTTTTTAGATGATTATAAAAGGTTTCGATCTTAACCGAACTTCTCTATCTTGTTTTTACTTAAGATTAATTTTAGTTTGAGTTTAATTTATTTTTGTTTTCCTTGTTGGCTAGATATTTAATTATATTGGCTTAGATATTTATTCCACGATAGTTTTCAACATAGGTATGATAAAGCTTTCCTTGTACCAAATTTCATTCACATATCTCCAAAAATAATAGGACCTCATATGGTTAGGGGTTCTAAAAATGGTCCGGTCCATTTTCAATGGGGTTCCCATTTGGGTCCTCATACCAAATTTCATAGAAAAATGCGACCTGTAGCTTGCGCATAAATTTACATGGACAGACAGACGGATAGACGATCATGGTTAAATCGATTCAGATCTTGATTCTGAATCGATCGGTATAATTGAAGGTGGGTGTGGCATTTGCCGTTTAGGAATTACAAACATCCGCAGGGTATGACTAAATTAAATAATATATCATGTGGTGTAGGGTATTTGATGGTCGGGCTTGACCGACTATAATATTTTGACTTTTTTCGTTCGTTTTTACTAAACGAAAGGTAGAAGTCCAAACAATAACAACAAAATAGTTTAGATACTTTAAACAAGTTAACGAAACAAAAGAAAGTGTAAAAACCATCTGTCGACAAAATCCGCAATCAGTCGAACAAGTGTTCTGGAAATTAATGTACAAAAAACAGTTCTTGTTGCCACTTGATAGCAAAATGTATATTGTCATCATAGTATATATGAAAAATTATGAATGCCGATAAAAAATCTTTATGCAACAAGTAATTTACCAAAACCAGCATCAGCAAGCTTCCAAATTGAGACTACTACTACCATGTTCAGGCGAAGTTCCACTGTACTCATGTAATTATAAACACTACGAGGTTATAAGCTTATTGCAATCACAGCGCCAATAAATATTAAGAGTGTTAATTGCTTAAAAGTTAGAAACTCCATTAAAACGTATACATTGTTAACTGATAACATTAAAGGCCGCTAAAGACATCGACATTGGCAATAACCACAATAGATACACAGAACGGTATTGTACTTACACAATAATAATAATATTGGTGACCATATTATACAATAGTGCAGGTGTTTTTCTCATGTATTTTTCAGTTGAATTTGTTTGCAATTTTTTAAAATTTTTTCATTAGTGAGGTAAACCTTCATGTGAAGTCGTAGAAGTGGTCTTATATGGGTATGTATTTGTGTACAGCTGAATAATTTTACTTTTTAGTAAAACTACTGAATCCAAATGCCATACACTGAAGCACATATACTATATAAAGGTGCATGTTAAACGTCTTGCAAGAATCACTTCCTATGTCGACAAGCACTGAACACTCATCGAAATAAATATTTTGATATTCTTCACTCATATCGTAGCACTTGAGGTCTGGGGTATACCTTTTTTTCGAAAAATCACAAAGTTTACATGTTCTAGATCAGCATCTAAATCTGAGTCGATGGCACTCTCCCGATCGTAAATTGTGAGTTATTGAGCTGAAATTTTGTACACACACTTCTAGTACTTGCACGCAGATCGCTATTTAAATTGAAAAACATTTCTGAGCATTGTAGTCAATAGGAGAGCAATTTTTCAGTGTACTGTAGTGCCAATTAAGAGCCAAGCGCTTGTCGCACAATTGCTGCTAGACGGGTTATGTTGGTTGTCGCTTAACTATATCTCTGAACATATTAAAGCATTCCAACTATCAGTTAAAAATTTACACATAAAAACATCCTCAATAGCAGTTCGAGAGGAACACAGACCGTCCAAAAATGGAGAAGTATTCCAAGAACTTCCAGATTTGCGATTATATTTATAATGAGGCGGATTAGCCATTTCATAGGTAAGGGGAAAACGTCCAGATTGCACTTTGTCGGAAGTCGCTGTTATATGCAAATATGCGGCGTTTTTCAATTTATCTGTCAGTAATCTTAGTTTTAAGGAAGCGAGGATTTCACAAGCACAAAATGACTTATTGGAGATGCAGATGGGGAAAGTACGCAAGATTGGACTTCAGCCAAATTCAGTTTCCTTTTTTAGCGTTGTTTTTTATTTTCTTGAACAAATTTTTATGTATAATTATTTATTTGCTGTGGTTGTTGTAGTTGTTAACAAAAAAGAAATTCACGCTTCTTTGCTGTATTTGAGGTGAATACTTATGTGAAAAGTTCATCTGCAAGTTTGATTTGTTAATTATACCCTCTACATAAGATGGGCATTAAGTTTATCATTTTGTTCGTAACAGCCAGAACGAGGCATCAGAGACCCTACAAAGTATATATTCGTAAGCAGCATCAAAAACTGATTTAATTTAGACGTGTGCGTCCCTGTGTCCGTGTTGGCATTCCCATGAGCTGAAATTTTGTACAAACTTTTTAGCTCCTGCACTCGGATTGCTATTTAAAATGAGAAAAATCGGTCAAGAACCAATTCCACAATCAACAAAAATCTGTACATCTGCCACAAAAATTGACCTATGAATTTGAAAAAAAAGGTCGCGGTCGGACGCACGTGGACAAACACGTTCACAACTTATAAAAAATCATACTCAACGTAAAATACGACTTGTAAGTTAGTGGGCGTAATCATATACCTACCACGCCCACCATTGGCATGTACAAGTGAACGATACTTAAGTTTTGGCCTAAGCCAAATTTAGTGTTCTGACTTGTTCGCTATTTAGTTTAATATTTCACTGTATACGTAAAAAACAGTTGCCAATCGAAACTTTTTAATAACATTTACACATGAATATGATTTTTTTCCATACATAGGATCTCAATGGCAAGTCAGCTACTTATATTTTGATTTCGACCATTTTTCTTCAAGTATTTGCTATAAAAATATTTGGGTGTCTGTGTGTTTTAAAATTTTTATTCTTAAAGCGGGTTTAATTACATCCTAAACTACGGGTACAATTATATCCTTAAACTATTTTCAAGATTATTGTGCACTGGCAATTATTTTCTGTGATATATTGTTAACCAATCACTACAGCAAGCAGTTGAGCTTGGTGTGGCGTGCAATTTTCTTCGAAATTCATACTTTCTTGTCAATTTTAACACAACACTGAAGCTTCTAATACAAACATAGATGTTTACTACTCATAACTATTTCTGTTAACTTGTTGTTGTTGTCCCATATGTAAAAACGAAACCCCTGCGATATTTTCAAGTTTATGTCGACGTGAATTTGTAAAAGTCCCTGCAATAGTTAAGCATTTTTGAGTTCTCGGAACCGTTCAAGACTTCACAAAATGTAACAATAAAACGTAATTTTCTGTAAAATCGACTGCATACTTACAGCAACTGCACGTAAACAAGAGCCAGACAAACAACAACATTACAATGTTAAGCGCATATGCAATATTTACAGTAAGTCGTCTCCAGAGGCCTAAACGTCTACTTATAGATTATACTCTGGTCACACTCTACCAATAACAACATTGCGGACAAATTACGACATATTGTTATGTTTGTACCCACCACTTAAGATGAGGGTGTATTATGTTTGCTATTCCGTCGCTATTGCAACGCCCAGAAGGAGGCGCCACAGTCCCCTAAAATGTGTATATTCTTGATTAGCATCAAAAACGGTGACATTTATGTCGGTGTGTTCGTCGGCTGTTGGCACTTTCACGGTCGTACAATTTGAGATATTGAGCTGAAATTTTGTAATTTTGTTGTTTCATTTTCTGCACGCAGATCGCTATTAAAAATGGGCGAAATCGGTCAGAAGCCACGCCCACAATCAACAAATAACTATTTATATTTTATTTGAATGCTGATCGAGAATATAAATACTTTGTAGGGTCCCTGACAGCTGACAGAATGACAAACTTAGTATCCACCCATCTTATGTGGACGATGTAAAAATAATTTATTTAAAAAATAAGGAAAAATAATGGCTTAAATAACCCAGATATATATATAATCCCAGATAAAGTTTTTAACATTAGTTAGAATCGGGACCACACACCTCTAAACTAAAATTGAAAATATTGAATGGTAAATTATATTTTAGGCGTGTATGTACATGTAGCGTAGGTGAAAGTGCATAAATTCATTAGTGTGTCAAAGTTAGCAGCATTGGCAAGCGTGCTTATGAAAAACACTAACTTTTTAGTCCATTTTATCAAAATTTTATTTAAAGCAATTATTTGATCACGCACAAGAACTTTGATGAATGTGACTGTGTCTGCATTTGGATAAACATTTCCTATTATGACATGTAATTTTGGGTTATTTACCCTATGAAAAAGGCAAAAACCGCAAGCACACAAACAACCACATTTCCACACATTCGCTCATTCGCTCATTCACTCTCAATCTCAATTCTCAAAGTCCTCGCGCTATGTAGGCACCATGTATGAAGCTAAGATATGTTCAGCAGGCTTGAAATGCTAAACAAAGAGTTGAAATCAAATGTTGATTATTAATTAACAATAATAGCAAAAACAAAAAACAATCTAAAGGAATATAAAATAGCATTCATACTGAAAACTGAACACAAACAAACAACAACACTGGCACGGCTAAGTTACCATAATATTTCCATATTTCTTGCATGGGGTAAATCTATAAAAGAGGCAGACTATCCGCACACACACAATAGAGCATCCAGGTAGGAGTGAGCACCAGTATATTTTTTAGTTCATTTGCATAACAAAAGACTTTTTGGTTATATGTCTACACACATACAAGACATACCTTGGCGTGTGTGTTTCTATATGGAAAACAGAATATTAACTCCAAACGAGGCATTACAGAAACTGCAGAAAGGCGAAGCTATTACAGTCGGTCCAACTCGAACATTCAATATCCTACAGCACCTAAACTTGCATTTTATTCTACGATATGTTGAGATGTTGAAATTCAACACATAATCATAAAATGGTCCATTCCGGTGTAAGTTGGACATAGCCGTTAATTGAGATATATGTTTTGGAAACTATATAAAAAAGGACTTTGTGTGAGTTGGAATCTGAAGAATGATTCATTTTAAACAATTCGCAAGACCGCTTTTTCCTGAGTGAAGACACGCACTTCATACAAATATTTTAAAATCTATGGCCTTCAGCTTACGTACAAATTTACTTAGAAACATGGTTTTCTCCTTCGTTATAGAACGATTTAAGTGAAAAAAAAAAATATTAAAATCTTAAAAATGATTCGACTTTTATTCGAGTTGTATAGAAATGTCTCTAAAACCACGAAAACAACAAATTGTTGAAAACAATTTCTTTATGGACAGATCGTCAGGTTGAGGTGATTAAAGCAATTCAGAGAATAGTTCGGACTCGATCGATTTAACTGTTTGGGAGTTACAAGCATTTGAACAATTTAAATACTTTGTAGTTTGTAGAGTATAAACAAACAATATGTGCTGGCACACACAGATATGTTATCTTTTAAAAATTAATTCATGTGAAACCAAAAGTGTAAATAAAGTTGCGCAAATATGTTCACTAACCAACATACAACGAAAAGGTAAAAAGTTTCCGAAAAACAAACACTTTCCACATGTGTATGTATGTATAAGTATTTATACCACAAGGACAGAATTATTGAGGAAATTATTCAATACTAGCTGTTTCCCGCGGCTTCACCCGCGTGGAATTCGGTTATCTCGCGGGTTGAAACGTTGCCTATGCCCTTCCCTAGGTTCTGAAATTTTTGAAACCGATATTGCCCGATTTTACTTATAACCTGCCTGCTGGCACCTAACACATGTGTACCAAATTTCAGTTCGACATCTCAAAAATTACGACCGTGGTGAAACTAATAAATTATTTAAAAAGAGAAAAATTTATTTCTTTTTTTTAAATAAATTGTGCAATAATAAAAAAAAAAAACCAACGTAAGTAGGCTATGGAATAAAAGCTACATTTTTATGAAATTCTAAGAACATATGTTATGGATCCCACTCCAGACTCACCACCAGGTTCTGGGGAGGATTTTTGGCTAATGTTGCTTTTATTCCAAATTCATTAAAAAAATGGTCCAAAAATACATTATTGGCCAAATATCCTCTCCAGAACCTAGTGGTGCATCTGGAGTGGTATCCACACATGCTGTTGACAGATTTTCCTACTCTTTATATATTGTGAAATACTTATTGTGAATACCTAATTTCTTAATTGTTTGTGTACATGTGTGTGCAATGTTTGTATGGAAATATTTCTATCAATGGTGGGTATAAAAAGGGATTATAGTGACATAAGTACAATAGTTGGACATATGGTCTCGCGAAGTTTTTTGTAGATATTGATATGTTCTATAATATTGTGGAACATTTTTTTGTTTTAACATCAATACTTTCCGCAGCGTATACGATGAAAGATATATTATGACTAATTTTTTTACACCTTGGGCTAGTAATAGTAGGAATGTCCAGGGATCCCCGACATTTTTTGGCAATAAATATAGCCTATGTTACTCAGTGATAATGTAGCTTTCTAATAGCGAAAATATGTTTGAAATCGGTCCAGTAGTTTCTGAGATTACTCGTTACATACAAAAATACAAAAATCCAAATCTTTCCTCTTTATAATATTAGTATAGATTTATAACATTTTTACATTATCGTGCTGTTATTGTTCAAAACAAACAGCCTTATATGTTAAGTTGAAGGCACAGTTAAAGGTGCAACAAAAGCCTGATTCACCTTATTTGGTAAAAAATGAATTTGTTAAATGTCACTAAAGCACATATTGTGATAATCAATGCCCCATATTACCTCATCGCTACAACACCATCACATTCACACACTTAGATAGTTGAGGTGTAACTCTACCCTGACATATGGATTCATTACAGCATAATAACAATAATATTATTAATGAAAAGATGTGGAATCGTAGACATTCTTACTGCTTCCTTATTATGTACGGTATTCCAGTGTTCATGTGTGGGTCGGGTTATGAAAATATTGTTCAGAAACCGATTCCAAACTACTTGTTAACATTGTTATCACATACTGCTAATAAATAAAAAAAAAAAATAATTAAGAAAGTTAATTTGGCAAAGAGGCCAAATGTAGGAGTGACAGGTACTTGATTAAATTTTTTAGACTAATTCGTGTCAACTTCCACGTCGAATTCTATAGGAAAACTGTTCTTTTATGTCACGCAAATATAAAAATCTGTACCAATATGTTCACCTTCACAGCTAATTTTTGGTGGATTTTTGTCATATGCGGGCGTGAAACTTGTGACGCACAAAGTCACGGCGCTAGTACTGAGCTTGCAAAAACCTGCCATAACTATTTACATATAAACTCTGTTTTTATACCCTCCACCTTAGGGAAGAGGGTATATTCATTTTGATCCTCCGTTTACAACACAACGAAGGAAGCATCGGAGACCTCACAAACCATATATATTCTTAATCAGCATGAAAAGAGAAATCGTTTGAGACATGTCCGGTACACGAGACACCTACAAATCGAGCAAAGTGTTCTCAGAAAGTGCCGACCTGTTACACGTTGCATCTCGTTAAACAGTTGGCTAGATTTCCTATCACCAAGTGGCAGATCTGATAGCACTTTTTGAAGCCGGCTTTGTTGACTTTCGGCAAAGTTTGCAATCATGTTTTAATATACGAGTAGTTGTACCGATTCTGCTGTCTTACAATCGACTCAGATATCAATGCTAATTAAGAATATATTATATAAATTGTTTTTCTAAGGTCACTTGGTCACCAATTACCTTTTTTCCTTTCTATACTTCGATGCAGATGATTTCACAATCCTCACACACACACACACACGCAAATTACATCTGTTTTTTTTTTAGCCATTAGGTGCGATGCAGGTGCCTCATACGGTCAAACACTTATGAATGGATCTCTCGTTCAGCGGTGACACATTATAAATGTTTTAACACTTACCAAACAAACAATTAAAATATATTGATAGTTGCAGTAGTAGCTACGGCTTCATATTTAGTGCTAGCAACAATACACACACATTTTTTTCCTGAATATTCAAACACATGTTTTTTTGCAATATATTTTTTTTTTGTCATTATATTCTGGTACAAAAAATCTTGTCTCGTACATGTTTCACAGTTTATGCGAAAAGTAAATATAGAAACGAACATGTTTAGCATACAAACAATTTATTAAAATAAAACAAGTAAAAATGTTTTAGTCCGTTAAGCCCGATCATTTTATACTCTACACCACTTAGAGTTACAATTATGCTATAAGGAATTTGGTTGTATCAGGAAAGACGAGGCGTTGCCATATGAGTCACTTCGTGAAATGTAAGGTGGTTCTACAAATAATCCGATCGGGTCCAAAGTTGACACAATCAATTCACCAACTTTGGTCAAAGAATATTAAGAATTGCATTTTTTGCTTTACAAAAACTCCCGTTATAATAGGATGTTCCCTTTAAATAGGGCCCCTCTTTGAGCCAATATATGTCCTTGTACCAAATTTAATCAACATTTTCGAAAACAATTTCGAAAGTTGCGATCTGTTCGTTGAGCACAAATTGGCATGGACGACAGGCAAACATGGTTAAATCGATTCAGATTTTGATTCTTTTTTGGTATTCCTAAAACCAATGGATGAAGTTTGCGATTATGATGAAGACTATAAAAACTTGCAGCGAATTATGAGTTTAATTTCAACTCTATGGAGCAAAGTTATAAACGACTAATGGCTATTATGTTGGCAATCGTGTTAGCATGAAAATGTTATAAAAAGGCAAAACCAAGCAGACATGATAAGATCAATGCTGGTGTTGTGCTGTAAATAGTTTATTAAGAAAACCTTTTTGCAATTGACAAATTTATTACCATATTTATAAATAAACAGAATTTATACACGTCTAATAACAAACATCTGTTTTACACGATTGCAAATGTGTTTTCCTTAAGCAAGAGCGGGTATGTTCACATTTTTCTAATCAAAGATGCGAGGGATCTCCCACCGACTCAATTAGAAATGTATAGCATTGGGCATTCCTACTTTGTCTTCTTAAAATGTTGAGGCGCTGCTTAAAATTTCTACTAATCATCATATTACAAATAGTTGGACACTATAGTACTTTAAGGTTTTTATAACAAATTTTCCTTCCTTCCACTTCATTGTATTCTGTTATTTCGTTGAAAGTACCGAACAGAACACGCAGATAAAACAAGTCTTCATTTTAATATTTAACGATTTTTTGTATAGTAGTTGTTAACTTCCTCCTACAAGTCTTCTTAGCAGACTCTAAACACTTTATCTAACGCTTAAAAATGCTTCAAGAATGCTTCTAAATAATTGAGTAGAAAAGTAAAAAAAGAAAAAAAAAATTTACTTAGACTCCAAATATCCAAATCGTAAATATGCTCCACATCTACATAGAAACAGTGGGCGTGCTATGTAACCTGATTAAAATCCCTAGTGTCCAGTTGGATTCTACTTAAAAAAAGTTTTTGTAAATTGTGGTCGTTTCTATTATTCAATACCACCCAGAAGAAGCCGTCAAAGACCCTATTCCTATATATATTCTTGATCAGCGTCGAAAACTGAGTCGATTTAGACATGAATGTCCGTGTGTCCGCGTGACTGTGTGTTGTGGCATTCTTATGAGTGTAAATAAAAGTTTATATACGAACTTGAAATTTTGTACAGGCACTTTTAGTCCTTGTACGCAGATCGCTATTTAAAATGGGCAAAATCCGTCAAGAACCACACCCACAATCAACAAAAATCTTTTAATCTGCCACAAAAATTGAGCTATAAACTTGGAATTTGGTATACTTATTTAAGGTTAGCCCATCCATCGATATGCTAAAAATGGACACGATCAGAATTTACAAAAAACTATACTCACCATAAAACGAGACTTGCAAACTGAAATCTAATATACACCCTATTAGAGGTTGCAATATATGTATATATGCCACGCCCACAGTTGTGGAGGGTATTTAAGATTTGGTCTAGGTCTAATTTAGTTTTCTTACTTGTTTCATTTCAAAGTGAAAATAGGATTTTTTTTTTTTTATGAGGGATGAGAAATCTTCATAAAAACTGACATGTCTCGATGTCAGCATGCACGATTTAGTACACACAAGAATGCCCTACCCAGGATCCCGACTATGTGACAAGAGCACCTGTGAGCACTACCTGCGTACTAAAAACTCACCCGCTCCGCTTCCATTCCCTCCTGCGGAACTGACGTAGGATATTAGTTCGCAGGAGACGATTCGCAATTACCCGCTTTTCAATTGAAAGTGTTCTGTTCTACTCTCCGCAATTCTTTAAGGACCGATACACCTAGATCATTGACCGCCTGCCAGTTCGTGGTGATAGTGAAAATAGGTGTAAATCGTAATTTGACGAAGCTTGCTTAAGTCGTTAAAGCTTATAGGATGCGGTAGATAAGACGCCTCGCAGAGCCTCGCTTTCAAAACTTTGCTGTCAAAATCAGTTGAGTTGTATGAATTTATATTAGGTAGCCCCGTAGACCGAGGGCGTTAAAATTAAAGGTGAAAATAATTAATGAAAGAGCCAAATAACGAAAAATTTTGATTTGAAAAAAAGAAAGTGACACATTTTACAACAACAAAAAGTAAAATAAAATTATAAAGCAAGAGATTCCGATCTGAAACAGAACGCTCGCGAAGCGTAATTTCCTATCGGCGTAATTTTTGATAAAACGCTTTCGATATTGAATAAAACGAACAACACAGAGTGAACGATAGCTTCCATGCGTTCTTGTCAACATGAACACATTTATATGTAAAGTTGAAGCTAAAGAACTTAAGAATTCTATTGTTTTCAAATTAAATTATACGTGCGGCCTCTTGAGACATTGAATCGTTGTTTGTCTAGTGCATTATGTTGCACTCTATAAAAAGTCTGCATATATTTTATCTATTACATTAAAAGACTATGTTAAGAGCTAATCAAAAAAATAACAAGATACCGACAATCAAAGTGAGATTAAAATCAATTTTAATGGTGTTGTTCAATAAGCAGAAGCCAGCATCAACATGAGTGATTGCGTACAATAACAAAATTAGCATTATAATGAACTGGTTGTTAGTGGCAGCATATATTATATATGTAATAAAAAAAAGTGGCATATGCATACACACACACATATATATATGCACACAATATTTGAAAGTATTGCTATATAATGCAAATTTAGTTTGTTGCGCTACATAGTGTACGATATGAAAGACTCCCAACGTCTAGGTATACGTGGAGAGCTGATCAAATCCCTACGTAGGGGTCTTAGTTAGAAGGAATGAAATAAAAAGTAAAAAAAAGCGAAAAGTACAGCAGTCCCTTTTGACGATTGAGTGAAAAGAGTGGCTACGGCGTATATGCCGCTGGTTTCTTCCGAAGATTTCCCATGAATTATTGCTGATAAAAATGCACACATGCACCAAGCCACGGCTGTTTTATATATAATAATCATATGCTTACATATACTTTGTACCAGCATAACTAAGTGTGTACGAAGTTGATGAACTATAACCGGGGGCGATTTGATCTGATTTGATGTTTGATAATGATAATAATATTTAAGGCTGTTGAGCGTATCAGAAACTATTTATTAGTGTGGCCATTCATGGTTGTTGTTGTTGTTGTTGTTGTAGCTGCACTATTTAGTGTTTGGTGGACAACAGAATACATGATGAAATGCTTTGCTGCTACTGCACTTCTCGTTGCTGTTGTTTACACGTACGGTTCATGTAATATGCGAGAGGTGGCAGCTCTAGGTGGCAGCTGCAGAAGCTGAAGGTGTGGATCATTTTTGTTTTTTGCATATATTTATTGGTGTTAGCTTCGGTTTTGGTGCTGGTGTCGTCTTTCTTTACTTTTTTGTTCTATTCAGCATCGAGGTGTGGTACAAATTGAATTTTTATTAGCCGAAACCAAATTGAGCCAATAACAGCAACAACAATATTGCAAACAGTGTAAGCTTATAACTGCTGTTAGCCAAAAGGAAGAGATGACTACAGCGCAGACAATACTCTAACACCTGTAATTTGTTGTGTTGCTGTGCTGTGCTGTGCTCTGCTTGTCTTAACGTTGTTCTCTCGTCCGTAAAAATTAAATTATAAAATCTAACAACCATTATTAAGTGTAAAGTGTTATTATAGTTGTCACTTAACAATGAAATTATTCCACTGACAGACTTAGCAGGACCCTCTGGTCACAATTCTGTAATATATATAATTAAAATGTTTGCCAAATGATGATATGAATCCTTCCTTTCGGAAAACATATCACCCTGAATTTAATCAAACGTTTGTTATGTTGTGTGCTGTGCAAGCACATATTATTCGTAATTAACATTTGACACCTTCTTTCAACTTGTTAAAGAGCTGTTGCACCCTTTGTATCAGTAATGAAGGTATATTAAATTGGTCGCTTGGTTTTCAAGTTAGATTTTAATTTTTACACCCTCCGCCTTAGTGATGTTTGTCATTCCTTTGGCAACACTCCAAAAAAGGCGTGGGAGTATATACATATATTCTTGATAAGAATCAAAATCTACGTAAATGCAGAGAGGTGTGTCCGTGTGTCCGTGTGAACAAATTTTGAGATATTGAGCTGAAATTTTGCGCATACATTTCTATTTATCATAAGCAGATCGCCCATAATCGAAACCTACTTATCTTCCACAAAAATTGAGCTATAAAGTTTAAATATTTATTATTAATTAATTATTCAGAATTACGCCTCCCATCGATGTGCCCAAAATGGACCGTGTCGGATGACAAACAGCCCCACAAATAAAAAAAAAAGAATCAGTAGGATTATAATCTGACTTACAAGGTAATACGAATAAATTCACGATCAAAATGCGTAATTAGGTACATGCCTCGCCTACATATTGTGCATTAAATTCGGCACTATCCGACCACTTGGGTCAAATCACAACTGCAGCTGGATCAATCCTTGTACACCTTGAAAGCGTCATCATTTATTACAATCACTATTTATCAATAATTACATTATTTCACTAATATTTAGCATTAAGCGCGAAACCAATTAAGAAGCCGAGGAAGAGCCCAGTACATTATGACTAAACTGAGTTTTATATAAATAACCTTTCACTTCTGCTTATTTTTTAAAAACAATTGCTCCTATATGAAGGGTGTTTAAAATTTGACCCAAATCCTGTATAATCTTCTTTCCTTTCCTCTCTTTATTTTTGTTTTAATTTACAATCGTGTGTGCTTACCTGCTTTTTTCCGTCACCATCTCCCCCTCGAAAAGCGGACAGATTTAATGAATCGATTTCTTGTCACAAAATTTTCACATTTTTCACAACATTTCACCTCATTAATCAAGCAAAAAAAAAAAAAGGTTAAGAGCTTTTTTTGCATTTCGTTAAATACAATAAAAAAAGAAATTAAAAAAGCATCGTATTTCTTTTCATACGTTTGTGGAAGTTGTGTTTGACAAATTTAAAATTTTACTGATCGCGTGTCAAGGAAGGGAGAAGAAGAATGAGTTAAAAAACTGATCAGAGACACACACACGAAGGAAACAAAATAACGAAAACAAACAAATGCATGAAGAACTTGACATCGAAAAACAGTAAAAAATCAACAAACCCAACAAAAAAGTTGAGCAAATAAATAAATGGCCACAAAAGGAAATATGAAAAAGGAGCGGTCGATGACTTTTTAATTGATTAAATTGAGAAATTGTTGCGATCATAAGAGCGAGATTTCCAGGATCTGATTTCAAATAAATTTAGCTGCAATCGTTTTTATATCATTCATTTCGTTAAAATGTTTGTAATAACGCAGTACGCAGTAACGAAAAGTCAAACTTCGCATTTCTCGTAAAATGAAATGAAATGCATTTTTCGGAGAGTTTTAAAATATGTGTCATCCGATTGAAACCACGCCAACCAGTAGATTAATTGGATTCTTGTTTGAAGAAAAAGGGGAAAAATATGAGAGGTCCATAAAGACCAAGTCCACAATCGGGAACGAACAGTGGGCAACCTATATTTGCTCTAAGCCTAATATATTTTTCGTTCCTCTTTTTGCAGTATAATAAAATTACAAGTCCACCCAGGCCATAAACGAACTTAAACTTAATCTTCCCTCAAGTTGCTATTTATACACAATAAGTAAATACGTTTTATTGATTGGGTAGAACGCCGCACAGTGTGCTATAGTGGATACAAAAATTTTAATATCTTTTGAGGAATATTTCGAAGCATAGGCACGGTCCGAATTTGACTCAAATCAAAACATTGATATATCAAAATATAAAAAGCACACATTTTTAACAAATGTTGGCGCACTGTTCAGAGTTTGCTTTTTTATACTCTCCGCATAAGATGGGGAATATACT
Organism: Ornithomya chloropus; assembly: GCA_963971445.1. Taxonomy (NCBI): domain Eukaryota; kingdom Metazoa; phylum Arthropoda; class Insecta; order Diptera; family Hippoboscidae; genus Ornithomya; species Ornithomya chloropus. Next base: position 51,046,762 of record OZ020530.1, on the reverse strand, counting down.
AATTTGCCATTCTGTTCGCAACGCACAGAAGGATGCGTCAGGGATCCTACAAAGTATTTATATTCTCGATCAGCATTCAAAACTGAGTCGATCTAGACATGTATGTCCGTATGTCCGCGTGTTGTTGTTGGCACTCTCACAGCCATAAATTTTAAGATATTAAGATGACGCAGACGCAGACGCAGATTTTTATTTAACTTGGCAAAAACTGGTTATTTGTCACAGCTATAAAGTTGGTTTATAATTTCTATCAATCTGCTAAAAATGGGCGTAGCGGAATAGCAGAGAGGTCAAAATTAGCAAAAGAACGTTCTTAGCGAAAAGCTGGCCTTGGAGTCGCTAATAATACGTACACCATTGGAGGACGGAATCATGTACCTGCCACATCCACTGTTTGTACGTACATAAGCAGGATATTTAAGATTTGACGTAAGCCGAACTTGACTTTCTTACATGTTATGTTTATATCCTACACATTGTAGCGTATCATGATTCTGGGATTCTGACATTAGCACACCGTTCGGAATTATATTTTTATGCCGTTTTTACTTTTCTTACTTGGTTTTTTGTTTTTGCTTTTGTGCTTTTTAAATATTGGGCGTTGTTGTTGTTGTTGTTGTTGTTTGATTGGCCGGTTGGTTGAATGCTTAAAGTTTTGTGTAAATTTGTCATTATTAAAATTCATATTTGGTTTATTTGTTGTTGACGATTGTCGCCACAGATTGGCTTTCTTCAGCTAGGTGAATTATCATGCAATTCATTGTGCCTGCCCTTGTTGCCCTTGCTGTGGCCTACGATAACGCATTGTTCTTCATTGGGCCAGCCGTTATGTGCCGTATTGTGCAAGCTGCTCTTGTGCGCTCAAATGTCTTTTGTTAAGAAAAAAAGGAACAGGAATGTAACATGACACTTTAGCATAAAAAGTCGTCTCCAGTGCACAAAAAATTGCTTGTTTTTTAAATTCATAACTCTCTTTGCCTTCTGAATATTTCGCATGTAAGATTCTTTTTTGTTTTTTGGAGTTTGCTTCTTCTTTACGAAACAACGCTATTTGGATTGGTATGACTTTCCTTCTTCTGGTTTGACCTCAATTTGAGATTTATTGTCGGCTTTATTAAGTTAAGTGTGTTTGGCAAGAAACCTTCTACACATTCCAAATATAATCTTTACTGAAAAAGTGAACTGAAAAGAAAAGAAAATAAATTCAATTCAATTTAATTCAATAACAAACTATTTGCCAAATTCTAAAGAATTAAAATAAATTAACTTTTTGGTTCACTTTATGCCAAACGCGGAGAGACAGACTGTTTTCGTTTTCGTTTTCGTTTTCTTGGCTTTAATTTTCTTTGCGAAACCGAGAAAGAATTCAACAATAGCCGGCCAAATTAGAGCCTGATGGGCATTCGTTTGCTATATGAGAGAGGCAATACTCCACTTTGATCCCTTTATCTGCACTAATGAGGTTTTGATTGTTTTCCTGAACTGAACTGAACTGAACTGAAAGTAGATACAAATAAGTGTGAGTCCTCATTTATTAAACAAAGAAATAAAAAACGAAAACAACAAAAGCTGCTTCTTATCCTTGTTGTTGTTGTTGTTTTCTGTGTGATATGTTCATATATATTCGGTATGCGTAGTACTCTTATAATCTGTTTTCATTTGCTTCCTATTATATGTTGTTTTGATGCTCAAATTGACATTAAAAATTATTCGCAAATATGTTTGTTGCTTGCCACAGGAAATTGTTGAGTATTACTTGCATGTGTGCATGTGGTGTCCAGTATGACCTTTTGTGCTTTAAAAAAAAATCCTTTATTGAACGTGAGTATCCGGAGCAGAAACATACAAATATTTGTACGAAAACAACTACACACCTCACCACGTTGAAAGAAACAACAACAAGAAAAACAAGCAAGAAAACCAAACGTGGCTTAGGCCAAATCTTCAATACCCTCCACATCTACATATTAAACAAACGTGGTGGATGTGGCAGACCCGCATTGCGTATCAGCTTGCATGTCGCATTTTATGTTGGGTACAGTTTTTTGTTCATTGTGGGCGTGTCTGTTAATTGTAGGCATATTAATGGAGGCGCTAATTATAAATATTCTCCTTCTTCCATTCCTTTCTAACCGCCACCGTGCATGCTCGTATAGGACCTATCTGAGTGGATGGTTATTTATAAAAAAAAAAAAAAAAAATTATTTTCGTCGATTGTGGGCGTGGCTCTCAACCGATTTTTCCAAATTCCCTAGACATCTGCATGTTCTCAATTTTTGACGCTGATAAAGCATAAATATGTGCTGTGTAGTACATACGGTACGGGACAGCTCCTTCTAAGTGTTGCAAATGACGTGACAAACTTAGTCACTAGGGTTGGGGTATAAGAAAACCTCATTGAAAGACTAAATGTCAAATTCTTTTCAATGTGTGTTTGGCATTAAATGCAACTTGTACTGGGCTCTTTGAATTTGTTGCATACTTCATCATTATATTAGCGCTTTAGCGGTGACGATTATCTGTAAATTGCAAATAAAAAATAAAAAACAACAGTAAAAACAAGCCACAAAAAAAAAACGCTTAAATGAGAATTGTTACCAGAAGAAAACATTCTCTGTATACATAGTGACAGCAATCACTAAATGTTCCTTTGAAACGTTACCTCTCAGTTCAGAGCATTCGAAAAATAAATACAAATGTTTGATCCGAGAGGTCTCTATGAAGCAAAAGTGTTCTTATATGTTATAAAAGTTGCATGGTATTGGTCAAATGCAATGCAACAAAAACTTGATGCACTGGTGAGAGCATTATGTTCTGGGAAGGCGGGCTGAAATTATGTATAAAAAAAGTTTTTCTTAAGCCAAACCATGAATACTCTTCTCATCTATATAGAAATATATATATAGGCGTGGCACATACAATTTAGATGGAGAAACGCTTACATTGCGTGTAGCCGCCACCAGCGCTTGTGTAAATGACACTGACACATATATTGTTCTTGCTATCGAAATATATTGTACTTGCATTCTTTACTCGTATGTTGTATTGTTGCAGTTATTTTGGTCATTGTCATCTCCTTTTCATGTCAGGCATTGAAGGCAAACGTATGCACGCGAACAATAACAAAACGAAAGAATTTCAATTCGCTTGTTGTTGCTATTATTGTTCTTGTAATCTTTTTTTCGTATTACTGTAGTTGTTGTTGTATAAGTTTAAAATCAAACATTTAATTAGTTATTAGCCATATAGTGCGTATGGGGTTTACGCAACGCAACAATATCACACGAGTGTAATTGGTTTTGATGCAATAAATTGCTCATCGTGTTGAAATTGTGTCGTTGATGATTTTTGCTGTTGGATTTTTTCTTTTGCTTCTTATTAGCGTTTTCGGTAATTTGGAGCTTCTTCAATGCCGCCAACACAAAATTCTTTTAAGAGCCTTTATGAATTTCTACATATACGTTTCACAGCTGAAACTTTGGGGCAAAAATAAAAGCACATTAAAAAATTGCGTAAAAAGGGGTTCAGCTGTTATGAAATTGTAATTATCACTCATACGTCATGCACACCAACCAATAGTTCGGAACTATTTTTAGAATAATTTTTTTATAGCCACCGTTTGGTATATGACGGTATATGTCACTTTGTGAAAATGTTTGCAACGAGGCGGAGAAAGTCTTTAAATTTTAAAACCTAATAATAAGTCAATCTAACCGTATCTGTCTGTCCGCCTGTCCGGCGTGTGTGTTCTATGGTAATCACTCTACTATTCGCAAAAATTGAAATGTCCAATCCAAACTTTCGATTTCATACGCTGGTTGGTATAGAAATTGGGCAAAATCGGTTAAACGACACGCCAAACTGAAAAAGGATCAATTTTTTAGGTTAATTTTTCATATTACTTATAAAGTAAAAAAAATATTTTGGCATATATTCTCTCCGGGAAGCTTTCGTGCATCGATGGTGAGCATTCAAGAGTTGGCCTCTGTCAAATATAGTTATATTACTTATTATGTGACATGCAGGTACTGCTGCGATACATAACATAGCATACTCGTTGTTAAGATTTTGCTGAATCACGTTTTTGAAAATTGAAAAATTTAACTAATTTAGCTAATAAGCCAAGTTGACAACACTGACTTTTCTTAGGGCACTTCTCCCGCAGCACAATACAAATTTTAACTTGAGTTATTAGTTTATGAATATTTTTCTTGTTCTCGCTTGATAGCAGTGGTTGTTGGCGTTGCCATAGCTGTAGTGGCTGTGGTGGTAGTGGTAGTGGTGATGATGATGTTGATATTATTGACATTAAAGCATTTGGGGTGATTTATAATTTGATTTGGATAACATTGGCAAAACAAGCGGAAATGTTACTGATGTTGTTGTTTTTATACCCTCCACCTCAGTGATGAGGGTATACTAAGTTTGTTCTTCCGTTTGCAACACCCAAAAGAAGGCGTCAAAGATCCTACAAAGTATTTATATTCTTGATCAACGTCAAAAACTGAGTCGATTTAGACATGTACGTCCGGGTGTCCGTGTGTCCGTCTGTTGTTGGCACTCTCACGGGCGTAAATTTTGACATATTGAGCTGCAATTTTGTACAGACACTTTTAGTTTTTGCACGCAGATCGCTATTTAAAATGGGCAAAATCGGACCAAAGCCACGCCCACAATAGACAAAAACCTATTTATCTATCACAAAAACTGAGCCATAAACTTGAAATTTGGTATGAACATCTACAAATATTAGCTTCTTTGGTATGTCGAAAATAGACGTATTTCGATTACAGACACGCCCACACTTAATAAAAATTTGTATATCTGCCACAAAAATTGACCTAGGAACTTGGAATTTGGTACGCATATACATAGTTATCCCATCTACTGATGTGCCAAAAATAGGCGTGGCTGGATAGTAGGCACGCCCACAATTTACAATAAATAATATTCAACGTAAAAGTAGACTTGCAAGCTGATACGTAAGACATACACTAGTAGAGGGCGCAATGTATATATATTTGCCACGCCCTTTCTTGTAGAGGTGGAGGGTATTTAAGATTTGGCCTAAGCCAAATTTAGTTTTCTTACTTGTTTATTTTGTGCTCTTTCTGTGCTCTTCGCTTGTCCTCTTGGTGTTTCGGCCCAAAACGAAATAACATTACTAAACAGGCGAGTTTCAAACTCAAACACAATACACATGTATAGAAAATTTATTTCAATGGGACTGTGTGGTTGAAGTGATAATTGAATCGGAAATATGAGCAGTTTCGAATCTGCGCCCTTAAGAGAGGCCCTTACTTCAAGCTCTGACAGCCGCAAAATATTAATTTTTCGGATTTCTAATTCATTATCACTTCGGCCATATAGTCCGATGGAAATAAATAATCACATTACATAGCGATCTTGCATATCTGATTGCATTTTCTAAGAGTGTGTATCCTAGTACATTTTTTGTATATTGTAGCTGCGTCCAATTGCGCCCATTTTTGGCATAACGGTGGAAGGCCTTCGTAGGTAAATTTTTGTGGCAAAAGGGTAGATTTTTGTCAATTATGGACATGTTTCTCAACCGATTTTGTCAAATATAAATATCGATCTGCGTGCAGAAGCTAGAGGTAGCTGTACAAAATGTCGGCTCATTATCTCAAAATGTACGGCCGTGAGAGTGCCTCCTCCAGACAGACACAAGGATGGACATGTCTTTTTGGATACATATTTTGATGTTAATCAAGATATGCTTTGTGGGGTCTCTGACGTCTCCTGCCGGGTGTTGCAAACGGAATGACAAACTTAGTGTACTCGCACCTTAAGTAAAGGCTATAAAAAATTAACAGGGTAAACGGCAGAAATGAAATTTAACATAACGAAAACATAGAACACGTACAACATTAGCAACAGCGGTATTTTAGCAATAAGCAATCGGGGTATCAGCAACGGCAGCAGCAACAACAGCATCACAAGCTACTCGACTTCAATAGCTGTTTAAAAGAAAAAGTTCTCTGTCTATTGGCCGTACATAAAGGGTATTGCAGTGGTAGCCGCGTGAACATGCACTTTGAAGAAATCACGGCCGAGAAGAGTCTCTTAAGATTGACACGACAATACCTAACACAAAACTACAAAGTAGAAAAAGCGAAATAAGAAATTTGTACGTATACAGCAATCACGGCCAAGAAAAACAGTAGAAATACAAACGACAAACAACAACCGCAACAAACAACAGCTCACGTTGATCCAAGCTTTATAATATAAACAACACCAGCCTAACGTCCCCGACTGTCCGTCCGTCGGAACTACTAACCAACCAGGCAAACAAACCGCTAAATATCGCCAAGTCACTCAAACTAAATAATAGTCTATGAAAGTGTATGTGTGTGTTAAGTTTGTATATGATAGAATTTCATAATCCCAGACATTAACTCAGCGTCCAAGTATCTATCTCTCTATTGCTCTATGCCTTTCTCTCTGCTTGTCTTCATCTCTCTTATCCCTCATCTATAAATATGTCGCTCGAGTTAGAATACAATTGTTGTATGTAAAGCGTATACATAAATAATAAAAGAAACAATCATGCACTCTTACAGAGAAGTCTAAAAAAATCTATTTCAAAAATTAACTTTTCGCCTTACTTAGGCCAACTTTGTGCGGACTCGCATAAACGCATTTAAGCAACAACGCTGTTTCTAAGCGTGATATTAGAAGCAGTCAGTCAACCAATCCATCAATTCATCCATCCATTCATACATTCATTCTAATCATTTAACTGCAATATTCTATTCCGCTGCTGTTGCTGTTTTTGTTGTTGTTGTTGTTTTCCCTGCACTGTCCATTGGTTGGCTTACCATAGATTTTAGGTTTGCACTTATGTGCTTTTTTCATTTTAAGAGAGATAAATAGAAAAACCTACAACATCAACAACACTACTATGGCTGTTAAAACTTACCCTCCTCTCCCTCTCTCTTTCTCGCTCAATGTGTTTGGCTGTGCGGTGTACGATCTTAGGCATGTTGTGCAATGTTGTGTGTCCATTGTTATATTTTTGTTGTTTTTATAGTATGCTTTTTTTCATTATCACTATTACTCTTCCTGTTCTTGTTGTAATGTTTTTTCCTCTTTTGTACGTACCCATAGCACTCATACATATCAAGATGGATGGACGAACTATGAGTACTTTGATGGCATGGCTGGCTCTGGCTGGCATATTACTGGCACACTTAATGTTGTTGTTGTTATTTGTGTTGTTATGTTGAAAATAAATGGCGACAAGCAAAAATTTTGATGAAGATTAGTTAAAGAATTCATTCAAGGGGCACCAACCACAAAACATGATTTAGAGCTAATCATAATTATATGCTGCGTTCCCTGTCGTCAGAACAATGAATGTACCTACACATGCACAGGTATACAGATGTTGTCCATAATATTAAATGAATCAGAAAACCATTAATGCATTTTGAGTATTTTCATACCCACCATCATAATGATGAGGGGGGATATTGTTTTTGTGCAAACATTTATAACATTTAGAAGGAGGCGTGCTACACACCAAAAACCGTATATATTCTCAATCAGTATCAATAGCCGAGGCAATTAAGGCTTCCTGTCCGTTGGTGTAGCTGTGTGGCTAAGTGAATTTTTAGGCGGCACTCTCACGGTCGCAAAAGTTGAGAAATTGAGCTAAGTTTTGGCATGGACAAGAATTGGACACTGTGGTATTTTGAATGGGTAAAATCGACCTAAACACACGCCCACAATGCTAATAAAATACAAAATAATTTAGTTTTCCAGTCTATTTTCCCTTTGCCAGCTCTCTCACGACAACGGCCAAAGTTGAGACATTGTTCTGAAATTCAGTGCAAATAATACTAGATTCAAATTTTCAGATAGGAGGAGATACTACATTCAAATTTTGCCAGAATATTAAGGAAGAATTTTTATATATTTGGAAAAATCAGGCCTACTCTTAATGAATTTATTACAGATGTCAATGTGTCAACAGGTAGTCCTATGAAGATCAGATATTTAGAATGAGCATTCCTCCTCTTATGAAAATGTATGAGATCGGTTATCGTACTCGCACACAGTGGTTAAAAATTTCAATTACGTATTACTTGCGTTGGTACGACAACGTAAAAACCCTTTTTGATGGGTTTGTACTTTTGAATAAAATAGGTTTCTTGAAATGGGCGTGCCCCAGATATTTTTTCCTTAAAATAAAGTTAAAAAATGTATAAAATAAGTTCAAATGGGCGTGATGGGCGTGATGTATTTATTGCGAATTATATGAGGGAATAATTGAAACTTTTCGTTAGTGTGGACGGGGCCGGTGACCCTACATATATATATATATATATATATTAAATTTACAATGACCCTTCCTCCCTTAATTCCAGAGCAAACTTGTGCAAATGGGCGTGATCGGTTAACTTTATACACGAGGTATATTATTTGCTAACTATCTGAAAGAGGTTAATGATGGTGGGTATGCTAGATTTGGCATGTGCCGTTATTTGGTATGTGCTTGGGCCCACCCACACACATGCACAATGGATTAATGCAGTGTTATAAACATTTATGAATTTTTTTTATCGATAATGCCAGTTATATATTGTTTCCGGTTTTGTTAGCCACAATCTTAAGGTTGAAGGTACTTTTTTGCTACCTCAAAACGTTTGCAACACCACGGCTGTCTGTGCGTCTGTAAGTGGAAATCATTGTCAAGGTTTCAAGATATGTATGTGAATACCAGGCCAACAATCTGCAATCAAGTGTGTGACTTTGTTGAAACCTTTAAGGAACAAGTGTTGAAATGGATGTAGTTTCTTAATCACAAAATGCAACAATATTAATATAATAATAATAACGCTTGCTGTATACCTCTTTATCAATGTGTCTTATTCCGACGAAACTGCCGCCATTAATAGGTTGGGCACAAAAAAACTTAAATAAAGACATCAAAATGGACAAACACCAGTAAGACAAACAAAAACGCAAACACAAACACTGACACAAACAAACATACGGGTGAAAAGGGGAGTAATAAATGTTTCGTATGTATCATATAAAAATACGTTTTTTCTACACAATAGGTAGGCATGCCAGCTAACCAAGGATTGACGACGATGTGGGGCGACAGAGCAACAATTATTTTCGCATTTGGTTACGAGTTCTACATAATGCTTTTAAAGGCTTATTAGCACAACAACAATAACAACAACACCAAAAGATATAACGGCGGCAATACGTTCAGTGGAAAAAAGGGTAATAATCATTAAATGAGGTAAGGTGATGGCAGTGATAGTAGAGAAGCAGCACAGTAAAAGTAAAACAGGAATAATCCTTTTAAGCTACCCTCGCGTCCCCCCACTCGTCTCACCACCCCATACTACATAATCCCATATAATTTATGTCCAACGTTTCATTTCTTCACCGAAACACTAATATAAGCAGTGATTACGCTTCTAGTGCGTTTGGTTGTTACATGAACAAACATAGTGTTAAACTGACATGCAATGTGCATGCAGTTGGAGATTAAACTGTATGAGATGATGACTGCTGCGCATCACTTGGAAATGCGTCTTTTAACATATCTTTTGATGTACTTGCTGCAGAACTGAATAAACTCGGGTAACAGCTAAATCAGCTGGCCGCGCAGTAATCTGCCGACAAGCAAACCAGCCTTCCCGGCAGCCTGCTTCAGCTGTGGTCATGCATATGGTTTTTTGAATTTTTGTTTTTGTTTCGGTTCATTGTATCTGACACTTGCAGTGAAGACATTAGCGTTAATGGAATTGTTATTAAGGCGTTACCACGGTACTCTCGATTATTACTCATCTCACCCTTTCTCTCCTCGCCGGTATATCTTTTCTTCTTCTATATGCTGCACATCTTAATCTCATATACCATACTTGGATGTGACAATAAATGGAAAAAAAAGGATTATGAGTAGATTTCATTATGTATTAAAACTGCGTAACCAAATTTTTATAAAGTTATTCATAAATGTGTTAAATTTTTGAAAGCCATCGAAGCTTGAGTGCTTTAGGAAGGAAACAAAAAAAAAAAAGGTGGAAAAACTTTAATGCTCTAGGTATTGAGTTGGCAACTATGCGATTGCGGATTTTGTCGACAGATGGATTTCGCACTTTCTTTTGTTTCGCTAACGGGTTCAACTGTATTTTTTCTTATTGTTTGAACAGGAACAGAAACATATATGAACATACCGGCGAAATAGTTAAATCAATTTAAACAGTGATTCTGTGATTCTGTAAGGCAATAGTCGGAAGCGCAGTTGTCGGAATCGTCAAATTTGAAAAAATGTTTTCCTAACAAACCGTCAACTAATAAACAGTAAGTTGTATAAAAGCCAATTTTCTTATTGCTATAGGCTTGGAGAGGTGGCAGCTTTGCAACTCACTTTGGTGCCACAATTAAATGCGTTAAGTGCAGTTTTTAAATTAAAGCGAGGCAGATTATATATTGTATATAAAAATTAATTAAATGAAAATAAGGCATAAAAAGTGCGTCATTATTAATTTTTTCAAATTAAAAACAAGTAAGAAAACTAAATTTGGCTTAGACCAAATCTTAAATACCCTCCACCTCCACAACAAAGGGCGTGACAAATATATATGTATTATGCGCCTTCTAATAGTGTACATATTACGTATCAGCATGCAAGTCTACTTTTACGTTGAATATGGTTTTTTGTAAATTGTGGGCGTGTCTATTATACGACCACGTCCATTTTTAAAATGTCAGTTAATAGGATAACTATGTATATGCGTACCAAATTCCAAGTTCTTAGGTCAACTTTTGTGGCAGATGTAAACATTTTTATTGAGTGTGGGCGTGTCTGTTATCAGAAAACGCCCATTTTTTGGTATACCAATGAATCGAATATATATAGACGTACATACCAAATTTTAAGGTTACAACTCAATTTTTGTGGCAGATAAATAGATTTGTGTTGATTGTGGGCGTGGCTCTTGACCGATTTTGCTCATTTTAAATAGCGATCTGCGTGCAAAAACTAAAAGTGCCTGTACAAAATTTCAGCTCAATATCTCAAAATTTACTCTCGTAAGAGTGCCAACAACAGACGGACACACGGACATACATGTCTAAATCGACTCAGTTTTTATAAGAGTGTTATATAAGGAGGTGTGTCACCTGTGTATTAAATTACATCGCAATATCTTAAAAGGCGTTGACAAAACCTTGCGCACAAATTTACATGGATGGACATCGGACGGACATGGTTAAATCGATTTATATTTTAATTTTGAGTTTAGCGATATAATTGAAAGTGGGTGTGGCACAAACTTAATATACCCTCTTACGACATGTGGTGTAGGGTATAGTAAAATATAAAAATGTATAAAATAAGCTCAAATAGGTGCGTCTGTCCTCGGTGTATTTATTGCGAATTATATGAGTAAAAAATTTTATCTTTTTTCAAGTGATTTGGCGTACGCCCTTTTTACTTGTTTTATTAAATGTTATATTTAAAAAAAAACAGGTGTACGACCATTTAATACCCTACACAACTTAGCATAAATTATACTACAATTATTTTAGTTGTGTCAGTAAACGCGAGGGATTACCGTATAAGTTACTTGGTGAAATATCATTATATGGGAAGCGGTGGTGCAGGGTATAAATATTAAAGCTCTAATTACCTTAAAAGAATACAGGGTTAGTTGAACTGTATTCAGAACCAATAGAACACTTATTGTATTGTGTACTTGGTTGATGGGCTTGGCCATTGCTTGTCAGCTGATACTAAAGTACTGTCGAAAGTGTTTGACATTGAAATAAAATATGATAAGGATAAATATAACAATAACCTACACGTCAGCGACAACATAAATAAATATTGTACGTACAAAAGAGAGAGATTGACACAAAAAAAAAATGAATATAGGCGACCATGTAAATGCCTAATTGTGAGAACAGCAATTGCATCCATTACGGTACAACCTACAACTATATATACGTATAGAAGAAGAGTGGCAACAGCTGCTGCCTGCCCTAGGTTTACGTATTCCTTTTCGCATAATACCTGCCTAGATAGTTTTAAAAGCGCTTTGCCTATAAGTGTGTACAGGCGTTCTCTTTCTTCAGTTTACTTCACTGCACAAACTCTCTGATTGCAGTACACACCCCAATTTGAACAATTCTACGCAACCATGTTGTGCAATTATGCCTATTTGTTTGTATGTGCGCGTACGTTGGAATATGCTTGTATCCATATATCGTGTAAATTGTACTTAGTCTTGTGGATGTTGTTATATTATTATAATAATCAAAGTAACAACAAGAACACAATAGCAAATATTTGTGGCAATATATTGTCCGTATTGTATGTATATTACCTGTTACATAAAAAGCATCTTTAGTTATGCTTTAGACTTGGTAATACCATATACTTTTCTTCAACTTGCTGTTGAAAAGCTATAATCAAGCGCAAAGGGGAGAAATACAATAACAAACTAAGTGCAAGTGCGAGTATGAGTGTGATACCAAATCAAGACAGACCAGAAATATTATCGAAAATTGTCGATACTCGCGAAAAGCATACAAGTTGTTTTAGTCAGTTAAGTGAGTTCATAGCATCAAGAGAAAGGTCGTTCGTGTGTCCGTGTGTCCGTATGAATTTTTGAGCATAATTGTTGGAGCTCTCACGGGCGCAAAAAGGAATATATCGAGCTGAAATTCGACACACGCAATCTTCGAGTTGTTCTACGATTTCTTGTCCTAAGCCTTGCAAGTGTGCCTTTCAGCACTCTCACAGCCGCAAATTTTGAGATGTCGAACTGAAATTTTGGTCAAATATTCATTGTACATGTCAAAAGTACGGTTCTAAAAATGGGCAAAATCGGTCCACGAACTGGCCCACAATTTTAAAAACGTTCAACGTGCTGAACTAGGCTTTATGTTTTGATCCCAGTATAGTGCGTATATTAAACATTGTCTTTGGATGGACCACGTTTTTTCGGAGTGCTTTAAATTCTATTTCAAAGTCCCCTTTGTATTACTCTTGAACCATAAGACCTATCGACCTGAAATTTATTTCTTTATATCTAGGTACCTTGGTATGGAAATGGGTTAAATCGATCAATGGACCTTTCTACAATTTTGCAAAACGCATTGCAGGCGAACCATAAGAGATACATAAACAAAATTTTGCCAGAATATTAACGAATTATTAGTTACATATTTGTATATTTAAAAAAGCCAAATTAACCATGCCCACTTAGGTAGTGGACGTTAGTACGTTTTAAGGGTTTACTTATTTAGATGACCTCATACACTTCCTCTTTTATGTCTGGAACAAATTGTTAAAATGGGCGTGATCGGTTAACATTCTTGCGTTGTTATGAGATTGTTCGTGTTTCGGGACCCCTTCCTGTATAATGGCCTATTTTGAAGTAAATCTTTTTAAGTTAAAATTCGCAATTTTTCATATGTTTCAGCAAAGGTTAGGAATGCTCAAAAGTTTTGAATGTAATTAGTGCCTAAAAGTTTCAAATTTTCAACCAGATCTAACAAATTTTAGAACCTCTCTCTAGTATTCACGAAGTAACTTTTTATAAATTAATGACTCGCTTATACCGTTATTACAGCTTCGGTACTTCGGTCATATTGGAATCTAAATTTTTGGAATAGGGAGAGTATTTAGTTGGTGAAAATGCAGCTCATACTGCTAAGGGGAAAACAACAAGAACAATAAGAACAACTGCTGCTTTTGTTGTACGCTTGTGTCTGTAATTTATTTTTGTGTTGCGTTAATAAACGTCCTTTTGTATTTCCTTTGCAGTGTGTGTGCGTATGTGCATTTCTTATTTGTACGGTGATATAGGTGCCGCCGTTTATTCGCCATAAACACAGGCTGGCGATGCCATATACACACGCACTAAGTTCAAACCAGTCACAGCTATGGAAAGTTGTGTTAGTGCCACTGCTCTGGTAATTGTGATTTCCTATAAATGCACACACCACTCACACACGGCCACAAACTAAAGAAGAACGTGCTCAACTGTTGATATCAAAGTACAATCTGATAAAAAATTAAATGTAACCACACAATGCCACAGAATACTGAATATTTTATTTGTTTTGGTTTCCTTTGCGCTCCTTTTCTTTTATATTATATTGTCTTTAAGAACACATTTCCCATTTATTATTTTTATTTAAGAGTTTTATTCGCACAGATACATTTTTTTGCATTTATTTGTACGTATAGTATGCACGGTTTGTGGGAAGTTAAAAAGTGATTTAGAGTAAAAAGCTCGGTAGCAGCAGCGGCGGCGTCAGCTGTTAATTATGCCCTGGTTTGTTATGCAAGTATATATTGGTGGACTCTCAGGGTAGAAAATTACAATAGTTAAATCAAATTCACAAAAACTTTGACTATGCCCATTTGTGACACATCGATGGATGGGGTAACTACAAATAAGAATACCAAATTTCAAGTTCATAGGTTAATTTTTGTGCGATTGGAAGAGTTTTTTGTCGATTGTGGGCGTGTCTGTTTTCCGACCATGCCTTTTTTTAACACATCGGCGGGTGGGGTAATTATAAATATATTTACCAAATTTCGTCTTCATAAGTCATGATTGTAGGCGTGGCTCTTGATTGATTTTTCCCATTTTAAACAACGATCTGCGGCAAAAACTAAAAATGTCTGCACAAAAATCAGCTCAATATCTCAAAATTAATGCCCGTGAAAAAGCCAACAACAAATGGACACACGGATGCACAAGTCTAAATCGAATCAGTTTTTTATGATCAAAAATATATATACTTTGTGGGGTCTCTGACGCCTCCTTCTGTGTGTTGCAAACGGATTGATAAACTCAGTGTACCTCCAATCCCATGTGGAGGGTACAATAAAATTTAACACCTGCTTGTTATTAGCCAGAAGTAATGAAAAATGTGCATCCTTACAAGCAGTACATTTTTTTAAGTCGACACTGAACTAAAGTTGTTCAAGCGATGGTGAAATGAGTCGTATTTATATATACATTATAAAATACTCGTATATGTATATTGTACCATATTAGAACCGACGTTATATTTTGGTGAATTGTGGGCGAAGCACTTGGCCGATTTTCCCTATTTCAAATAGGAACCTTCAGCTCAATGTTTCAGCGTTCGACCCCGATTTTTATGATATACATTTTCCGGGCCTAGGTCGCCATGATCTTACTTACATTGTGTTAAAATTCATTGAATACTTACTGCGTTCATTTTGCCTTCCCTGACAGAACAAAACGTTTGCTTTAAAATTTTTCATTATATTAATTCACATTAATTTACACATGTGTAGTAAACATAAAATATCTTAAACACTTTTACAAAAAGTGCGCTGCAAGAGTCGTTACGAATGAAAGTGGTGCAAGTCCATTTTGGTATAGAGGCACTGTTATTCTTTTCAGCCGGCGCCCTAATCACTGTGCATAAATTTCCATCATTTGAGATCCCAAAGTATATAAAAGTTGTTATCTAGGGTCTACCCAGACTTTCCGCCGCCTTCAAACGCACACGCTTAAATACCGCAAAATGAGAAAATGAAGACTTTCATTCACAGCGGCTCATATGTGAAAAGTTGTTCTGAAAGTGGTGTAAAGCCATTTTGCGAAAACATCCTTTTGACCATTTTAATAATCATACTTTTTAAAACTGTTACATTTTTGGAAAAACGCATTTACGTCATTTCAAAATAATCCATTTATAGGTATTTTGTTGAAACAATTACCAGTATTTTATAATTATTAAAATTTGCCAGTATTTTTTAAGGTTATGTGAAAAGTTTTCTTATGCTCCAACCCACTTACTAACCAATTATATTTGTATATACAATATAAGTACTATAAATACAGTTTGTCACAGGTTATGTTCAGATTTACAATATAAACTTAAACGTACGGAAGATTTTTGTTTCTAATTAATAATTAAAAAATAAATAATATGAACAGTTTCGATTTTGCTTTGTATAAATAAATGCTTAACAATTATGGCTTTTACGCATTCAATCCAATGCATAGAGTGGTGTGTTACAGCACTAATTTAAAGGTTGTCCTTTATTTTGTATAAAAAAAGGAAAAAAGTCTTCTGTGGTTGAACTTAAAAATATATAAGTAGGTATATACTATATGTACAAGTTGCAAATGCTACTTAAAGGCACTAATGGGGCAAGTTTGTTGTATGTGTAGTATTGTTTTTTACAATGCACGAAGCACGTACATACATATTAATGAGTATTCAAGGGGAAGTTGTCTGTATGTGTATGAGTCAATGAATGTATTATCGTGTGTGTGTACAAGAGCTGATCAAAAGTACCTTACAAATTAATAGCTTTTGTTTTTTCCTGAAACTTAAGTTTACAGCACAGCCGAGATTGCTGACTACTTCAATGCATTGGAAAAAATCAGCAAACTCTTAACTCTTAAAAAAACCCTAAGATATGTCTAGCTTGACATTGCTTAGACTGAATTTCATTTAATATAAAAAATTACTTTTGAATTGTTTACATTCTAACCTGTTCAATAACCAAGTTTTTACTCCTGGCATTGCTTTGGCGTGGCATGTTTACCAAATGATGAGTACTTGGTCCTCCTCCCAGAGGAGATATGGATGGTGATCTGGTTGCTAATGGCGACAAAGATGGTGAAAAGGAGGGCGACATGGCGGATGAAGTGGTAAACCCTCCAGTTGCATCATGATTGATCGGTGATCGTGGCAACATATACTGAGCACCTAGTAGTGTAGACGAATTTTGGCTGCCCAGGTGGTGGGTGTTGTTGTTGGGGATGCGTAAGTTTACTCCTGACCCGGCTAATACTGGTAAATTCATGCTCCTAGGGGCCACATTTGTTAGTAAGGGCGGTGGTATATTTGGCTTTACTGCATTCGCTATTGTATGCACTAAACTTTGTTTGCTTTTATTACTGGATGAACCGCCACTATTGCCACTTTTTACAGATATGCTGTCATCCTTAAGTCTTGCAATCTCTGAGAATACATGAGCCAAAGGCTGATATTGAGGACCCCAGTTCAGCAAGTAATCCCAATTATAGCTTCCCGTCAGCTCTTCCTCGCTGTGCACTATGGAACTCAGCGAACCATTCAGTGGTGGTCCCACATTGCCCAAGCCCACGACTGGTACATTACCGAAACCTATAACATGATCGACTGCTGTACCAATACTCCCAGCTGTGGTAGCTGCCTCATCAGCACTACTGCCTCTATCCGAAGCAGCTCCATTAACATCATTTAGTTTGGCATATATCAAATTGGTGATATCAGACTCGGGATTGTCTTCATCGAACATATGTAAGGGTAGAGTATGATGTAGATGAGACGATTCTTTATTGGAACCGGCCATGCTGGAATTCGATGCTGCTCCATTATGAATAGTGTCGCGATCTACTATACCCAATCGCGCTAAGTATTCCTGTGTATTTTGTACAGATATGTTTGAAAGACGGCTGTCTTCGTTGGTGGAGCCATTCCGCAGAGGTCCTTCATTAATCATTCTGATTTCTTCATCTTCACCATCATCTTCAGCCGATCCGCGACCACTGGAATTCGATTGCTCTGAACCTGACAATTCTGAAGTGGTGGCCGCCCCTGAATTAGAGCTGGCTGCATGATTACTATATGGTGGAATTTCATCATATTTGGGTGGAGGAAATTGGCCGCCTGCAACAGAACTTGCTGCTGCTGTCCCTGCGCTAACTCCTGCTGCATTCAAGCTAGCTAAAGCACTGCCTCGCACCGGCATTGTATCAAACGCACTGGGATCTACATAACTGTTAGAATTACCCACCGTTTCGGCGCTCAAGTGGGGTTTCGCCGAATTGCGACTTGGCTTATTATTGCGTATGCGTATAAAAAGAAATATGCCGGCAACAGCACAAAGCAACAATAGCATAGAGATGACCAATCCTAAAATCCATTCAGATATACTTCCCCCGCTCCCTGATGAGCCCGAATAATTTTTACTACCTAATTTACTGCTAGGGTCGGCTAGAGGATCCAGAGATATTTCTACGATAGTCATATTTGTTAACGATCCTTGTCGACCCGAAGTAGCAGATATGACTAGGCTAATATCATAGTTTTGGTCAAAATTGTCCTTTAATATTTTCTTTAAAAGGACCTCTCCGGTTGAACGATTGATCTTAAAATATGCATGTTGTGAATTTAGTTGATAAACAACGCGTCCGTCAGGTCCTTTATCTTTATCAGTGGCAATTACTCGTCCTACAATAAAGCCTACGGGCATGTATTCCTTGGAAGGAGTCGGCATTGTAAAGTGATAGGTCCGCTCCGTGAATTGAGGTGCAAATTCGTCACAGGAATCTATTTGTATACGAACCTTAACGGTAGAAGACTTACCTCCTAAGTCGGTAGCCCTCAAAATGATATCATAACGATTGCATTGCTCGAAATCAAAAATTGCATTTGTGGTTATTATACCAGTTTGTGGATGAACACTAAAGAGTTGTGGGGCTCTATCATCAGAACTTTCAGCAGTGTCTTTTTCAATTGTATAATTTAGTACACCAAACATACCCCGATCCAAATCAGTTGCCACAGCTTTGAATATACTTGTATCCACTGGTTCATTTTCAGCTATAAATTCAATATATTCCCCCACAGGAAATTTGGGAATATTATCGTTCTCATCTTTTAGGGTTAAATGAAATGATTGCAAGCTACATAAAGGTTGATTAGAACTATCGCACGCTTTTATTATCAATTTATACTGCTTGGAACCGGTATCATAATCCAAGTCATTATTAACAAACAAAACACCTGATATTAAATCTATAGTGAACATGCCCTCATCATTGCCCGAAGTTATTTCATAGACCACTTCTGAATTGGGCGAGTTCTCGGCATCAACATCTAAAGCTTTTAATTGAGCTATAGAATATCTTAGAGGCGCTAGTTCGCTAACCTCTGCCACATATATATTATTGCTTATAAACTGTGGAGCGTTATCATTATTATCGTCTATGGTTACAAACACGTTTATGGCTGAGGTAGAATTTTCAGCGGCTTTCGTTATTAACTGTTGAGGGGTGGCTGAAGCATCCGCCATTACCAAGCGTAGTTTGTACAGATCTGTACGCTCTCTATCTAAACTCCTCACCAAAATAATAGCTTGCGATTGCAGAACCTCAAATACACCTTCTTCATTTCCCGCCATTATAGAGAATAAAATATTACCTGTATTCAAGCCACTTTCAATGTCTAACAAATCGTTGCCTAACTGTAACACAGTCGTGCCTAATGGAGCCGCTTCATTAATATGAGCCCTATAGTGGGATTGCAAAAATTGTGCTTTGTTTGTGTTGATACCTTGGATTTGCACTCTTAAAATAATTGATGTGTGTAAGGGTGGTAGGCCCAAATCTGTTGCAACGATGGTTATGTATAAATATTCCTTTGGGCTTTCACCTTTAGACCCGTAAAAGCGACTAAGGTTGACAGACACTGCCCCAGTATTCTCATTAATTGAGAAACCGCGTACGGGTTGACCAATGTTATAACGAATATTTGAGTTAGGGCCATTACTGCCATCCTTATCGGTGGCATTAACAATTAACAGTTCACACTCAGACGTTGACGAGGCAGCCGGCATCACTTGTAAATCAGGCAACATAGCAAAATATGATGGTGGCTCCTCAGCATCAAACTTCGGTGCATTATCATTTTCATCTCTCACGCGAACAGTTAGTGTGGTACGAGCCACATGTGCTGCATCTGAGGCAATAATATCCAATTGATATTCCTGACGTTCCTCATAGTCCAACCGACGTTTTAGTACGACTTTGCCGCTGTAACGATCAATAGCAAATATGGACTTGATATCGTTTTCGATTGCAACCGCCTGGTTATCGGGCAATTCGGAGGCGAAGCTATATGTTAAAGCGGGATAAGTGTCAACGTCATTTGCTGAGATGGTAGTGATAACAGTGCCCAATTCGCATGCTATGGAAGTTACAATATTGAAACAAAAGGAAATATAATATTCATATATGTAAATATTTGTTTGACTTGTTTTCTTTTAATTTTAAAGATTATGAACTCCTACATTATGTGTAAAAATATATAATTTTTTGATTTTTTATTATTCCCACAAACCAACAACAGAATTATTATCTCCCTAAATAAAAAATGCGCAAGCATAAGCGCAATCCCTCAAGGCTAAGTCATGCAAACTAAATAAAACAAATCCAAATTTCAATAGAGATGCACAGCTTTGCTTGTACGCTTGATGGTAGAATTAATGCGGTCTTCAAGACATGGTTAAAACTTTTCAAGAAATAAACGAAGCATTAAGCACAGCCAGCTAATATAGAAAACTAGTTCTTTGTAATATTACTTGTTTTTTTTGATTTTTTCTCTCGTCTTTATACCGTCCACATAAAATCGGGAGCGTACTATTGTAAGTTTGACATTGCGTTTGTAATACCCAGAAGGAGACGTCAGAGACCCTACAACGTACATATAATATTAATCAGCATCAAAACCTGAATCGATATAGACATGTCCGTCTGTGTGGCCGTGTGTTTTTGTCACTCTTACAGAAAAATAAGATATTGCAAGCTGATCTACCTGTCACGGCCACTGTTTGTGCACGTGGAAGGTATTTAAGATTTTGCCCAAGGCAAATTAAATTGTTTGTTTGTTTTTTGTTGACTTAGGTGATGCCACGTTGGATAAATGTATGTTTTAATATTTATAATGAAACTTACCTTCACTGATACTGATCACACTGTGCGGCGGAAAGGTGGGTTGATTATCATTCACATCAACGATATGCACATGTATTGTGGTCGTGCCCGTCATTTGGGGCACCCCCTCATCTGTAGCAATAACTTTCAGCTTGTACATGTCGCGTATCTCACGATCCAGAACTATGTTCGTTTTCACAATGCCGCTAAATGCGGGCTCAATGATAAACGCATTATCATGATTTCCATCAACAATGTGGTAGAGTATGCGTGCATTTGCACCGGAGTCCGCATCATAGGCGCTCACCTGTACTACGAATGTACCCTTGTTGTTGCCCTCCCATACAGTGGTCGCGTATTGGGATTGCGTAAATTGTGGACTATTGTCGTTGACATCTTCCAAATCCACAATAAATTCAGCGTAGGCGTACAGAGGTGAGGAGCCGGCGTGTGATTCACTACGTGCAACTAACATAAATCGTAGCTCGTGCGGTTGAGTAGCCGCTGCTACTAGCACTGGCAAATCATCCTTTTCACGTCGCCTCAAATTACGATTTCCGCGTAAAATATTGTCATCCGACAAACCACTTGAGACGTCTCCAGCCAAGATACTTAAATTAGTTATATTATCTTCATAGGTGAACATGGCACGTCCACGGTAATTGGCTAAATTATTAGTGGACGTAGTTACTACGCTTGCGTGCAAAGACTCATTAACTTTTGCAGGATAAAGCTCATAGTCTAATCCCGCGCTATTCGCTACTCGTATTTCACCGGTATTAGCATCTATGCTAAGAACACCATTATCATTACCCGAGTCTAGAGAGTAATGCAACTTGGAGCGCCTACCATCCGATCTTAGAGCTTGTACATGTAAAACCAAATTTCCCACCATAGAATTTTCACTAAGTCTCACACGATATGTATCATTTTGAAATTTTAGTGTGATAGTGCCCGCCGGTACTTCACCTACACGTAGTTCTACAAGACCTTTACTCGACAATGCAGGGTTACCCTTATCTTTGGCGATAATTTCTATATGTAATAAACGTCCCGACTCACTGGCCAAACTTTGCTTTGCCGACAATGCCCCAGTTTTAGGATTAATACGAAATCTACTGTACAGGGCCGAATCGTTGTCATAATTCAAGGAGTATACAATTTCAGCGTTTTGCTTCAGGTCCCGATCAAATGCTTGAACTTGTAATAACGTTTGTCCGGGTTGAATTAGAGCAGGTACTTGTGCACGAAAAGGATAGCGTTTAAAGATAGGCTCATTGTCATTGACATCTTCGACTATGATTTGAACCGAAACACGGGCTAATCGGGAATCATAGCGGCCACCATCGGTAGCGATCGCCATAAAATTGTAGATGTGTTGACTTTCGCGATCCAACAACCTGAAAGTGAATATGAGACGAAATGATATAAGAAGTCAAAGAGTGGTCTCATGTTTTACCTAACTCTTACTGATTGCTACTGAGTCAAAGTCTACTACTGTTAAATGTGACATTTGAAAGAATCGTGCCGTATACCGTTTAACATATAGCAAATGCCAACATATATAATGATGACGATGATGCTTCCTTTTCGTCTAATTGTACATTAAGATGATTTAATCATTGAGGAATAACTTTAAGTGAGAATGTGAGCCGTATACACAAATCTATATTTTTAAGAAAATCGGTTAAACATATTCGCCTTTAGCTCAGTTTTGCCTTTGCTTTGCAGCATAATGTGCAATTTTATTAAAACCTACGCAACAATTATATTGTTTTTACTGTGAGGGCACAGTGTCCCTACGCGCCATCATAATGTACCAAAACGAAACGAAACGCAATATTTTATTTTTGTACTATAAAGTTATGTATATATCTTCCTCTTTATCGGCTGGCAACAACAACAACAACACCATCATCATCATCACAATTTCAACAGTGCTAAAGTTCTTCAAGTTCTTTTCCCTAAAGGTTTATAGTCATCATACCTCAGAAGTTGTTTCTGAGTCGTTTTTGTAAATACCATAAAAAACTGTGACACTAATACAACAAAAATCCAACATGTGAATGTATGTAGAATAGGCAATATATAGACTAGAGACCTCCCTACTAGGGAGGGTAAACTACGTTTTTGAATGAGTTTGTAATTCTCAGAAAGTGTGTTTGCAAGTAATCAACAATAAAATCTGAGTCGTCCGTTCATGCACCGTTTGTGTTAGAGTCGCGCGTGCTTGCGAAAATTGACATATTGATATTTAATGTAGCTTGGTTTAGGCATATTGTACTTATTGTGGTTTCCTATTGAAAAGGGCGGAGTTAATTGCTAGTCATGACTGCAATTGACCAAAAATGATTTTGATTCATTCAGTTTACGATATTTTCGCAAAGTTCTACATTGAATCGATACTGATTTGTAGAGCATCAAATATTTAGTGTAGATCATGTTCGTTATTTGCTTAGTTGTCTTTTACTTGTTGTGTTGTTGTTGTTATTTTGTTTGATTGGCTAAAAATAACTCTAAAATCCTTTTTAACAAGTTCAACTCAATTTATATGATAAACTTTTCTTCTTCCTTTTCTTCCCTGCCTAAATGGTGGAGCCGTGTCTGGTACAAATATAATTTTATTTATGATTCGAACAGATGTACGAAAATATGTAAAAAAATTATATAAATGAAGAAAAACATCATGTGGGGAAAAAGCTACATTTGGTCCAACTCAACTCTAGGGTATTTGCAAATTTTTATGTTGCTTTCAAATTATTTTATACATTTTAAATATAAACCCATTTTAGCCAAATATATTAATTTCATAAAATCGGCTTAGAATTTGGCGCTGATCAAGAGGGGCTTCTGATGTCTTCTTCTGTTCCATGAGTCAATCATAAACAGTGATCACCTCGCTTTTTTGTGTGGTACATATTGCATTACGAAACAAAACACACTCACTCACACACGCGAAAGGAAAGGAAAGACATAAAGTCGTTCTTTGTCGAGATATTCTTAATTTGTGGCAAAATGTTTTGGACTAACCTGTGACAGTTGCTGATTAAAAATGATGATTTATTATATACCGGCAAACAAGTTGTTAAAATACGTTTACGAATAACAAAACACAAGAGCAAGGCACAAAAAATATATAAAAATATATATAAATAAAAATATCTATAAGCTACGTTGTGGTTGCAAGAGTGTGGTGGAGATCGCCCCCTCTATGCGCACGTCAAGCATTTTAAATTCAATTTTACATTTTGACAGTTTAACACGATTTATAGTATGAATCTTACAAATAATAACAAACATGTTTCTGAACTTACCCGGTAGTAGTGATAATACCACTTTTATTGTCTATGGCGAACAGCCATTGGCTTTCATTAGCCAGCGTATACAGCAAACGAGCATTTAAATCCAAGTCATCGTCTATTGCATTGACTCTTAAAACACTGGTACCAATGCCAACACTTTCGGCTACACTGGCCATATATTTGGCTTGATCAAAGTGGGGATCATTGTCATTCTCATCCTCCACAGTAACGGTGATATTACAGTGACCTTGGTAGCTAATAGTAGAACCACGATCATTTGCTTGTAGTTGCAAGACGTAGCGAGCCTGCTGTTCTCGATCTAAAGGACGTGCTGTTAACTCACCCGTATGCATATCCAAGCTAAATTTATTACCAATATTGCCACCTGTGAAAGCACAAATGAGACGGCGTAAGTTCCTTGGAAGGGCTCCTCAATATTTTTCTGTTATATAATTCCGTTACAAACATAAATAAAAAAAAAAGGTCTCACACAATCCCAATCGCTATTTCTAAACATTTTGGAACTTGAATAATTTAAAAATACTTACTCTTATATGGGGTCTAATAGTTCATTTTTGAGGAAACTCGATTTAAATGTCAAACAAGTAAAAAAACTAAATTTGGCTCAGGCCGAATCCTCAATACCCCAAGGTCTACACATACAAAAGATGGGCGTGGCACCGAGTGACTTTGTCAAATTTAAATAGCCATCTGCGTACAGAAACTAGAAGTGTCTGTACAAAGCTCAATATCTCCAAATTTAGGTCCGTGAGAATTCCACACGGTTATACATTTCTTTAACGTTTGCACGAAACCCAGATGATATGAGAATCATTAGGATGATGGGTTCTTTTTACGTAAAATTTTCAGAAATTAATTTGCCAAAGTTAAACCATTAACTGTACTTTAACATTTTAAAGTTTTAGTTTTTTGCAAAATATTTAGTAGAAATATAGATTGCGATTAATTCAAATTTAGTCTAATCTCTAACCGGTGAGGAGTCCCTCTGAAAGACTTGTTAAAAATATATACATATATATATATATATATATACAAAATTAAAAAAGATATCACAACTGCTTTGGTTTTTACATAACCTGAAAGCCTTTGTCCTTCTTACTTACCTATAATGCTGTATAAAATTTCACCATTTACACCCTCATCTAAGTCAGTGGCAACAACTGTATGTATAACCGCCAAATCGCTATTTTCAGGCACGGATAATGGGTAACATGAGCCAGGGCGAAATTCAGGTGCATGATCATTAACGTCAGTTATTGTTACATGTAGTGTGGCCACATCGAATTGTCCGTTTTGTGCTGTCAACGATGACTCATATATAGAGGATCTTTGGTGTCGTCCAGCCATTGTATTACTCTTACCAGTCTCACCACTAACACCACCACCACCACTACGTTTAATTTCGTATACGTAAATTGGCAAGGTGTAATGAGATTTGATTTCGCGATCAAATTGACCGCGTGTGGTGACAATACCACGTTGAGTGTCAATGTGAAAATGATTATCAGCAACACCTGGTGGTATGTCGTATGTAAGATTAGCTGAAAGCACAATGAAATAAAAGCCGTTAATTGTTTCCATTTACTCATAACCACGATGGTGTTAAAAGAAACAAGTAAGAAAGCCAAATTTGGCTTAGGCCAAATCTTAAATACCCTCCACATCTACAATGGTGGGCGTTGCAAATAAATATTTCGCCCTCTAACAGTGTATGTTTTACGCATCATCTTGCAAGTCTAGTTTTACATTGAGTAGGGTCCTTTGTAAATTGTGGCCATGTCTGTTATTCGACCACGCCCATTTTTGGCACATTGATTGGATAATTATAAATATGTTTACAAAATTTCAAGTTCATAGACCATTTTTTGTGGCAGATATATAGATTTTTGTCGATTGTGGGCGTGCCTCTTGACCTTTTTGTCCATTTTAAATTGCGATCTGCGTGCAAAAACTAAAAGTGCCTTTACAAAATTTCAGCTCAATATCTCAAAATTTACACCCGTGAGAATGCCAACACGGACATTCTTGTCTAGATCGACTCAGTTTATGATATTTTGTAGGGTCTCTGAGGGTATTGCAAACGGAAAGACAAACTTAGTATACCCCCTATCTTATGTGGAGGGTATAAAAAGGTTTCTTAAAAAATTCATTTACAATAAAACACAAAAGTTTTTATAAAATTTCTGACAGTGACGGACGACTACTTCTGCATATAATAGAAAATCTATCAAAAAGTGTTTAAAGTGAATATAAATATAAATCTTAACCATTATTTCAAGTGATGAAAACCAATGAAAGACATTAAATTTAATCGCAAAAATTTCTTTGAAGCATGTATTATAATAAAGAACCTATTGAGTAATTTTGTCCGCACATTATTAAATGTGTAATTAGAAGTTGATTGGTGCGATCGGTTTGATATGTTATGCTTATTATTTTAAAGTAAAAAAATGTTTGATTATCATTGATATAAAAAAATTTTGGATTCCATTTTTCAATTGACGTACGTAAGGACAAATTACTCTACCGATATTAATGATTTTTACTTTAAATAATCGATTATATCGCTTTAGATTAGATGACTGTCGTACTTACCGTTATCAAGTCCATTGTAAGCCTTAGCCAAGACCTGCACCACGAAACTTCCTATTTGAGCATTTTCCGACACATTCGCATAGTATACATTTTGTAGAAAACGAGGCGGATTATTTTTGGGGCTTTGTACGAAAATTTTCAAATTTAAAAATGCATTTTTCCTCTCACGTTCTCCGTGATCCTGCGCTTTAATTAGTAAATCAAATTTGTTTGGGTTTGTGTTTGTGTTCGCCTTGTAGGCGGAATTATGCTTCTGTAAGGGCTGCACGCCCAGCGGAAGCAATGGTTTGGCTAATTCTATATAACCCGTCTCAGAATTGATGTGAAAATATTTCAGATCATTACCACTTTCAATGCTGTATGACAAACGGCCGTTGTTGCCGGAATCCCTGTCAATGGCCACAATATGGGTACAAATTTCTCCCACATGTTTATTGTCGCTAATGTAAATTGAAGCTGAGGATTGTTGTGAGCTCATTGGTTGATCCATGGCTGACATAAAGCCATAATCTAATTTGTAATCCTTGCTAAGAGTAGGTGCCACAAATTCCGGTTTATTATCATTATCATCTTGCACTAAAACCCTTACTGTTACCGTGCTATGTAAACGCTCACTTATATTTTCTGATATATCAAAAGCTTTTAAAATCAATATGTATTCCTGTACGGTTTCATAATCCAAGGAACCCACTAGGATGAGACCCCCGGTTAACAAATCCACATTGAAAATATGAATATTTTCATCGTCAGGTGTAGGCGAATATGTTAATAATTCGTAGTGTACTTGACCATTTAAACCGGCATCCGCATCAGTTGCAGTAAAATTATAAATAACTGTACCTTCGGGCGTAAGTTCACTAACTTTGATACTAATGGGGTCCACTGGCCATACGGGACGATTATCATTGATATCAACGACTTCTACTTTTACCGTAATGGCACTACTTTGCGGATTATTACTAACACTCGTATCTAAAGAGCGTACTTCTACCTGAAACTCGGATTGAAGTTCACGATCAAGTTGACGAGCCACCACTAAAGCATTGGTGTGGCGATCTATATCAAAAGCGCCCTCTATAATATCTTTGGAGAGGGCACTTACAGTATATGTGACATACAAATTGTCCTCATTAAAGATCATATTACGATGTTTGCTTTCTGTATGACCTACCGAACCCACCACAGCACCAATCGGGGTATTTTCAGGAATCTGTCAATTAGACACAATTTGTATTGGATGGATGCATTATTTAATGGGTTTTAACACAATACTGTTTAAAATAAAGAAAGTTTTTTGTGGTGTCAGGTCCATGGGCGCTTTTAAACACCACTACATAAATCTTGCTGATTTTTGACAGTTGTCTTTATTTCTTGAAACAGAATTTTACTAAAAAATTAAAGAACAAAGCCCAAGTACAATTCTTAAGAAACCGCTTTACACTTTTCTTTCAAACCTTCTGCAACATTATTGAAATGAACTCAGATATATTATATTTGCAATATATTGTATGCATTCTCACCAAGCATAACTTCTTTTTAATGTGTAGTATAAATTGGCTTTCGCTTCTTTTGGCTGTTTCGTACTGGTCACATCCTTTGAATCTCTTTGCTTATGTCATTATTGAGTGCAAGCGGTAGTCAGCGGTTGAAGTGCATTCGAATTTCAAGAATTCCATTTTTTAAAATATGTATGTGTAAATGTAAGTGCCCCAGTAGCATTTTGTTGTAGCTTTTTCAAAAAAACAACAGGTTTTTGGGGTTCATTGTTTATTAGAAATTCAAGTGAATAGAAACGCTGCAACTGAAACTATGATAACCTACCACTTAAGTGAATTAGATTGGCGTTCAAGACCCACATAATTTTGATTAGCATTTCTTAGCATCACATATATATATATATCATATATATGTATGAGCCCGCGTGTCTATACATTGGACATGCGCCAGTAGCTTGCGTACAAGTTTACATTGACAGACATACGGACAAATTCAGATTTTGATTCTTAGCTCCTCTTACTTTTGGTTCTATTAAATAAAAAGACATAAATATTTGGCTGGAGTAGAATAGCTCGAATTGGCCTTGATGCACCAAACTGGAGAGAAAAGTTTTCTGTGAAGGACGTTAAAAATTATTGGTTCCCAATTAGTTCCATTGTGTTGTTTTATTATTTTGATAGAAATGTTTATT
Organism: Ornithomya chloropus; assembly: GCA_963971445.1. Taxonomy (NCBI): domain Eukaryota; kingdom Metazoa; phylum Arthropoda; class Insecta; order Diptera; family Hippoboscidae; genus Ornithomya; species Ornithomya chloropus. Next base: position 51,017,897 of record OZ020530.1, on the reverse strand, counting down.
TTTGATACAACAAGTTGTAAAAACATTTTTTCCCTCAAAACAGCTGAATGGATATGATTGGAAATGGATTTACGCCGCTTCCAAAATAAGCTCCATTTTGGCGAACACACAAACACTGTTACCTGCACTCATAACTTTTTTCAATTTAAAACACAAACATTTCAACAAAGTGAGTATACCCGCATCCTCACGAAGGTGGGTATGAAAATTAAATTTGAATTTTGTGGTTTATCTTTCACGTGCACAGGTACGTATGTATATATGAATTATGACTTTAAGATTGGATTTTCAACACGATGTAACCTAACGTCATCATCTAAGGGCAATAGTGTTATTACTGTTGAGATTATTTTTGGTGTATAACCATCGCACAAGGGGGACTTGTGGAAAAAACGGCGAGATCAACAAAAAACAAAAATGTTATAAATGCTGTTGCGGTTTCGTAAAGTACGTGGAGCTTTACAGTATACTGCACGGGAGCACATATGCGTGAATATGCTGCACCGTACAATATGAAAAAGAAATTGAAAATATAAGCGAAAGAAATTAATTTAATAGCTGTTTTCTTAATGTGCCCTACTGTAGTCCACCGTCTCTGTATCGGGTGTAATAAATTTGTACAAATGTAACGAAATGGAATAAAACTTGTACTTGACTTAATTGCTGTCTGATGCATTCACACGAACAGATGTGTACGTACACAAAATAAGAATTCTTACTAATAAAATTATAATAAAAACATTGTTTGCGGCACTGATATCGCAGTCAAAGCCATAGTAACTGTTTAAGTATATTACACTTGGTTTTTTAATTTCAACTGACAGAGGTTTAAGGAAGTTTTATACGGTTATTGAGACCGATTCAATCTTCATTGATTACTTTATAGTAATTGGTTATTGTTTATGATTATGAACCTTTTGCTTTGCCACGCAGCCTTCCACACTGCATGCCAGAACTTTATTCCACAATTCATGTTACGGTGGTAAACGGGAGTTCATAATTTGTATAACCAATAGCCGTTTATAATGGTTATTGCAAACGTTATTAACCAATTTGATTTGAAAAAAAGTGGCTGTGAGCATGAAATACGAGGCTTGGAGTACAAGAGCGATATAAAAGGGAATGTATTTATAACTCTGTGTGTATATATATATTTAAATGCATTTACATGCTTATTATTTGGACGACTTTTGTTAAGGTTGTTGGCTGAGTTGTTTTCAAAACAAATATCTGACAAATATTATCATCCTTGTATAAATGAAATTAATGAAAGCATCATCATAACAAAAACAACAACAACACATGACAACAACAACAACAACAACCACAACAATCCAAGTAATAATAACGTGCAAAAAGATTACATTGACACAATACAAAATGTTACGCATACATCACAAGAAAAACACCGACCGAAGAGAGCTACGCAGTGACTTTATTATTAACATTCTTAACACACACACACACACACAAAGGGGCTGCCCCATTAGTAAGAGCAACAAACTGCTAAGAAGTTTACATATAAAGATACAATGCAATATGTGCTGGACATCGTGCTTGTATTGGAAGTTAATAAAGAGGGCCGAGGACGGTGGGTCTCGTTTACTTACTTAATTGTATAAGAATTGTATAAAGACGAAGGGTCGGTCAACAACTAAATTGTGACAATAAAATGTAACAGTTTTTAATTGGTATCCAATATATGTTTGCGAAACCCTTTCGAAAATGCAATTAATTTCAGTTAACAACCGTTTATATTGTTTCTACTTTGACTCACTAAGCTCTCGCGCGCTTCGCCAGCCTTGCACGCCACATAAGTGTCTATATATTAAAATTGACTCCCAGAGAACGTAAATGTATGTCTGTGTACCTGGCAATAAGTTGAGGCTTGAAGAGGTATACAATTAACCCGCAAATTATGAAAGCTACGCAAAACATGTGCGAAATTGAAACGTGAGTAAAATGCTTTATTGCTTTTATACAATATTTGAATTAATTCCAATCCTACAACTAGAACATTGGCTTAGGTAAGGAATTAAGGTCGTGAAAATTCTTCTGAATACGATAAAAAAACTTAATCAAAAACGTAAATAAGTTTATGTGTGTTACTGTTAGATTTTTATCGATTGTGCGCGTACCTCTTGAAAAAACGATCTGCGTGCAAAAAATAAAAGTCCGTGAGAGTGACAAAAACAGACGTATGCAGCCGCACGGACGAGCATTTCTAGAACGACTCATAGTATGGTGCTGATCTAAATATATATACTCTGACGGCTTCTTCTGGGTGTTGCAAACGGAATATCAAACTGAGTATACCCCATTACTGAGGTGAAGGGTATAAAAGGAACAGAGTGACAAAAGGTTTTAAAAAAGAGTAGTAATCGTAAAATTCTTCAAGCTTTGCATAGATTTCTTAGAATTTGAGAACTGTGCGAAGTAAATGAAAAATCTCTACCTCGCAAGCATATTTGTAGCGCTTCCTGGTGTTTAGTAACGTGAATAACTGAGTATATAAGACAACAGTCTGTCGGTGTATGTAAATATTCAGAAGAAAATTTTATGCTTGGGAGTGTTTTTTTTTTTTCTTTAATGAAACAACGAGATTTCCACCTATATCCCAGAAGTGAAAAAAGAAAAGAAGAAGAATTGTAATACTTACCCGAAACATTAAACTGGAACTGGTAAACGTTGGTCGATTGTCATTCAAATTTAACACTTCGACACGAAGCAAACGTATTGATTGTTTTGGCGGTATGCCACCGTCTGTGGCTGCCACAGCCAAACGATAAATGCTGCGCTCTTCGTGATCCAACACAACCAAAGTGCGAATAACACCCGTGTTGTCGTCTATGCTAAACAATCCAAATCCATCCGAATCACGACCCTTCAATATTGAATATGTGATCGATGCATTTTGCCCACTATCACGATCGACAGCACGTATGCGCACCACCTCAGTGCCGGGTGGCTGCTCCTCCCGCACACTGACCACATCCTCTTGCGGATCAACAATGTTTGGTGCATTGTCATTGACATCGGTAACATCGATTTTAACGGCAACGCGTGCACTACGATGAGGAGTTCCTTGATCGCGAGCTTCTGCCACCAAGTCATACACGGCATACTCTTCACGATCTAAAGATTCGCGTGTTGTAATTTCACCTGAAGCATATATATAATAAAAAGCATGTATAAGTATTTGTAAGTATGTTTATATATGTATATATAAACTCCTCTATATATAGATTGATGTTTACGTTGAAAATATATTTGTGTGGAATTTGATCATTTTAATTAACGTTTTGAATGTATAGTCTGCACAATGCAATAAAAGCTGAAATATGTGGAGGAGGTGAACAATTTTCATAAAAAATTCATAACATTTTAAACAGTGTGACGGAGGAAAATCGCTACCCTCATTTTCCTTCCACACAAATCCTACTTGTATTATATTAGGGAATATATCAATATATTTATATACTTATACTTAGATATAAGCTCTGCTGTAAACATAAATAGATAATACTTGTATACATATATTAAAAAAAAAAACTATACATGTTAACTATAATAATTCTATCGCATGCTACAAATTTGTATTAATAGAATAAGTTATATGAGTTGTTAAGTTAAGTAATCTGGCCACTCCAGTCAACGTCCACGTCATCAGGTTCGTGACAATATACGACAACTACCAATTCCAATATCTACGTGGCAAAAGGCCTTCTTGCTTTAGCTACGAAAACTCTCGGTATCTTTCGGCTGCGGACGGTGAAAGCGTGAAGATCAAGTATCGATCTCTTAGCTTGTGACTACGAAAGCAAGAAGACCTTAACAACAACGTGGAAAAAGGGAAAGGATCAGCTGCGAAAACCAAAGGACAATAACACTGCTATGGCGACAAGTACCTATCCGATTCCTATCCGATTCTATACTAGCCACAAGTCAATATAAAACAACCTCCAAAAGGATTCGATGGTGACAATCCTCGACAAATGAACTGGATGGTGTGTCACGCCTATTATTTTGTACTTTGCTAAAGCTACGTGTAATTCCTACGTTCGATGGTGGCAAATGCCTCGAAGGACAACGAGGAGTGGAGTGCTGGATGGATGTATGCTAAACACTGATGTGGTATTTAAGCTAAAGTAAGGAAATGTATTGAATCAATAAACTGGATGGAAACTGAAAAGCGAGCGTTCCCTCATTTATAAATATATGTGCGAGTCACCCTATAAACCGACGGATTCAACCCCGGCTAGAAGATATCTCGTTACAACGGAAAATTTAAATTGAGATCTAAAATTGATGTTCGATCGTTTCAGAAACTCTTTTACAATTAATCAACTGAAAATAATTGATTGACAATTAACGACTTTCTCCCATTAATTGAATCACTTCATAATTAACTGATTCCATGTATTAAGCACGATGCAATAAAATCTCTGAGTATTGAATGAAAGTTAAAGTTTTACCTTTTATATCCTTACAAGAACAGTGTTGGCATAACAAAATTCCAAAGCAGTGTCAGTTTTAACAAGTCACTCAACAAAATCTCTAAATATCGACAACACCCCTACGCACACAATTTATCAATAAAATATGTGTTTAACGGAATTCAAATGAAGCATGTAAAATATTTGGCTCAGGCCAAATCTTGGACACCCTTCACAATTACAATATAAGTAAACGGATGGCGTGGCATGCATACAATCGCTGCTACTTTTAGGAGCCCCAAGATTACGTAATATATTCGAAATCTACATTAACTCCTTTTTTGTAAATTGTGGCTACGCCTAATGTACAAGTCCGCTTATTTTCAACACATGGATGGGCTACTTGTAATTTCTTCTTCAACTTTCCGAAAATAAAATTTTGGATTAAAGTTAGGCTTGACGCTTAAATAGACTTCAGTATATGTGCCAATTTTTCTATTGTGCAAGAGCTATTTTTAAAAGTGAATTTTGAATATGCCTGCTTCAGGAGAGGACCGAACCATATTTAGAACCTCTTTTCTTAAAGCGCATCTTTAAAAAGTTAGTATAATATTATATTACGGTGTGAGTATCAGACTTATAAACGAATTACGGCACAGGTTATATTTTCGGTTGCGTTTCACCGACTATAGCTGTGGTGCCCTACCTTAATATGTATATTTAACTAAGCATTCGTACTTATTTAAATGTACATACAATTTATGCTAATCACGTGAGTCAATGGAATGAGAGATGGGATTAACGATAAATCACAAACTTCACATTGGTCGTGCATGCAGCATGCAAGACATATTGAGATGGAGTGAGTGGTGCATCTGAAGGAATCATTAGTAATCGCATAAGTTAGTGACGTTGTTGTTGTTGCTTTATTGGCTGCTATTGCACATACTTTTGTAGTTTATCTACAAACACTTTGTTTTAGTTAGAGCGTAGAATTATTTTTAATAAACATAACTGCATCTTTATGCACATTTGATTATCCGTTCGCATTACCAGAAATAAATGGAAAATGGAAGAAGATGAAAAATATGAATAAGAAGAAGAATAAAAAGACGACGAGTATATAAAAGTACTGCATGACTTGGTTGAAGTTGCAAGTTTATCATGCACGAGTGACCATTATTATGATTAACCTCCTCATTCAGCAAAATAATAATAATAACAACAACAATAACAACAATAACTTTATCTACGTTGTGCTGCCGAATCGTATAGTAGAACAACAGAAACCCAACTTACTACAAGTACCGTTATATTCCCACACTGATTTCTTTTTATAACCTCTACATTATTGTAAGTGGCACAACAAGTTTGCTGTTGCGTTTGCAACATCCCTAAGAAGGTGTCAGTATATATATATTCTTTATAAAAATTTCATTCGTTCTTCGTTCGACCGCCCATTAATTAAACATTTCCCAACGCAAACATTGAGAAATCGAATTGAAATTTGATGCGGACCTTTTTAAGCGTTTTGTTTTATAATAGGTAAATTGAAATAACAGCCACGCCCACAATTCAGAAGAACTTTTAAGGCAACAGAAAATAAGCGGCATGGGACTTGCCCACAATTCACAGAAATCTTTCGAGGTTATCAAATTTGAAATTTAGAATATCTGTCTAGAGAGACAAAATATAACAGGCACGTCCACTCTATTAACGAAATAACTCTATCTATTTCAGGGAGCAAGATTTCACCGCTGATGTAAAAAAATATTAGACATACCTGTCTTATACAAGGGGAGAGAATTTAAGATTTGCCTCAAAAAATAATTTTACAATTCTGCATTACATTTGTTCAAGCTTACGCTAAAAGTCGTGTAATTTTTTTGTCCCTCGCTTTCAATTTAGTATTTTTCCAATTTTAATTCAATAGTATGTTTGTTATGTTGTTGTTGTGGTTGTAGTTGTTTATATAAACATAAACGTAGACAGGTTTTTTGTCAGTGTAAACGACAGATTAATCATGTTATCTTTTTTTTTATTATAGGGGAGTGGCATCTTTTGAGGTGATAGATGGCGTGTCAATGTATTTGGGTATTATTATTTTGTTGTTGTTGTTGTTATTGTTGTCGTCCTTAATTCATAACATTTTTTTAACAAATTAATAAAATGAATTCATTCCTTTACTGAAAAAAGCAACTGAAAATAATATATTTAGTCGGTTCTATCCGACCAAGTTATGCTCTCAAAGCAGTTTTTTTTCCAAATAAAAGAGAGTCATTGTTATATAAATGTCATGAACGTGGAGACGGACATCGGTGTTGATTTCGAATCGAATGCTATAATTAAAGATGCGCTTGGCATTTGCCGTTTAGGAGTTGCAAACACCCACACACCTAAGCAATTTATGATGTAGGGTATAAGTAGACAAATTATTTTTTTTTACTTCCACACATCATTTTCTTCTTTTTCATTTCATGAAGTTTGCTTTCAGCTTTCATACAAAACGGCATGTGAACAACACATTAGAGAAGATGATGACACCCCAGGGAAATGACAATAAAAGTATTTATTAGTAAAACTATTGTTTCTTAATAGAATTATTCTGCCCTACTGTGTGGACAATTCACGATGCAACTCTGTGGCATTTTGCCTAATTTACTTATTTATTGAACGGCATGGCATGTAGGCACAAATTATGTCTTAGCCATTTTCATAGCGTTGTATATACACGCATCTATACGTAATTATATTACGTTGAACGAACGAATGAACAACATTGACCCAGTAACCACTCACTCCCTGCACAGTTACGTTACGTTATGATTTTATTCCACTTATTTTTGTGTTTGTTTTTGTTTTTGTTTTCTGTATTCTTATTATTTGTCCTTTCTTATAGAAAGCAACGTTAGTTGGATCACGATTTTAATATACGTACATGCTTGTAAATGTTATACGTAAGTCGTTGTTGCAGTTATTGTATATCATTTGGCTTACTTTCTTTACTCCATAAAGGGTATGCTATCGGATACCAATGGAATGAGAGGAAAGGAGACCGTATATTTACAATAACAATAACAATAACAATAACAATAACAATAACAATAACAATAACAATAACAATAACAATAACAATAACAATAACAATAACAATAACAATAACAATAACAATAACAATAACAATAACAATAACAATAACAATAACAATAACAATAACAATAACAATAACAATAACAATAACAATAACAATAACAATAACAATAACAATAACAATAACAATAACAATAACAATAACAATAACAATAACAATAACAATAACAATAACAATAACAATAACAATAACAATAACAATAACAATAACAATAACAATAACAATAACAATAACAATAACAATAACAATAACAATAACAATAACAATAACAATAACAATAACAATAACAATAACAATAACAATAACAATAACAATAACAATAACAATAACAATAACAATAACAATAACAATAACAATAACAATAACAATAACAATAACAATAACAATAACAATAACAATAACAATAACAATAACAATAACAATAACAATAACAATAACAATAACAATAACAATAACAATAACAATAACAATAACAATAACAATAACAATAACAATAACAATAACAATAACAATAACAATAACAATAACAATAACAATAACAATAACAATAACAATAACAATAACAATAACAATAACAATAACAATAACAATAACAATAACAATAACAATAACAATAACAATAACAATAACAATAACAATAACAATAACAATAACAATAACAATAACAATAACAATAACAATAACAATAACAATAACAATAACAATAACAATAACAATAACAATAACAATAACAATAACAATAACAATAACAATAACAATAACAATAACAATAACAATAACAATAACAATAACAATAACAATAACAATAACAATAACAATAACAATAACAATAACAATAACAATAACAATAACAATAACAATAACAATAACAATAACAATAACAATAACAATAACAATAACAATAACAATAACAATAACAATAACAATAACAATAACAATAACAATAACAATAACAATAACAATAACAATAACAATAACAATAACAATAACAATAACAATAACAATAACAATAACAATAACAATAACAATAACAATAACAATAACAATAACAATAACAATAACAATAACAATAACAATAACAATAACAATAACAATAACAATAACAATAACAATAACAATAACAATAACAATAACAATAACAATAACAATAACAATAACAATAACAATAACAATAACAATAACAATAACAATAACAATAACAATAACAATAACAATAACAATAACAATAACAATAACAATAACAATAACAATAACAATAACAATAACAATAACAATAACAATAACAATAACAATAACAATAACAATAACAATAACAATAACAATAACAATAACAATAACAATAACAATAACAATAACAATAACAATAACAATAACAATAACAATAACAATAACAATAACAATAACAATAACAATAACAATAACAATAACAATAACAATAACAATAACAATAACAATAACAATAACAATAACAATAACAATAACAATAACAATAACAATAACAATAACAATAACAATAACAATAACAATAACAATAACAATAACAATAACAATAACAATAACAATAACAATAACAATAACAATAACAATAACAATAACAATAACAATAACAATAACAATAACAATAACAATAACAATAACAATAACAATAACAATAACAATAACAATAACAATAACAATAACAATAACAATAACAATAACAATAACAATAACAATAACAATAACAATAACAATAACAATAACAATAACAATAACAATAACAATAACAATAACAATAACAATAACAATAACAATAACAATAACAATAACAATAACAATAACAATAACAATAACAATAACAATAACAATAACAATAACAATAACAATAACAATAACAATAACAATAACAATAACAATAACAATAACAATAACAATAACAATAACAATAACAATAACAATAACAATAACAATAACAATAACAATAACAATAACAATAACAATAACAATAACAATAACAATAACAATAACAATAACAATAACAATAACAATAACAATAACAATAACAATAACAATAACAATAACAATAACAATAACAATAACAATAACAATAACAATAACAATAACAATAACAATAACAATAACAATAACAATAACAATAACAATAACAATAACAATAACAATAACAATAACAATAACAATAACAATAACAATAACAATAACAATAACAATAACAATAACAATAACAATAACAATAACAATAACAATAACAATAACAATAACAATAACAATAACAATAACAATAACAATAACAATAACAATAACAATAACAATAACAATAACAATAACAATAACAATAACAATAACAATAACAATAACAATAACAATAACAATAACAATAACAATAACAATAACAATAACAATAACAATAACAATAACAATAACAATAACAATAACAATAACAATAACAATAACAATAACAATAACAATAACAATAACAATAACAATAACAATAACAATAACAATAACAATAACAATAACAATAACAATAACAATAACAATAACAATAACAATAACAATAACAATAACAATAACAATAACAATAACAATAACAATAACAATAACAATAACAATAACAATAACAATAACAATAACAATAACAATAACAATAACAATAACAATAACAATAACAATAACAATAACAATAACAATAACAATAACAATAACAATAACAATAACAATAACAATAACAATAACAATAACAATAACAATAACAATAACAATAACAATAACAATAACAATAACAATAACAATAACAATAACAATAACAATAACAATAACAATAACAATAACAATAACAATAACAATAACAATAACAATAACAATAACAATAACAATAACAATAACAATAACAATAACAATAACAATAACAATAACAATAACAATAACAATAACAATAACAATAACAATAACAATAACAATAACAATAACAATAACAATAACAATAACAATAACAATAACAATAACAATAACAATAACAATAACAATAACAATAACAATAACAATAACAATAACAATAACAATAACAATAACAATAACAATAACAATAACAATAACAATAACAATAACAATAACAATAACAATAACAATAACAATAACAATAACAATAACAATAACAATAACAATAACAATAACAATAACAATAACAATAACAATAACAATAACAATAACAATAACAATAACAATAACAATAACAATAACAATAACAATAACAATAACAATAACAATAACAATAACAATAACAATAACAATAACAATAACAATAACAATAACAATAACAATAACAATAACAATAACAATAACAATAACAATAACAATAACAATAACAATAACAATAACAATAACAATAACAATAACAATAACAATAACAATAACAATAACAATAACAATAACAATAACAATAACAATAACAATAACAATAACAATAACAATAACAATAACAATAACAATAACAATAACAATAACAATAACAATAACAATAACAATAACAATAACAATAACAATAACAATAACAATAACAATAACAATAACAATAACAATAACAATAACAATAACAATAACAATAACAATAACAATAACAATAACAATAACAATAACAATAACAATAACAATAACAATAACAATAACAATAACAATAACAATAACAATAACAATAACAATAACAATAACAATAACAATAACAATAACAATAACAATAACAATAACAATAACAATAACAATAACAATAACAATAACAATAACAATAACAATAACAATAACAATAACAATAACAATAACAATAACAATAACAATAACAATAACAATAACAATAACAATAACAATAACAATAACAATAACAATAACAATAACAATAACAATAACAATAACAATAACAATAACAATAACAATAACAATAACAATAACAATAACAATAACAATAACAATAACAATAACAATAACAATAACAATAACAATAACAAACAAGGTGAAACTTACCCGTTAATGGATTGATTTGAAAGCTACTATTTGTCGGAATTAGTCGATATCTTATGGCTGCATTCTCAGCCAAATCGATATCGGTAGCACCAATGACACCAACCAGCGCGCCACGACCCAAATTCTCTTCAATATGAAATTCATAAGACGTTCGCAAGAAACGTGGATCATTATCGTTAGCATCAAGTATGTGCACCAGAACACGTGTGCGCGCCTGAGCCGATGGCGTACCATTATCGCTGGCCACCACCGTCAGCTCATAATGATCACATGCTTCACGATCTAATGGTGAACGTAAATAAATCCAACCACTGTTCGCATATATGCCAAATAATTCTGAAACATAGGCAACGTTGTTGTTGTTGTTGTTAGCTTTGGCCATTGCAGGGGACATGGTCGAAGGCACATTTTTCATTAATTTTCGGGGATTATTATTATTATTATTTTTACCGTTGTTATTTGTGTTTATATTCAAAGATTTGTTTAGTGTTTTATTTGTCTGTTGGTTGTTAGCACTGGTGGTGCTGGTGCTGTTTCTGTTGTTGTTGATAATACGATAGGTGATGCGAGCATTGTTGCCGGTATCCAAATCGGTGGCTGTCACTTTAAGTATCTGCAAATAAGACAGAGATGGCAATACATTATAACGAATGAGAAAATTTGTTTTTGGTAGAAAATTTAACTTATTTGTTTAAAAGATAATTCCGTTCTCTCAAATTACTTTTACTAGCCATTTAGTGGCGGTAGCAAACACTAGGAAAGTTTTGTCTCTTGTGTCTCTGTTGCCACCGATTTCTGTGAAGCTGTATCCATTTCCTATATAGAAAGCTGGTGCTATCTGTGACTACACTTTTTCCTTCTTCTTTACTTCTTTACTTTATATCAACACAACGTGCTTGTCTTCATACTTTTTACTTAAATTTGTGCTGTTGTGGTACTGCAGCTTTAACTTCAGCTTCAAATGAAAACCAACAATTGCATGCACACATACTAGCTGCTGCTGCTTTGTTGCTGCGGCACAATTAACCTACATTGATCGTTGCAATAGTTCCCCCCTCCCCCGTCTCTATGAATTCTTTGTGATTTTGTGTTCTTGAATAGAAACGTACGAAATACATATATACGTCAGTATGTATTTGCATACCATACACACGTACACACACTCTGAGCTTATCGATAAAAATCGTGTCTGCAATTGTACAACAGAAAAAGGCGTTATCGTGTTCGGTCTTTCTACAGTTATCTCTGCGAATATAGTACTATATAGCGTACAATAAAGGGAGAAAATTGTGTCTAGTTGGCCCATACACAGAATGCCACAAACGAATACGAGATATATCAAATTAGCCACAGGAAAGTTATTGTAACATGATTTGGTTTTAATAGGGCCTCGTGTGCTTGTTTCTAACCTTCTCCTCTCCTCTTAACTTTCTTGATTTACCTTGTTGAGTTATTTAAATTTTCCATCAAAAATTTTCTTTGTTTGCTGCTACTGCTGCTGTTCTGTAAGTATGAGTATATTGTATATGCAGACGAAAAGCTCATGGTGGCAATCATTTAAACCAAATTGGAGCTAAGTGACTTTCAAATTTGTTTCTTTTCATTTTGGTACCCTCCATCATAATGATGAGGGGCATATTGTTTTTGTGCAAAGGAGACGTGCCACACCCAAAATATATATATATTCTTAAGTATTAATAGCCGGTTTTCTGTCTGTCCGTACATCCGTGTGCCTGCGCGAATTTCCCTCCAGCAATGTCACGGCTGTAAAACTTGAGATATGGAGTTCAAACTTGGTACACATAATCTTCATCAACGTTTACAAATGGGAAAAATCGGTCCACGGATAGTCTAATTATTATTTAAAGTCCTGTCAAGAAAATCAATTTTGAAAATTCGATCAAATTTCGATTTGAAAATCACTAAATTAGTTGTTCTTTAGGCATTCTAACGAGATATGAATGAATAAAATTGGACCAGTCTTTAATTTAACTTTAACTTAGATCAAATCTTAAATGTTCTCCACATAAACATACAAACATTGGGCGTGGCAAATAAAATATATATTTACGCCTTCTAATAGTATCAAATATCAATTTTTAGTAAATTGTGAGTGTGTCTGTCATCCGACCAAGCCTATTTTTGAAAAATCGTTTTTGGATATTATTGGAATTCGAATTTTTGTGGCAGCTAAATAGATTTTAATCGATTGCGGTCGTGGATTTTGACCGATGTTGCCCTTTTTAAATAACGATCTGCGTGCAGAAACTAAACGTGCCGGACTTACGGATACGGTCTAGTTCATCTCAGTTTTTGATGCTGATCAAGAATATTTATACTCTACAGGGGGTCCTATGCTTTCTACTGGGTGTTGCAAATGGAATAACAAACTTAGTATACCTCACATATTAGGTGGAGGGTATACAATTTAACAAAATATAAATAAAAATAACAATTTAACAAAAACTAATATAGAATATTATAAGTATACAGGGTGCTTACGGTAGTTGAGGACAAATTGACAGTAAAACTAATTTGTTCAAATTTTTTGCAAAATTTATTATAATTACATGAAGAATAACCAACTGTCATTTCTCCGATTAATTTTTTGGTATTGGTCGAAACTTTTTTCATCAGAAAAAAACCACAATATGTTTGGTACTTCAGGGTGTTTAAGCTTGTTCAAAAGGCGTCTCTGTTCCCGAGTTTGTGCCAACATATACTGTCCTCTGCGCATAACGTAGGACGGCGAGCGTAAGTCTTCGTGAAAAACTCGCGGATTAGGCTATCAGAGACATTAAGTTTCTCGCAATGACCGCCAAGGACTTTGAACGGCTTTCGTCAACGATCGCTTGCATTTGTTGGACAATTTTTATATTCTTTATTTTTATTTATAGTCCTCCATTGCTGATCTGACAAAAAAAAAAAAACCAACAAAATAGTTGTCCAGAAATTACATTCACATATGTGAGTGTCCTCAAAGGCCGTACGCACCCTGTATATATAGATAGGTGCAAAAGAATTGGTAATACGTTTAAAAATGTATAAAAACGTGTTATCTCTTTCGAGAACTCCTTGTTCGGGTAATAAATTGTAACTTGGGAGGCAATGACTTCTAAAGAGGACAGCAAAAATGAACAAGGCATCATCTCTGATCGATGTTAACTGTATAAAGCCTACTTGTCGATGACCGCCCTACTTAGAATGGACTTTGAATGTTAGAACGCCATACAGACCACGTGCCCCCATCCAGCTGGCCTATGTTCTCGACAAGTACAGGCCTGACACAACAAGAGATGCGATGTGCGGTTATAAGGGTGCGCTGAAAGGGCTAAGTGTGACATTTAAGTTTTTCTATTTTCTATATATGCTCCGACAGAGGAAGAGGACGATGGGATCAAGGAGAGTTTTTACTAGCACTTAGAAGAAAGATATACGACAACTGCCCTTCCAAAAACATTAAAATTATTTTGGACGATTTAAATAATGGATTGAAGAATTTACTTCGCCGGAGTAAGGAACGTTGCGGTTGTCAGTACCACCAGATTCCAGAATCTCGATATCCACAAAGCTACATGGTTGTCCTCTGATCGAATCGTCAAGAATCAAATCAACGTTTTTATAGATGGACGGCATAATCCTATTGATCCGAGGGGCATCATTCTAATTTCTACCTTATTACAACCAAGACCCTTACTCATTGGAAGTTGGAAGCTTGCCAACTAAACTCTGCAATCACAACAGACAGCCGAAGCTCACTTCAGCCAACTATCTCAATTACTACCTAAGAGCCTTCATCAGACCCTGACATTCTCACACAGTGGTAGTGAACTGTGGGGATGGTGGGATATGGGGATATATATATTCAGGCAATACTATACTGGAATCGAAATATTATATATAGCCTAACTCAACACGTTAAACTTTCTAAACTGATGGATTGATAAGGATGTTTATATCCTTAAGATGATGGGTATAAAAAATGTCACTAAACTAGTTCCCAAAAGATGTGTTTGTGTGCATTTGTTTGAAAAATGTGGCTTTTTGACACGTCCACTATACATACATATATGTAATTGTTGGTATGCAATTTAAAATACACTCACACTTCTCAGTAACAAACCGATCCGACATCAATCACTTTCAAACATCGATAACATTATTGTACTAGACGTTAAAATGTTGTTTTTGTGTGTTGGAAATTTATTAAATAACAAACCATTACGATGATAAACGAAATGAGTGGAATTGAAATGAAATGAAATGAGGAAAAACAAAATTGATTTAATTTAATTTTTAAGATATCGTTACCCTATGCAGTCTCTTCATTTGCTTAGGTTTGGTTATTGTTTTGGTCTTCATAAAGAAGGCGATGCATCATTATTTACCTGAGAGTTAACCGGCTGCGATTCCACCACATTAACATGGTATTCATTATGCTCAAATATTGGCCGATTATCGTTGATATCCTGAACATCCATGACTATGGTTAAATTGCTGGACAAACGAGTCGGTTTGCCGGAATCCCAGGCGGTGACAATTAATGTATGTCGTTGTGATGTCTCGTAATCCAAGTGTCGTGACAATGTTAGGTGGCCTGAACGTGCATCGATTGTAAACAGATTCTTGCTAGCCATAGAAGCAGCACTCAAAGCCGAAGAAGAATAAGAGGTACCTCCACTCGAACTACTACTACTACTACTACTTCTACTGCTACTACTGCTACCACCACCACTAACACCATATGCAGATGTTCCTTCCATACTCATACTCAGTTGTTGATCAGCAGTGCTTATACTATTTCCCCCCTTTTGTGGTTGTGCGGAAGTTTTTGCTGCTGCTGCTGTTGCTGCAGTCACTGCGTTGGCAGATATCGTGACATTGGTAAGGATTGTTGAACTGTACGTGGTCAATGTATATGTGATTTCACCATTTTTGCCAGAATCCTTATCACAAGCTGTCACAGCATACAAAGCTTTGCTAGGTTCAGCATTTTCTGGCACCGATATATGCACAACCGCACTGTCAAACACTGGTGCATTATCATTAACGTCTTCTATAGTAATGAGGACCTAAAAAGCAAAGGGGAGAAATTGTACAAATTATATAAAAAATGCAAATATTTATAATATCATTAAGGAAATATCACAAATGATTAATTGTTGATCTTTAAGATTGTTATTTACAAAGACTCTTTTAATTAACAACTAACAACTGACCTGAGTGTATCCTTGCCTTCTTTCAAAACCAGGCAGAGATGCTTTGACATTTAATAATATTTGATTTTTGACTTCATAATCCAGAGCATTGTTAACGCGTATATTGCCAGTGTTTTCATCAATAGTGAAGTAGTTATCAGGATCACCAGCATAAATAGAATAATGAATGCCATTTAAATTTCCTACAAAAGAAAGTAAGAAACAAAAGTTAAACCAATCAGCACAGAAATAAGAACTCTGATCACTCAGTGATTTTAAAATAAGGGAAAATATTGCAAACTACATACGTCATCCACCCATCTCGTACGAAACACTTTTAGAAAGAAAACCACTTTATATTCTGAATCGATTTAACCATGTCCGACCGTCCTATTTTCCGTCTGGTTTGGGCCATAGGTTTTAAGATATTTCGATAAAATTTACCAATAATCAGTACTTTGCAGGCTATCTAACGCCTGCTTCCAAATAGCACATTTGAAAGGTGCATAGGGTTTCGAAATTATTGGTTCTACTAATTTTATCAAAATATAACTCTGACTGGAAACAAGGACGCTGACCGGTGGTGTAGGGTATAAATGTATTTTTAACAAAAGCTCTTACTTTATCGTGACGTCCGTCCTGTGATTGAAATGGCAATAAAGAGTTGTAGTAATCAAGCCCTATCATTTATATTAAATAGATTGAGAAGTATAAAATCTTCGGGCAGCCGGTACTAAATTTTTGACTATACTTTATTGTAGCTAGAACTTGGTAGAAAAGCTATTTGAAAAATTTTAACAGGATAGGATCGATAATATTTTAACATCTTCGGGTCGCCCCACTGGATTTTAAGTACAACAATTTAGAACATAAAAGCTTCTGAGAATACCCAGAGAGGACTCCCCAAAGGGAAGTTTGCCTTAAGCCAACCATCAATAAAACTTTCATTGTTATTCACATTTTTTGAGTGTACACCATTATTCGATATTTTCACCTTCGTCATTAAAAAGAATTCGAATGAGTTGGTGCTTTTTTTTATTGCGGCAAAGTTTTCTGTTGACATTTTTCGGTTACTTGTTCTAAGAAGTTCACGTAAGCACATAAGTTTATCTCTTGTGTGTTTTTTCTAAACATTAAAAGAAATAAAAGTCTTAAGTAACGGCGGCGTACTAAGTCTTAAATTAAATACTCCTCAGAATTCTTCATCATCTATCATATATGTTGGGCAAAAACAGGCTAGAGCGTATAGTTATTTCTATATCAAACATCTCATGGGCGCAATAAGTTTGCGGTTGGATGCTTGTAACTTATAAACGGCAAATACCACGCTCACCTGCAGTTATACCGATCGGTTCAGAATCAAAATATGAATTGATTTATTTTTATATATCCGTCCGTCTATCCGTCCGTACAGTGTTTCTCGATGCAAATTAACGCGAAAGGTTTTGGCCACAATTTTTAAAATTGATTTAATAATTGACTGTGCTATCAATTGGACCCGATCGGAGCATTCTCTGACCCTCACCAACATATATTTTGGAAGGGAGTGGTGTAGAATATTAAATAGTCGCTTGTTGTACTTTACGCTATGACAACACAGGGCATTCAGTATTTGACCTAAGCCTAAGCCAAATAAGATGGTTTTACTTGTTTCTTTTACGTTCTGCTAAACATATACAAAATACATAATTTTGTAGCATGTGTTTAGTACCAAAGTCAATAAATCGATGAAATACTATGCATACGAGTATATTGTGTATGTGTACACACAGCTAACTTTTTATGTATGGATATGCAATAGATACTCATACATATGTTTATACTGCCTTAGCTGTCAATCAAATGTTCAGATATTCGTTTCCAAGTCATTGAATTAATGAATGTGCTCTTACGCTTAAATGGAGTTGCCAAGCTTTCACGTCTGCTCTTAGTCCCAACCAAAAAGTGAATTTCTTAAGAAAATGAGATGATTTTGTTTGGGTTTTGCAATGTCTGTTGTGTTTTCAGATCCTTTTTGTTCTTCCTATTCTTCTCTCAACTGCCCGAAAGTGTATTTTAAGCGAAAAACTAAACTTACCTGCTTCTGCTGTACCGGCGGCTATTATCGTCCCAATAACAGTGCCACGATTAACATCCTCTTTTGCGTAAAAATTATAACGCAATTTCTCAAATATTGGCGGCCGTAGTGTGGCATCAATAATCCACACAAACACCAACGCATCTTGAGCGGTGCGTAAACCACCACCATCACTGGCTGTGATATTCAACACGTGCATCGTTTGGCTATGCATGTTTAACATAGTGGGACGATTTATAAACAACTCACCACTCGTACGGTCAATACGAAAAATGCCTGCTTCATTGCCTGCCACAATGCGATATGTTATAGATCCGAATCTACCAGAATCTGCATCATGAGCGGCTACTAATAATATAGGATTAGCTGAGGCTGTAGTTGTGGCTGTTGTTTCAGACAATGAAACGTTGTATTCGCTGGGATCAAATATTGGGCGATTGTCGTTAATATCCGTTAATTGGATTTTTATTATTGATGTTGTACTCAGACCACCTGAAACGTACATTGAATGGAAATAATTGTAAAGAATATTCATTTAATCAATTAAAAAAAAGTATTTTTGTGTCCATACGCCAAATTTGACACACTTTCTATACATATATATATATGTAAAATGTGGTCATTTACATGGCATGTATTTCTTGAATCAATAGACAAGTCGTTTAGCCTATAAAACGAGTATACGTCCTTTGTGTGGGGAGAAATTTTGCGGAAGTGTACGCGATCGGTTGACCAACGTGCACACAGTGATTACGTTTCACATGCTTTGTTATGAGATTGTTCATAGACGTATGGAGAACTGTTCCTTTGAAGTAGTTTTGTACTTTCGCATGTATCTGTGTAAGAGACACTCCCACCTAAGCACTTCTTCACGTATTTATTGCGAATTACGTGAGTGGATAACTGAAACTTTTACAAAGTAATTGCATAAGAATTCTCTGCTTGGGAAAAATTATTAATATTGACACGCCCACAATGGTACGTTTGTTCAAATAAATTTAAGATGTTATATTCTTATGCTTCGGTGTTCTACTTGGGAGAGGTTAATGATGATGGGTGTCCTAGAATTGGCGTACGCCTAATATAGCCCTTTTTTGCTCGTTTTTCTTGTCTTTCAATTAACGACTATTTAATTTTTCACCTATTTCAATTTTGAAAAGTGTAAATAATTTCTTACGAATGCTGCTTTTTTTATTTACCGGATCGATTGTCTGGCAACAATTGCGATTAATATCTTTCATAACTTTATGTTGTCTTTACGAAATTTCATGTATGCGTCTTAAGCATCACACACACATACAAATATATGTATGTATACACATATATTTGAACTCACCTCGATCGGTAGCTATGACGGGAAACTCATACGTTGAGCGTCTTTCATAATCCAATTCACTGGTTATGCAGATATCGCCCAAAGCAGAACGTACTTCAAACTCGGTCAGGTGATGGTGATGGTGACGTTGATAATGTTGACTGTTGCTGTTACTGTTAGTGTTGGCGATTGTGTTGGCTGAGATACTGTAACCCAAAGTATAGTTGACCATTGCATTAACACCACAATCTGGGTCATTGGCTGCCACCTGTACCAAAAGGCAAATGCGAAAATGTGTTAAATAAATGAAAAAAAAAAAAATAGTTCTAATATTTTTGTTCAATAAATAATGGAAATTATTACCAAACCACAAAAAATAAATATAATGATAATTAATTTTATATGTTTGTAGGTTTTTATACCCTCCATACCAGATGGGAGTATACTAAGTTTGTCACTCCACTCCACAACATCCAGAAGGAAGCCTCAGAGAACTTAAACTTTATATACAGGGTGCGTACGGTAGTTGAGGACAGATTGACATTAAAAATTAATTTGGTCATTTTTTTTGGCAAAATTTATTATAATTCCATGAAAATTTTACGTGACGTTAATTGACTCCTAGACTATAAAATAATTCAATAAAAACAGCATTTGCATCATTACAGACACTTTTACTTTCTGCACCCAGATCGCTACTTAAAATGGGCAAAATAGGTCAAAAGCCACGCCCACAATCGACAAAAATCGAATTATCTATCCATCGATGTGCCAAAATGTGTGGTCGAAGTGGTCGAATTATAGACACACCCACAATTTTCAAAAAAGCCGTAGTCAGCGTAACACTTGATTTGCAAGCTGATACGTAATACATACACTATTAGAAGGCGTAATATTAATATATATTTGCCACGCCCACCTTTGTAGATGTGCAGGGTATTTAAGATTTGGCCTAAGCCAAATTTAGTTTTCTTACTTGTTTTTTCAATAATTACCATTAATTATATATAATGAAATATTTATGCTCTCGGTAGGTGCATAAATATTAACTTGATTCTCTTTATGTACGGAATTTGTATGCAATTGAAGAATGACTCTAACTATTGCACACTTTGTGTGTAGCATGCATGTGACATTTTTTAGCTTTTTCGTTTGACTGCACACACACATACACATGCACAACATATAATTCAGAAAACGATTGTGTGCACAATTCAAATTATTCAACATTAGTTGCGCGTTCTTTGCCACTAATTTTGATTATTAGGTTTTCAAAAATTGAAATTAAACCTTAATTTAGTGGATAAACACGCCTCGCAATTCTTTAATACCCATTGATTCAACAGTTTCATGTTTTTATGCATTTTAAATGAAGTAACGTACAGTTTGACCTTTAATCAAAAATTCTCGAATAAGCTCTCATGCACGTTTTTATAAATGCAAGCAAATCTAAAAATATTTCCATTTTTTTTTATATGTACTTATGTTGTTGTTGTTCCTTTTCTTTCTTTTCTTTTGTTAAATGTTTTGTTGTTGTTGTTTTTTAGTATAATGGCTGCTTTTAGGTATTGATATCATTTTATACCCTTCACGAAAGATGGGGGGTATACTAAGTGTGTCATTCCATTTGCAACACTAGGAAAGAGGTGTCAGAGACACACACCGTATACGTATATATGCTTGGTTAGCATTAAAAACTGAATCAATCTAGACGTGTACAATAAATAAGGTTTTACATGACATTTAAATCACCGAAGAAACTGTCACAGCGCCCCAATCAAGCTGAAACTTACCCTCTTGAACTCCTATAGCTAGCCATGCAATGCATCCAAATTTCATTGCATAAAATGTCAACAAATTTACCAATTGTTGACTTGCTATTATTTACAAATGTACAAACAAGTGAAAATCACCCAATACGACTCAAAGCTGGAATTTTATCAATACTAATGAGTTATAGAATTAATGATACGAGTTTATTGAAAGGAAAGTTTTACATCACGTAACAGGCAAATCTCTGAAAATTCGTGTGAATAAAGCATTTGGCATATGTGCTCCATATATAGCTGGAGAGAAATTCATATCTGGAGAGGCTGCTCCAAAGGATGTTTCTTATTTATTTTATGTTAACTTTAAAGCCTCACAGAAGCTACCAGCGCTAAGCTGAAGTACGAACTATTAAATTCCTAAAATCAATGACAAATCCAAAGGCATCAAAATTTCGACATTGTCATGAAGTCCGCCAATTTTAGTCTTGCTATAGCCTTGGAAATGGAATATATGTAGCAGGTTTCATTACGAAATTTGAAGAATTATTTTTAGGAATCTTATCACACAAGGATTTGTTCATTATTAGTAGTAAATGAAAAACTTCTTGAATCACATTAATCTTGATTTCACGTTTGTACTAATAGTACTCTTATTTTCACATGATTTCGATTTTGAAAACAAAAACAAGTAAAAAAATGTTCAAAAATTTAAAAAAGAAACACAAATATCGCAATCATAATAATAAATCTTCAAGGCAGACAAAATTTAATCAAATATTAACCGCAATTGGAAATTTGCTTACGGTTAATAAGATCATCAGTTCAAAACAACAACAACAACAACAACAACAACCATTACTATAAATTCATACATATATACATATATTTATGCATGATGTTGTATGTTTGTATAGGAAGGCATAATAACGAATTTTTGCACCTTATTGCAAACGTTCGTTGGTGGGATTATTATTATTATTATTTTTATTCAGTTTTACTTGTATTGGGATAGCATACGGCCGCAAACCCTAATAGGCTGGAATGGCAACCACCCCGATTATATTTGCCGGCAGGAGACGAGGTGAAGAAAGCCAAAGAGAGAGGTAGAGTTGGCATTATTTAGCTGAATGGCGTCTCAGTACAAAATAAAAAACACACGGCAGCTTTAACAAGTTCACACCACCACAACTTCCTGGCACGTACTTAAAAAGAAAAAATACAACAGCCGCCATGCTATTTGCTGGATGAACTTTATAACTTGAGTACATAGTTTGTTTTTGACGTTGGGGCTAAAATGTAGATTTTATATGAAACATTTATGAAAAAAACATATTTTTATACCCTCCACCTCAGCGATGAGGGTATACTAAGTTTGTTCTTTCGTTTGCAACACATCGAAGGAAGCATCGGAGACCCTACAAAGTATATATATTCTTGATCAGCGTCAAAAACTGAATCGGTTTAGACATGTATGTCCGTGTGTCCGTGTGTCCGTCTGTTGTTGGCACTCTCACGGGCGTAAATTGTGAGATATTGAGCTGAAATTTTGTACAGGCACTTTTACTCTTTGCACGCAGATCGATATTTGAGATGGGCAAAATCGGTCAAGAACCACACCCACAATAGACAAAAATCTATTTATCTACCACAAAATATGAGCTATAAACTTGAAATTTGGTATGTACATCTATGAATATGAGCTTCATCGGTATGCCAAAAATGGGCGTACTTGGATTACAGACACGCCCACAATTTTTAAAAAACCATATTGAATGTAAAAGTAGACTTGCATGCCGATACGTAAGACATACACTATTAGAAGGCGCAATATATATATATTTGCCACGCCCTTTCTTGTAGAGGTGGAGGGTATTTAAGATTTGGTTTAAGCCAAATTTAGTTTTCTTACTTGTTTTATTTTTTTTATACCTACCACCATAATGATTATGATTATGGTTTGCTTTTGTTCAAACATCTGTACCCAAAGTACCCGAAAGGGGCGATAAAAATTCTCTACTTAAAAAAAAATATTAATACTGCCACGCCCACAATTGCACGTTTGTTCAATTAAATTTGAAATGTAATATAACCCCTTTTTACTTCTTTTTCTTCTATAATGATCGTTGTAAAGTAAGAAAAATGTGCAGGTTTTTATAAAAAGTATTCCTACATATGAACCTTTCAGTGATGAAATAATAAAGTTATGATTGTACCAAGTGCTTTGATACTTAAATTTAAGATTTTTCAAAATCAATGTGTGCACTGAACGGTTCATATATGCAACCTTCCCAATACACGCAATTGTGAGGTGATTGTTGTTATAAGAAAATTGCTCTAAATATGAGAATTATATTTAAATAAATTTCAATTTCTATCCAAGAAGAAGATTTTTAAAATATGTACGAAAATACTGGTTTGTGCATTAAAACATTGCCGACGGCAACAAAAAATCAAACCAAAAATTAACTGAGTTCGTATTCCTAGATGCGAAATTTTTCATTATTTGGACGTCTTTATAAATAATTATACTGATAAATAAAAATTTGGTCAAATGTTTGTGTTTGTTGTTTGTTGTTATGTTTTTAATATAAATTAACGATTTTTATGACATTATCCAACAGTCACGCCCACAATTGACAAAAATCATTTTAATTCCATCGATGCGTTGAAAATGTGAATGTTTATACCATAAGCATGATTACAAAAGGATGGACAGAAATGGCATTCAATCGACTATAATTTTGAGGCTAATAAACAAAATAAAATTTGTGGGATCTCTTTGACACCTCCTAGTCTAGACTTTAGTCGACGGAATAACGTCCTTAGTGCGGCTCCATCTTATATGGAAGATATAAAGATAATACTTTCAAGTTTTCCATTTCATGAAGGTCTTTCATCATTCGAAGCATTCGTGGCATACAGTTAACCGATTAATTTTAAATGTTGCAGAAATGGTTTTATTGTTAATTATGTGTATATGGACGTCCAACCAGTTCAGCGCTGTTTAGGACAAGCAATATATGAATATGAATGTGTTGTAAATCCGACCAAGATGCTGAGGTGATGGTTGGTATGGCCATTAAAATTTCCCATCACCATCATCACCGTCATCATCAAATATTGCGGCCGAAAACTATGCAGTCAATGAATGGTTGGTGGGTTTTGCGTTTAAATGACTAACCAGCACACACACACAAAGCAATCAATAGCAAAAAAAAGGCGGACACACGAATAGACAAATCCGAAAAGCATGCACAAACATGTAAATATGTAAATGTTGTACCCATAAGTATATGATGTATGTATGTAGGTAGATAAGTATGTTATGCTTGCCCAAACAAACGCACGGAATATACACTCATTCATGCATTGTACGTATGTTTGTACGTCATGTTTTTCTGTTTGCGTTTGTGTAGCAATTGTAACCTGAAACAATTATTATCTGATTGAGAAACAAAAACTAAATAAATTTTTCTTATAATTTTGCAACAAAAACTAAAAAATTAATGGTTTCCACGTCTCAGTCTCTTTCTCATACATTTGGTGTAGTTTTCATTTCATTTTAGTGACCTATGTGTGTGTGTGTGGCGAACACAACATTGCAACTCCTACCATTTTTCATAGTTTTGACATAGTAGTTTATTAAAAATCTAATTTTTTAAGTGAGATTTTAATGAAACCCATAATGAAGTACTTGGTCTAAGCCGTGGATGGTCCAGCCGCAACCAAATAAACAAACCCGCTACATTTTTCATTTTATTTCAACCTATTTTCATAACCCCAGAACGAAAATACAATTTTTCAAATACTAGAATACAAGAAAAAGTGATGGGTGTTGCGGTGCAATGCAAACGCAGAAAGCCAAACAGTATGTAAAAAGTCGAAATCGTTTGCTGATAGTGAATTTATATTAAACTGCCACCTAATACACACGACTTATTTGAAAATTATCTAACGGTGTCGCATCTTTGCAATAGCTATTAAAGATTGCATGTTTAGCAGCAGAAGAATTTCAACAGGTGTTCCTCAAAATGGTATTTCAAATACATTTTTTTCGATTGTGGGCGTGGCCCTTGACGGATTTTTCCCATTTTAAATAGCGATCTGCGGGCAAAAACTAAAAGTGCCTGTACAGTATTGCAGCTCAATATCTGAAAATTTACGCTCATGAGAATGCCAACAACAGACAGACACACGCACATATATGTCTGTGTCGAATCAGTTTTTGATGCTGATCAAGGTTAAATACGCTTTGTAGGGTATCTGCCGACTCTGTCTGATTGTTGCAAAGGGAATGATAAACTTAGTATGTCCCCCATCTTATGTAGAGTGTGTAAAATATATTCAACACATAAGCATCAACCATCAATGGTCGCAAGCATTTGTTGTCATCGGTAAATTAACCGCCTCTTGGTAGGAGTAGTGTTAAGGCACCACTTCTGCATGGACAAAAACTTGTCCTACAACACACAGACAATGTTATTAATTTATTTTAACATTCACTATTATACCAAATGTCAACTAAATCAAACCAAACATCAATAAATGATAAAATACTTATGTATGAAAAGTATTGTGCTACTGTACACAGACAAATATTTATTTATTTTAAAGGTACACAACGGTCCACTGTGGTGCCGTAATAAACTGAGTCATTCATTCTTAACGTTGCTGTGCTCGGTAAAAATTTATTGGCTTGTTTAGTTGTAATCAGAGTTAAAGTTAAAGCTGTAATTGACTACGCGTTCAATTATTCGCTATTTGATTTATATGCATATGCACGCGTACAGTGTGTGCGTGTGAGTAGATTCCCGTAAAATTAACTGTTTATGCGTGCTATACATGTGCATTCGCATGCAGGTTAGAATCATAATTTATTCGAGTAATTTTTTGACTATTGTTTCACAATTTCTTCACATGCCCAACATAACTCGCATTGAAAATGTTTGAATAAATTATTGGAAAGTGGTCTAAGCCTTAATATGATTTTTAAAATAGCTAATAAAAGTATTCGAAAAACAAGTGAAAATATTATAGTTGGTCAACGCCACCACTTGACGTATTTTTCAATTTAATTTTTTTCTTTGAAAATGAAAAATTTTATATATTTTTTTTAATGATTAAAATGTGGTAATAAATTTTTCTTATTTTTTATACCCTGCACCACCTTGTGGACAAGGGTATATTAAGTTTGTGCGGATGTTTGTAACTCCTAAACGGCAAATGCCACACCCATCTTCAATTATACCGATCGATTCAGGATCAAAATTTGAATCGATTTAACCTTGTCCGTCTGTTCGTC
This sequence comes from Ornithomya chloropus, assembly GCA_963971445.1. NCBI lineage: Eukaryota > Metazoa > Arthropoda > Insecta > Diptera > Hippoboscidae > Ornithomya > Ornithomya chloropus. Next base: position 50,990,641 of record OZ020530.1, on the reverse strand, counting down.
TGTCCGTCTGTCCTCCTCCCTGTCCATATAAATGTGTGCGCAAGCTACAGGTCGCATTTTTTGAGATATTTCGCTGAAATTTGGTATTGGCCCAAAGGGGAACCCTATTGAAAATGGACCGGATCGGACCATTTTTAGAACCCCTCCACTTATAAATTTTCTTTTGATATCATAAACAAAAAATAAAAAATAAAAAAAAAATTGACGTAAAAAAAAATTAAATTGAATAATATATCAAGTGGTGTAGGGTATTTGATGGTCGGGCTTGACCGATTACAATATTTTCACTTGTTTTTTATATATAAAATCGAAAATTTCCTTTTTTACATTTAATTTTAACTATTCTTCATCAAATCTTGGCATAAAAATATAAAGAAATATGCATTTTCATTATAGGCCTGTATCGATCGATATAACCGAAGGTGGGTGGGTGGGCATTTGCCACACAAATATTTTAAAGTTCTTTCGCAGTAAGTAAAGCTAGTTTTTGGGTTAGGTTAGGATCCGGGTTCGGGTTGCGCTTCAGTCCCAGATCTTAAAAAAGGCACATAAGTACAATACATAAGTAATGTGACCATGTAAGCGAGCGGGATTTTTGGGCTTTGGATAATTTATTAGTTAAGCAAAAGTTGGAAGAAAATATTGACTTTGTCTCAAGAAATGTAAGAATTTTTATGATGATATTAATTTGAAAAACATTGACCAACCATATAAAGACACATACACAGGTAAAAACAAGTAAGAAAACTAAATTTGACTTAGGCCAAATCTTAAATCCTCCACCTTCACAACGGTGAGCGTGGCAAATATATATATATTGCGCCCCCTAATAGTGTATGCTTTAGGTATCAACATGCAAGTCTACTTTTACGTTGAATATGGTTTTTTGTAAATTGTGGGCGTGTCTATTATCCACGTCCATTTTTGAAATGTCAGTTAATAGGATAACTATGTATATGCGTACCAAATTCCAAGTTCTTAGGTCAACTTTTGTGGCAGATGTAAACATTTTTATTGAGTGTGGGCGTGTCTGTCATCCGAATACGCCCATTTTTGGCATACCAATGAATCGCATATATATCTAGACGTACATACCATATTTCAAGTTTATAGCTAAATTTTTGTGGCAGATAAATATATTTTTGTCCATTGTAGGCGTGGCTCTTCACCGATTTTGCCCATTTTAAATAGCGATCTGCGTGCAAAGACTTAAAGTGCCTGTACAAAATTTCAGCTCAATATCTCAAAATTTACGCCCGTGAGAGTGCCAACAACAGACGGACAGACGGACACCCGGACACACGGACACACGGACACACGGACATACATGTCTAAATCGACTCAGTTTTTGACGCTGATCAAGAATATATATACTTTGTAGGCTCTCTGACGCCTCCTTCTGGGTGTTGCAAACGGAAGAACAAACTTAGTGCACCCTCATCACTGAAGTGGAGGGTATAATGAGATCACGCATACAATATTTATCTTACTGTCAACAATGTTTATAACCGCCATCATAATGATAAGTCGTTATATTGTTTTGTGTGCGAATGTTTATAACACCCAGAAGGAGGCATGCCAGACTCTAAAATGTATTTAGTCGATTTTTCCCTCCTATCTGCCGCGTACCCTTGTGAATTTCTGGACGGTACTCTCTCGGTCGGAAAACTTTAGATATTGAGCTGAATTTTTTGTGCGAGTGGCCTTTGTAGTAATTTGAATGGGCAAAATTGGCCCAAAGGGTAACAATCCTATACATCGATGTACGAAGAAAGGGCATAATCGGATGATAGGCACACAAAAATAAATCGAAGTTGAACATTTTTAAAGTTCTTCAAAAAATCTGTTGTACACACGTTGTTGTTGGTGTCGTTAAATTTATATTGGACCATTTTCATAACTCCTTATCACATATCATATAATTAAGAAAAGTTAAAAAAAATCATATGACGAAATTTTTTTCTTTTCCGATAAAACATATTTAAAACAAGTAAGAAAATTAAGTTTGGCTTAGACCAAGTCTTAAATACGCTCCACATCTACAGTGGTGGACATGACAGCTCGAGTTTGACATTAAATTGTGGGCGCGTCTGTTATGCGACCGCGTCTTTTTTTGTCACATTGATGGGTGGGGTAATTGCAAATGTAATCAAGTTCATGTGTCAATTTTTGTGGCAGTAATAGATTTTTGTGGATCGTGGGCGTGATTATTGGTCAATTGTGGCAATTGTGGTGGTGGTTCTTATGCTTGTTAATCTTAAGGTGGTCCAAAGAAACCTTGATATTATTTATATATGCGTGATAATTATTACAAGCTCATCATCGGTAACAAAATATAAAATCATCCCACAACTGATATTTGATGAAAGTATTGTAGAAGGAATAAAAAACATCATTTCATTCCAATTTTCTCAATTTTCACCTAATAAATGAGTCACTAAACAACCAGCCAACGATCAAGGTGACAATAATAATAAATTGCAACCAATAGTGCTCCAAACTATTAGTAGCTTTGGTTGGTGGCTGTGAGGACAGCATTAACACTCACATAACTATTTAACAAACTTGACAACAACAATTCCCATATAAGAAAATGATGATGCAATTCGACCTATAGTTTCACACATGTTCAAGCATATGTGCAAGCCCAGAGGAGTGTGAAAGCAAATCCGCGACGTAGAAGAAGAAAAATTGAATTATAGTTATTAACTGAGATAATGACAATTTTTCTTTACCTGCTGATTTCTCGATTTGTGTTATTTGTGTTGTCTGGGCGAAAAGTTTAGCAATACCCAATACCCCAAAAATGTATGCGCTTTGTGTTAGGCGAGTCGGTTGCAGCTTTATTCACGTTTTGCTCCGCAAAACCTGCTTATCTTATTTTGTCATTCATTGGTGTTTTATTTTGTTTATGTTTTTCATGTTTAAAGCATTCACAGGTGAGTAGCTAACCTGCCAGTATTAACCAATCGTACAGTTTATTAAGTTATATCACTTTTTCTGTTTTTTCTGCGCCCTCCCGTTCTCTTAAGCTAGAAAAACATGGATAGAGTCTCATATCTAGCTATCAGTGTCAGACGTCAATTTCCTTAAAAATTTTCAAAGCTTTTATTTGGTGGCCCCCAAAAGCATCGATAACTTGATTGTATTTTGCATGTCTTTCAAATAAATTGAGTCTTTGTTATGATTCAAATAAAAATGTATTCTTTCTCACATATGAGAAAATTTGTTTAAAATTACACAATAATTATTTAAATTTCAATTTTTTTTTTTTTATTAAATAACCATCCACTCAGGGGATGACCCCTATACGTGCAAGCACGGTGATGGTTAGAAGGGATTAGAGGAAGGAGTATAGAGGGAGTAGTGTCTGTGGCAGCACTGTGTTTTGTTAGCGTTAAAACTAACCCTGTTTACATGACCCCATTCGGGGATTTTCATGAAGTCTCGATTTAATGAGTCATTCATTATGCAGCGTTTGTTTTCTATCTCCGTGTTGCTAGGCCTTTTATTAAAGGAAAATGAATGACATGGAGTGCTGTCATCAGCGAAAGAGTAAACAGGGTTCTCCGTCAAGCACAGAAGGTCATTGATGAACACCAGGAAAAGGTAAGGGGAGAAAACAGAGCCCTGAGGTACGCCTGCATTTAGGGTATACTGATTTGATCAGTAACCGTCAATCGCAACCCGAATTGAACGATTATTCAAGAAGTTGTTGTTTACACCAATCGCCATCAATTTGGACAACAGAGCATCATACTCTGTCAAACGCCTTAGAGATATCCAAAGCGACAACCTTATTTTCGCCAAAGTGGCGAATAGCTCGATATCACTTTTCCGTTAGGTAGGCTAATAAGTCGCCAGTGGATCGATTTTTGCGAAATCCGTATTGACGGTCGCTGATGAGGTTGTTGGCCTCAAGATAGCTCATCAGGTGAAAGTTTAAAATAGTGTCCATTGTTTTGGCTATGGCGCTACAAATAGCGATTGGCCGTTAGTTTGCAGGGTCAGAAGGGGTACCTTTTTTTGGTACCGGCTGTACATTGGCAATCTTCCAGCATGTTGGGTAAGTGTTTGCATGGTAACACTTACTAAAAAGATTGCGCAATGGTTTAGCAAGTGTTGAGGCGCACTTGCTAAGAAGTAAGGGGTGTACGCCATCCGGCCCTGGAGTTTTGTGAACGCTGAGCCTAGCAAGGACCTTTTTTACTGCTCGGGTACGAAAGAATAGATTATGCATCATGTGTGCTACTCTTTCGACCCTAGGAAGTGGTTGATTGCTGTGTGGTAGGAGGGAGTTTGAAGCAAACATTTCAGCCAATACATCAGCTTTATCAACCGGGTCAGATATTATTTGATCGCCTATAAAGAGAGATGGAATTGATGCCGAAATTTGATTTTTACATCTTTTTACAAACGACCAAAAACTCTTGCTACCTTTTGGGGTGGCAAGAATCTTAGTACGCAGTTGTTACTCGTGCAGAGCTTTTACATGATGTAGTACATGGTTGCATCTGTTTCTAGCTTGTTTGCGAAGCAGATTAGTTTGGTCGTTGGGTGGCGTTCGTCGTATTTGGTCTAAAGTGATAACATACATATGTTATCCTTCTATTCCTTAAGTCCCTTCATGTGATACCCATGTTGAATAAATTGTGAGGGACGACTGGCTAGGACATTCATTCAGATTCATACATTTTACTCATAGAAGCTTTTCGCTCGGTACCTATGCCGCATAGTCTATAAAAAAATTTGTAATACAGCTTGTACGGTCAGCCGCCACGTTAAGTGTGTTAAGTGTACTATAATTTCGACACTTCGGCATCTGTTGTGAAATTTAAACTTGCCAGTAGGGTTAACAGTGTCGATAAAGACATTTCCGCTACGATATTGGCCGATTATTCGATTAAGAATTTTTTTATACTTTTCCTTACGTCCTTTCATTTGATATCCATATTAAACACATAGTGAATTATACATAGTGATTATAGCAAATTCAAGTAGTCATTGTATTGGACTTAGTATGATGCCACTCACTTTATGACGTTTTACTCGTCAAGCTTTTTCGTGTGGTAAGTAATTGGTAATCCGCCATATTTGGTCAACAGTCCTTTTCGATTTAGTATGGAGAAATTTAACCCATATGTATATAATATTTGAGCCAAATGGCTCAAACGGGCGTGCTTGTTCACGGTGTTTTTATTGCGAATTGTACGAGTGAAAAATTCAAAGTTATTAATTTCGAATTCTCCACTTGGGAGAAAATTTTAATATTACCTCGCCCTAAAATTCACTCTATTGGGGGCATTTTTATTCACGTATTCTTTTCCTTGTTTGGACAAGTAATATAGTGGTGCCCCATTTCTGTAAATGGTGGGTAATGATGGTGGGTATCCTAGATTTGGCGTACGCCTAATAGAGCTCTTGTTTATACATATTGTATTTTTGTAACTCAAATCATAAATCTTTTATTTGCTTCAAATTATGCACGCAACACCAACACATTTCTTTACATTGCTGCTTTTGCTTAGTGTGTTCGTTAAGTAAACAATTACATAATTTCGATTTTTTTAACTTTTTTCATTTATGTTGGTAAACAATTTTGTTGGAGGAAATGGCGTTAAACCTGAAAAAATTGCCGGCAGTTAGCAAAACATAATTTACCCGTAAGCAAACAAATCGAATCGTAACTCGAAAGTCTACTTACAATTTTCACATACACAAACACAGTTTACATTTGGCGTGAAATATCTGCACGCATATGTTTCGATTTAAATAACCGTGTATATGTTTTGGCAACTTCTCGCCAATCATCCTTCACTGCCTTCACTGCACAACTTACCGCATTAACGATAAAAGGTTATATATTTTTTCTTCATTACAAAAACAGTTAAAAACGAGTAAAAAGGGGCTACGTTAGATGCGTGCCAAATCTAGGACACTCAACATCACCATCCACTAGTAAAATAGGGCGCCACGACTTGTTCCTCCAAACAATCAAATGTACAGGTATGTTCCCTGCATTATACAATAATTCATTTTTGGGTAAGAAATTCTTATTCAATCACTTTGAAATTTTTCACTCATATAATTCGCAAGAGTCAACGTGGACAGACGCGCCCATTTGGCCTAATTTTATATATTTTTTTATTTTCATTACCTCCTGTACCTGTACCCCCTAAACAGCAAATGCCACACCCACCTTCAATTATACCGATCGATAATGTGAAACCGATCGGACCATTGTTAGAATCACTTTTCATATAATTATACTTCGCGTTGAGACTCCAAGAACACATCCAAAATTACAAAACTCTTCAGAACAGGTTTGCACAGGTTCATGAACAATAACACTACAACGCAAGTAAAACGTAATTGAAGTGCATGCAAGTTAATCGACCACACCCATTCTCACAACTTTCTTCTATTTTCACATAAAATTCTCAATTTGCGATCTTCAAAGGGTCATCTGCGTCAAATATTTTAAATAAACCCCTGAAACATACTAACATCCATAATAAGTCCCCTATAGGTGGACAGGTGGTTAATTTAACTTTTCCAAATATAAAAATAATAATAATAATAATAAAAATTCGTTAATATTCTGACAACATATTATTTTTATACCCTCCACCTTAGTGATGAGGGTATGATTTGTACCAAATTTCAGGTCTACAGATCTTCAGATTCATGAGCAATACGAAATTTACTTTGACGTAGAATTTAAGGACCTCAAAAAGGCGCGCTCAAACCAAAGACAATTGAATTATAAAGTGGACTGATATAAACACATGAACTTCCTAAAATTGTGGCCCATGGACCGAGTTGCTTATTTTAAGTAGGATTCATCATTCAGGTTCATATCTAAAAATTTGCGACTGTGAGAGTGTCGAAAGTCTCGGGTGCAAGGTTTAGCACACCAGTAGCTCTAAATCCATTCAACACTCATATAGACAGCGCCGTAAATAATAAGCTTTTGTTTTGATTTGATGGTTTCTCGGTAAAAAGTGAAGAAATTTAGAATTTTTTAAGGTTTCACAATATTAGTACAACAAAAAAACAAAAAAAGGAAAAACCAGACCAACTCTTAAATATCCTCTACATATAGATAGATATAAATGTGGGTGTGTCAGGTATCGGATTACAGCCCTTTAGCACGTCGAATTTTGCACAAAAGGAGTTCTTTGTAAGGTGTGATTGTGTCTGTGTTATGACCTTTCCTATTTTTGGCACATAGACGGATGCACCTATTATGAATATTTCTACCAAATTTCGTTTTTATAGTAAATTTCTGTAGAGAAAAGTTCTCATAATTCTTTAATAATCACACAAACCGACATTCGGACGTGTCTACATAGATGGATTCCAATTTTGAAGCTGATCAGGAATGTTAATGAATAATAATTGTTTTCTTCTTTTATTGTTATTTCAAGTTTACTATCATTAATGTTGTTTTTACTTAAATTGTGCAATTTAGCTGATCATCCTTTATAACTGTGATTATGTTTAAAAAAATATACTCTGTAGAGCCCCTAACAACTCTTTCCAAGTATTGTAAACGGTATAACAAGCTTAGTATACTGCTCACTTTATTCGGAGAGTACAAAATTAAATAGTGTTCAGTTATCATCCCAAAATAATCTACATGCTGGTCGTAAGGGAAACATCCAAACAAATAACAACGAACATCTAGCAGTGCCACTAAAAATCAACTAAACGAAGAGCGGCCGGACAGCACGATATTCACGCTGGCATCACGAGGCATATCATCTACTTCTGGTTGACTTTCTACCTGGCAATAGGCAAATGGGTTTGTCTATAAAATACTAAAATTCAGCGAAAATCAATTCATCTTATATCCACCGCCATGATGACATGGGGGTGTATTGTTTTTGTGTCAACCCTTATAACACCCATTCTTAATCAGTATCAAGAACCGAGTTGATAAGCTGAAATTTGGTATGGACAACGTTTACGCAAGTGGACCATTTGGTACTTTGAATGGGCAAAATCGACCTCAACACATGCTCACAACGCTAATAAAGTAATTGTTTTTCCAGTCTATTATCTTCTTGACAGCACTCTCACGGCCACAAAAGTTGAGATGCTCTTTTGAAGTTTAGTACAAATCATTTTTATATATGTGTGTACTTTAGTATTTGAAAAGCGTTAAAGGGGTTCGTAGTCCGATTTCACCTACAATGTCTGTGCCTTTTCCATCGTTACAGACCAACATTGGAGGTACTGATATTAAATGTTGTCAGAATATTAAGAAAGACTTGTAGTCTACTTGAAAAATTCGTATTAAACACGCCCACTTATAATGAACACATAACAGATGTCTTTATGTAGAATTGTGTGCCAACATCTGAAATTTAGAATGAGTTGGCCTGATGGGCACAGACACTAGACAGGTCATGGTTGAATCGGTTTAGATTTTGATTCTGAATTGATCGGAGGGTGGCTGTTAGGAGTTACAAACATCCGCACAAACTTAGCATATCGTCTTATCGCATGAGGTGTAGGGCATAATTGCTGTTCTTTAATTCAATTAGACTTCTATTCCTCTTCTTCTTACTCTCCATAATACTTGATAACATTTTATATAGGCAAACACAAGTGTGCGTGTGTGAACGCATGCATACAAACAATATATAACTAACAAGTCTGGGGTTTGTATGACGCCTGAATGCTTCATAGCTGTGATGTTTATGACCAAACAAATAAAATTTAATCAATATGACTTAGAATAAATATTTTCTGTTCTGCTTTTATTAAATTTTTACTACCATAGCGAAATAATATTTTATACACATAACATGATTTATAACATGAAGCACAAGTGGCGCTCGGTAAAAAGACCTTTATATTCAGCAGCGATCGCAGCTTATCAATAATCTTCGTGTAAACACTGTTTCCTTACTTAAGTACTAAAATTCTTTAGGATTCAAATATTTATGGTACGAATGATATTTAATGAAAGCTCTCGGGAAGAAATTTAATATCAAGAAGACCTGGGAAATTATAAAAAAGCATTTTTTGAGACTAGAAACACAATTATGTGTGACATGGGCCATCTATATACAGCATATGGGTGCTTTGACAGTAGTATGTATCAACTTAAAGTCCTTCTGGCTGTTACAAACGGAACAGTGGAGGGTTTAACAAAAATACAAATTTGTTTTGAAAAAATAGAAAATTAAAGAAATTTCAATCGTTTCATAACCAAGTAATTTTAATTAATCAGATCACATTCTTGACAAAAACGAGAAAAAAAAGATTAGGTGTATGCCAAATCTTGGACACCCACCACCATTAATCTCTTCCAAACAGGACACCACAACATTACTGCTCCAAATAGTAAGGAAATAATATCACAAATTTATTGGAACAAATACGCAGGAAGGTCCATGGACCGATTTAACCAACGTACCTAGATGTAAAGGAATGATTTGTGAATCGACTAGGCTATTGATGCTGATCAAGAATGAGTGCGGCTGGCTACCTTCTGCTTCTTACAACGTTTAAACAAAACCAATATACCCCCATAATCATTATGAAGGTGGGTACGAAAATTCTAATTTTTCAACTACAACATACACGCATAACTTATAGGAGACATTTATCTGACGTAACATACAATTAAACACCACACCACCCTGCATTCGACCACACGTCACCCATAAATCAACAACAAATCGAAAAACGTAAGCAAAAAAACTTATATCCTCAACAATTTACATTCTCTGCAAACAACGTTTTGTACTGTTTAGCGTTTAACACCTTTACCCATTTTACATAAAGAATAGCTGCAGTAAGATGGAATAACATTTTAATCTATTGTGAAATTTCATTTTTAATAGTGATGCATCCAATAACATTTGTGGTGGCTCCTTATTGTCACGCTCAGAGACATTTTCCTAAAACTCGCCACTCTATCTTAATAACAGTATCAAAAGATTGTTTCAATTGAAGACTGATGATGTGAGGTCATCCCAGTAACTCTTGAGGTTTCTACTGCAACTGAACATTTAACATAACACCGAGTACACAGTTTACAATGAATTTCAGGTATAAAATGAAAAAAATGAACTTTTCCTTTTTGTGACCCCGTTTCCATGCAACACTGGGTTATGTACACGTATAACTCGCTTTGTGTGCACTATGTGTGTTTGTGTTTGTGTTTGTGTATGTATACAATACATACATAGTTTTTCTCTAAGATCTCACTTTTTTCAAATTTTTTTTAAACATTATTAAAATTTATTTACATAAGCAAATAAAATTTCCGCCTCCAATATGTTTTTTCTATACCTTCCACATAAGGTGGGGATGTAGTAAGTTTGTCATTTCGTTTGCTACACGCAGAAGGAGGCGTCAGAGACCGTACAAAGTATATATATAGTCTTGATCAGCATACAAAACTGAGTCGATTTAGACATGTATGTCCGTGTGTCCGTCTGTTGGCATTTTCGCGGTCGCAAATTTTGGATATTAAGCTGAAATTTTGAAAAAACACTCTTAGTTTCTACATGCAGACGGCTATTTGAATTGGCCACGCCTTCAAGCGACATAAATCTATTTATCTGCCACAAAAATTGAGCTATTGAAGTGAAATTCGGTACACAAAAAAAAAGGATTCCAAAAAAGGCGTAGAATAAAATCCGGGTTTGAAGTTGATACGTATTACGTACAGCATTAAAGGACGTAATCAAGTACCTGCCACGCCCACATTTTGCATATAGGGGTTAAGGGTATTTCAGATTTGTCCGAAACCCAGATTTAGTTTTATTTTTTACTTGCGGGCTTTATTGTGCCAAATGCCGTTTTGTTGTTATGCTTGTCTTCCTAGACACCTTTCGACTTAAACACACATCCATATAATACGAGTAATACTTTCCCAACAACACAACTGTTAGCGCGCACACACACAAGCAAATACAACAACAATAATAATAACAATAATATTCGATAGTACAGAGCGGGGCACACTAGTATAGAGTGGCTGGGTATGCATGCAGGTTGCCCGATGTATGTACACATGTGTACGTATCATTAATTGAACAAGTTTGCGGTAACATTATACAACAGAAATAAGCATATGGAAAATGCAATATTTTTTTATATAATCAACGAAGGAAAGCAGCCAGCCGTCGAGCAAGCAATAATCATGTTCAACCTATTGATAAAGAATCACTAGCATAACGAGCGCAATAAAAAAATAAATGAAAATTGTTGCTTTTGTTGTTATGATTAAACATTTTGTTAAACAACGTCTGTATATCTTCTTGCCTGGGAATATTATTTATTTGTATCGTCTTATGTGTGCGTTAATATTTTCATGTATGTTACGTACGAACAATATGCAAAATTGGGTTTTTCCTTTTCTTTCTTGCAATAAATGCTAACGCAACAAACTAATTCAAATGCATGACCGTACAATTTTGTACTGCTGCTAACTATAACAATAACAATTCGCTCAATTTACGTTCGTTCGTTATATAACACCAGACGTACAAGAAGCGCTGGAAGATGTGTTCGCATTGTTATGCACATGGACACACCAGCAGCACCGTTGTCTTGTTTTGTTGTTTTGTTTTCCAGTTATGAAGTAATATGTGTGTGTGTGAGTTTACGGAAAATGGGCTCTTGAGAAATGCTCCAAAACTGATCCATGGCCATAACAATAAAAAATTAAGAGAGCAACAAAATTAGTTATACACACACACGCACACACTTTTACACACGTACAATTCTTCTAAGATGCTTCCTAATATAGCGGGACTCTAGCCAGCAAAAAGGGTGCTGCCAGTGAACGTTGTTACCTCGGAGCTATTGTACGCATGTCCAGTATGGACACACTGACTGAAAAACAAACAGACAAGGCAACAAATGAGATCTATTTAAAGGACCAGTTCCTTACGCACAATCTGCGAATTCGCGTGGCGCATCGGATGAAATGATGCGGATTTACTTAAGGAAATCCAGTAATCCCCAAAAAAAAATTTGATAAAAAGGTTAAATTGGTTCCTCGCCCAATTCCTAACTGGCCACGGGATATACAAAAAATACTTACATAAGTTCGGACATGATGTCATCTTACCAGAGATTACATAAATGAAAGAATTCGTTATACAAAATGGAGAAAACTGACAGAAGGTAAACGCCATGGCAGCATATATCTTGACGGAGCTAAGGAGGTGTGAAGAGTCTAGCAGATTAGGACTTTCCTTGTCTTTCCTAGCCTCCTAAACATTAAACGAATCTGCCAAATTTCAAGACATTTAACTTCGTAGTTAAGGAGTAATGCGGAATTTTAAAAAAGTAGGCAAATTTGAAATTAAGATGATGTGTATAAAAATGTATAAAATTAACTAAAACAAGTAAGAAAACTAGATTTGGCTTAGGCCAAATCTCAAACCTTCATCTTCACCTTCACAACGGTGGGCGTGGCAAATATATATATATATTGTCTTACGTATCAGCATGCGTGTCTATTATCCGACCACGTCCATTTTTGAAATGTCAGTCAATGGGATAACTATGTATATGCGTACCAAATTCCAAGTTCTTAGGTCAACTTTTGTGGCAGATGTAAACATTTTTATTGAGTATGGGCGTGTCTGTTATCAGAATACGCCCATATTTTGGTATAGCAATGAATCGAATATATATAGACGTACATACCAAATTTTAAGGTTATAACTCAATTTTTGTGGCAGATAAATAGATTTTTGTTGATTGTGGGCGTGGCTCTTGACCGATTTTTCCCATTTTAAATAGCGATCAGCGTGCAAAAACTAAAAGCAAATTCAAAGTGATTACATTGCAGGCAATGGAAATAAATTTGACGTATTTTGTTCTTGTTTGGAAAAGTAAAAGTTTGGCAAAGTAATGTAGCAATATATTTGGGGTATTGATAGTTTTAAGAACGAAAAGAAATAAATTTAACTTGGGCCAAATCTTAAATACGCTCTGCGTATGGGCGTGGTAAGCGCATGATTCGCTAGCAAATATTTAATTTGCTTATACTGGCTTGAATAGTTCTTTTATAAGTTCTTCGATTTTCTTCTTGTCATTCATTCTTCGGCCATTCGCTTTATGTATATACTTATACACACATATACACGTTAAATTCGCATATAAACAATTACGTTAAATGTGTTCCTAGCTTATCAAACATAAGCAGAATTCGGCAAAACCGTCTAGAGGCGGTCTTCACTTAATCAACCCGATACGCTACACTCTCATTTCTTCACACGACATAAAACAAAAAGTGAAATTCACGAATGAATTGAAGAACACGAAGTACTACTTTTCCCACATTTGGAAATAATTTGCGATAATTTTTTTGGCTAAAATCACAAAACTTTGGATTCATTGTGCTCTGATTTAAAAACGAGGTAGCCATGAACCATTTTAATGGTTCCATTCCATACACTGATTAACTGTTATTGGAATGTGGTCGTATTTAAGCAAAGCAAGTTTGTAATTTAGGAGATATTATCAGGAAAGTGAGACCTTACCCCTTAGTGGGTTAGGTACCGAAAAGTTATTGTTAGGATTAGGTATCAAAAATGTCCATTTTATCGAATACAGTTGTTTAGCTTCAGACACGTCAATAATTTCGAATATTCTCAAACTTGTCAAACCTGAAATCAACCAATCAAACCATAAAGGAAAGAATTTCATAAGCTTCAGATCGTTATTTATTGAAATAAGTTTTCCCAGCTCTTACCAGGCTTTCGTTTTGTGCTTTTTTTCGTTCCTCTCTTTTTCTTTGAAATTATTACAAAACGATACCTAACACTTTATCTTTCAAATTGATTGATTGAACATTCTAGCTACAAAGCATATTATTTTTATTTTTATTTTTATTTTTTCCTTCGTCTAGGTAAAAAAACACAATCTCTGGCTTTTCAATAAAATGTTTAAATATTGAGATTTTTGTTTATGACCGCATACCCATGGAACATGTTAAATGCATTTAAGAAAATAAGAAAAAAAAGTAAAACAAACAGAAAAGCATTTAAATGGACGCCAAATACTTACAAGCTATAGAACAAAGTCGAAATAGTCGAACATATGCTTACACGTTTCTCCCTATTAGATATTGTATGGGTCACACGGACCAACGTACCAACGTACCAACGCACCATTTCCAACGTAATATAACGCGGATTACATACACAAATACAAACGTGTACTTTCAATTGCTTACGCGTTAAGAGAAACTGAAATCCATTTATAGACAGACAATGTGATTATGATGGGCATGGAGTGTGTGTCTGTGTTCGGTATACACACTCATCTATCATTACAGGGCCAACCGGGCAAAACTTACTAATGGATAAGACAAAAATTAAATAAAAAAAAAAAAAAATGAGAAAAGAATCCAACTAACTACATAAGTGAGCTCGAGCAGTTGTTTTTGTTAGAGCTTCAATTCAAAGCCATCTTAGGAAAATGATTTAAAAATTATTTATAATCCAATCGTCTGAGGGATGCTCGCCTTCTACGGCGAAGAAGGACAAGGGCAGGGAAGAAAAGTTGAACATATTGATGTAGTTAGAGTTGTTCTGCTTTCCATGGGCTGCGGAGATGCGGGCTTAAGAGAATAGTGTTGGTGAGGTGAGGTAGGGTATGATGGCATAGTTGCAGAATGAATTTTTATATACTCTCGCAAATGACAAACCGGACACCGACCCTTCTTCACTAGGCAGTCTCATTAACATTTCTAAAGGTATTAACAACGGCTTTTTTTTAAACAATATTTATGTTCAAGACGAAATACATTCAACTCTGCAAACAATGTGTTTGCTTTTTGTTCCCTAAAAATTTTGAAGTTTTGAATGGTTTGTGCATTAAAAAACCTCTCAACTTGAACTTCTTTCCAGTTGTTATTTGATTTTTGTTTTTGTAATCATAAGCTTTTCTTTGGAAAAGAAATCGGTGTCATCATGCCATAAGTAGATGATGATGATTATGCTGTTTGCAATTTGTTGCTCTGTTATGTATGAAATTTTTACTTTTTCCATACACACATACCCACGCATGTGCACAAATTTGCGTGCGATTTAAAAACCTATAAATCATTTAAATGATCTTTAATTTCTCTTGTTCTTTCACCTTAAATATCAAAAAAAGATTTTGCTTGGTTGGGGAATGTTGCCCCTTACTGTTGCTGCTGCTGTTGCATTTTATTATTAATATGTTGGTATTGTAAATGCTGTGTCTGGTCTGGTGCCCCCTTAAAGCCTTTAAGTTTTGTTTCGTATTTAATCCAATTTGGAATATTGCAGTCATTACCAGCTGTTGATCGCCACAACAAACATTCAAAAAATAACTCAAAGTTTTGTAAAGAGCTTACATGTGATAAACTTATTATTGTATTTACTTGTAAGTGGTATGTGTGTGACATTCAGATGAATTAAGGGCCAAAAAACAGTTAACAATGCGTGAGCGTTCATTTCTGCAAAAACCTGTTGTTTGCTTTTTTATATCATCCACATAATATGGGCGGTATACTAAGTTTGTCATTCGATTTACAACACCCTGAAAGAGGCGTTAAAGACCTTATAAAGCGTTATAAACAGAGCCGTGTACTTCCGTGGGTCTCTCTGTTGTTGGCACTCGCACGAAGTTTTGTACAGACACTCTTAGTTTCTGCCCACAATCAACTGATACAAAAATTGAGCTGTGAAGTTGATGTACCAAAAATGGGCGTGGTCGGGAAACAGACAGGTACACAATTACGCGAATACGTACGCGGCGTAAAACTCGACTTGCAAGCTGATTGAGGTTATTTAAGATTTGGTCCAAGCCAAATTTAGATTTTTCCCTCGTTTTTTGTTAATTTTTAAAATTCTTGTGCAAACTTATTACTGCATTTGTTGGACTTTCGTATATTTCGTATATTTCTTCGTCTTTTTTACATTCTTTGTTGTTGTCATCGTCATTATTGTTGTTGTTGTTGTATTCTTCTGTTTGAGTTACTTTTTAAGGTAAGATGATATTTAAAATGATTTCGCATCCATCAAAATATTATTATTGTGACCGATTGACAAGCAACATTTCTCATATGTCAAGTGTTCATTTTATAAACAACAAAGCAGTCGGTGTGTTTGTACCGTTTTTATGGCCTCCACATAAGTTGTCATTCCATTTGCAACACCCAGAAGGAGACGTCAGAGACCCTACAAAGTATATATAAATATGAGCAACATCTACAATCGACCAAATTCTCCTTATCTGCCACAAAATGTGAGCTATACGGTTTTTTCGTTTTGTTATGTTATGCTAGGCTATGTCACGCTACGCTAATACGTCTTCAGCATTTCTAATCCACTTTCTTTCATTCATGAACAGTTAGAATGTACAAACAGGTAAAAAGGTCTATATTAGTCATACGCCAAATATAGGGTGCTCACCATCATTTTCCCTTTGCAAAATAGGCAAAAAATACAACTATATTTGAATAAACATACCTGCAATGTAATTAATTTTTGGGCGTAGAAATATTGATATATTGTATCATTTTGAAAAAAATCAAGTAGTAAGTACTCATGTAATTCGCAATACATACATCGAGGGCAGACACGCCCGCTGAGTTAATTTTATACATTTCCATAATTTCATGTTGTACGTGAAAAGGTGCTCCGTATATATGAAAAAATACGTGAGATTCATAGGGTCACCTATTCCAAATATCCTAAATAAACTAGGGATCATATTAATATTCATAATGAATGTCTTATAGGTGGACCTGAGCGGCTAGTCCAATTTCTATTATTCATGTACCTTTAGATTGTACAAATAAAGAACTAATTTAGCTTTCTTCAAAGTTGGAATTTAGTATACTGAAATCGACATACATTGCCTAGCTTAGTACGTTGCATTGCCAGTCCGTAGCTCGGACAGGCTAAATCGACTGGTCTATTAGTGCTGATTAAAAATATATAAAAATTGAACTATTGAGTTGAGTTCAAATTTTGCATACATATTAATAATTATCGTCTTCGTCGATGTGCCAAAAGTGATAGCAGACACGCCCACAATTTACAAAAAACCGCACTCAGCATAAAATGCATCTTGCGAGCTGATACATAACACATACACTATTAGGTGATTTAATCATGTACCTGCCACGCCCACAGGTTGCATGTAGATGTAGAGGATATTTAAGATTTACTTTCCTTTCATTATAATGCAATATAATTATACAAAAGTTATTTCGGGTAGAAGCACTATATAGAAATGGGCCCCATATGTTGGCCCAATTTAAACTACACATCTTTTGACCAAGACACGGCCTTGTACGCAATTTCATCGAACGTGGCGCAAAAATGTACATGGACAGACAGACGGACTTTCTTAAATCAATTCGGAAAGTGATTCTGAATTGATAGGTATCACAAAAGGTGGGACATACGCACACTGTTCCACAAGTGCTGAGTTTTTGTAAAAAACTTAGGAGGCCTTCCATCTTATGTAAAGGATATAAATATATTTCTTCAAAGGTTTTTTTGCTTTTTCGATATTTAATTCCTCTTTCGAAAGGTCGTTACTCCCATCAATTCGTAATTTCTCAGCGGTATTACCACTCGAAGAAGAAGAACGGAGAAGTGGTTTTTGGTACATATATATGCATGTAGTGAAAAACAAGCCAGTTGAGTTACATGTTGAAGTTTAACAAAAGGCACAAATCTAATCTTTAGCTGGAATAACAAAATGACAAAGCCTGAAGAAGAAAAAACATAACACAAGAAACAAACAGGAACATGTCATTTAAATTCAGGCAATTAAAATTGTCATTTAATCAGTTGGGTTTGAATTGAATTTCACTGTACCTAAGACCCCAAACACAGTGCAGGTAAAAGTGACTGTTGGGCTTGAAAACTAATCGGAAAATTTTGTGGCTACATGCAGATGTATAAGCTAGAGTGTATTGTATTGTGTATGGCCATTGATTTGAGCTAATTACCCTTTTTGTAACCCACGTGCTCATGATGATGATGATGCCCTCATACAACGTACACTACAAAGACAATGGAATGGTTGAAGCGGATTGAACATAATCACTAACACTTGAGCAAACACTGCAGTTACTTTTTGTCTTTTTGTTAAGACTATAGTTGGACCTTATTCCTAACATGACAATATATGGGTGTGTGTGTTTAGTGTGTCAGTACAAAGAGTGTGCTACGTGGATAAACAGCAGGAGTTAAAGACTTTCATTAGACTTTAAACGACTTAAACCTTTAAACTTTTCATATGTTTGTGTTTTTTCCAACTCTTCAAAATCTGTCCTTTTCTTTCTTTTGATTTTCTCTTAAATGTTGTCGTTGGCATTGTGTTCTTTTTTATTATTTTAATGCCTCCACTTTAAGCATATATTTTACTCGCCGTTAGTTTAAAGTAAAACGGAAAACAACCAAAACCTCGTGCATGCACGGGGATACTACGAAAAATACAAGAGACCTGTGAAATTGTTATCTTCGTCATCACGATGGTATTGCGCAAACATACTTATAACACAAATATATATGTACATACAGTACAATATATATATATTGCTGCTACTCTTGTGTTCATTAAAAGGGCATTTTAAATTATTCGGTTTATAGCTAACGAAAGAGAACTTGTAGAGATCCTAAAGGACATATATACTCGTATATATATACACATATATGTCCCATACTATTCTCCATACCTGAATCGATTTAAAGCACATTTCGGCGGTGGGTGAACACCTCATAACTTCATATATATTAAGTCGAATAATAAGCTTTAAATTGTTTCAATATTATGTGAAGCAGTGTGGGGGCGTCCTTTATTGGGCACGAGCTAAATATTACTTTTCTTCTTTATTTATTTACTTTTTTGCGGCATTATGTTGGCAATTTTACCTGTCAACAACATTTAAATGTTATTTCACAAAATCCTTCATTAGTGTAGTTGTAAAATGAGCATTAAACTTTGTTCAAACGTTTGTAAGTAAGCGAAGGGGGCGAGCCACACCATATATGCATGTTCTGGATCAGCACCAAGAGATCGTTTGCAAAAATTTTGATTACGTACTGAAATGCGATCTTAGAACTTTACCACGATTTCCAATTTCAAGTGCGTAAAAGCGGATTAAGAACACGCTCGTAATGGCTTCCTAAACTATCACAGTCAAAAATTTTCGATACGTCTAAAGATCTAGTTTCAAATTGGTTAAATCGGTCCATGGACTAGCACACACCTTTAAAAGGTTTAGCTGAGCTGGGCTGTATATACCGATTCCAGTATAATAAATTCCGATTTCAAGGAAAAGCGAACTTAATGCTTTATTTGAATATTCTAACGGTACATGAATAGAATTGGATCAGTCGCTTGGGAGATGTATTAAAAAGATGCGCATGTTTGTTTTTCCAACTTTAAATACTTTTTTAAAAATCTCGCATCAAACATGAACTATCAAGTCGAATGTTTTGGAATATTTATAGAAAGTTTTCGTTAATATTCTGGCAAAATTTTACTCTTGTATCGCTTATGGTTTGTCTGATGAAAAGGAAAAACCCTTCCCATACCATACCGCATGCTTGATGGTTGTAAAATTGTAGGAAGGTCTTAAACCGATTTACCCAACACAAGGTAGATAAACATTTCAGATCAATGGGTCTTATGGTGCCGATGTAATACTAAATTAACTTCTAAGTACAATTCAAGGCCTTCGAGGCCGTGGTCAATCCAAAGACAATTGAATTAAAAATGAAGTGTAAAGGATACTAATACGAACAGAGTAATGCGGAAAGCAAACATGAGTTGCTCATATTAGTTATGTATTGTGAAATAATTTACATATATCTGGGTATCGTGGTATGAAAAGGGTTAACGTACACACGCGCAGAATATATAAATTCTCCACAAATCGATACTAAAGTTTTTCGTTTCCACCTTTTCAAATAGTTGCTCCTCTTTCGAGGTTTCTTTATTTCGTTAAATTGAATGACAAACGAACTTTGTATGGGAATCCTCTATTGCCGAGTCCCACATACCTGCACCAGTAAAATAACAGTTTAACGAAACAACAACTATGAATACAACAAAGAATTCTGATGAATGATGACGTAGGGTGTAGGCACATGTGCAATGTATATAACGCAATCGTGATCTATGGTGTTCATAGCCGTTCCTTTGTATTCTGTAGAGGTAGGGCACCGATCGAAGTACTGAAACTTTGTAGGGTCTCGGACGCCTCCTGTCATTGCACTTGCAACACCCATAGTGCAACGACAAACTTAGTATACCCCCTATTTTATGTAGAGAGCATAATAATATTGTAGTTTCTACATACGATCTATAGGATTTTAAAAGTCAAATATAAATCTATATAAAAACACTCAAGTATGTATGTATGTGTATACATGTATGTGCATATGTTCAGTCGTAAGCTTTTCTAAACTATAATCATAGACGATGACTTGGAAGTCGAATTTCTTATTCTAAGTAGAGGATTCTTTGATTTGTTTCATTTTTTAATTCACTGACTCTTTTGACAATATTGTATAAATATCATATACATACAATATATTTATACTCGTATAGTTATGAAACATTAACACAAATCGTTTGACAAATGTTTTGCGGCACCTTTTAACCAAACACAAAACGTTTAGCAATTAGCAACAACAATGAACGAATGATGATAAATTTAGTATTAAAAGCGAACGTTCCTTGACGTAGAGTATGGGTTATAAATAGGTGCGTCTCTATTATTTTATTGATTTCATTTTATTTCGCTTTGCACTTTGTCCAAGTAACCAACTGTGTCAACAAATTTTGTACACTTTCTATCATTACAGTAACAATTCATAAAAAGAGTTTGGGAAACGTTCGTTCATATTAGTAATAATACAATGTTTTAAAGTGTTAGCCTGTAATGCAATAAGGTAGGAATATGTAGTTGAGAGCGGCAGAAACTCATCAAACAAAATTCAGATAACACAGAATGTGCCCGGCTGCTCTTCACGTTGCACCACAACAACAACCGAATACCAGTTATTAAGTTGAGTTATCCAGCGAAACGTGCCTGCGTAAGTTTGGTGCATACATACAACACAATCATAAGTTTATAGTTTCCATTTAAAAAGAGTTTTTGCGTAGGAAAAAAAAAAAAAAATAAGGGGAGCAGAAAAAATTGTTCTGAAAATGTGTAACTCAGAAAACCTATCATTAAAATACATAATCATGTATATGAGTAAACTCCATATATGTGTGTGTGTATCCTTGTGTAAAAAAGAAATTAAACAAACTCATATAAACAAGATATATAAACACACACCTAACGTACCTGTTCCAAACATATATAAAACATGGCAGAAATTATAAGGAAGAAACAAAAGTATAATAATAACAGCAACAACAACAACAACAACAACAAAATGAACAATAAGAGATCAAAACAACGACAAGCACCCATAGCCAGCCAGACAGCCAGACAGCCAGACCCAGAGCCAGAGCCAGCCAGAGATAAGAAGAGCCAGAAAAATAATTTCAGAAAGCAATTATATATGAGAATAATATTATATTTTCTAAAGAATTTTTTCATTATAACAAAACAACACTACACAACACACACACGCCTATACTCAAGCGTAAATATAAACGTCGAATGTACGTACAAAGTTTCATTATGACAATAATGATGATAAGAAGAAAATCCAGAATGTGAACAGTACTAATGAACACAACTAATGAAGAAGAAACAGAACACGTAAAAAAACTATATTCGGCTGGGGTCAAATCTTCAATTCACACCATCGATGCATCAACGCTTCCCGAGGGGCATATATGTGTGAATATATCGTCTATGCTTAATAATTGATGAGAGAAGTTTACTTAAAAAATCACAGGCGTGTCCATTGATCACTCTTCTGCCCAATTTCAATACCAATCCACGTATGAAAACTGTCAACACTTCTGGCAAGTTTGTAATCGACCAAGAGAGTGATTGCCGCAGAATACACTCGTACGGATGAATAGACATGGCTAGATATACTCAGTATTCGACGCTAATTCAGAATATATATACATCTCCTTTTGGGCGTTGCAAATGTTTTGAAAAAGTTGCATATGCCCCCTACACGTACATGATGGTGGGCATAAAAAAGGAACATTTGGTAGGGTAACATGTCGAAGCATTATCATCACTGCGATGATGACGATGATTGGCAACACACTCGACACATGATTGCATGAATGGCGTCAATGCAGTAGCGCTCCTTTTGCCAAGCGGGGGGAACCGTGATGTAAAGTCCATGCCGTTTTCAGAGTTAAATATATATAATATATATACAGTGGCTCACAGCTTATTTGGTACACTACCCTTTATAGAAATAAAACCACTGTAGCTTCTAAAATATTTAAGTTATCAACGAAATTTGAATGCCAAGTTGTTGTTGTATGTTCAACGGAACATGAAAACAAAAAAGATTCAAAAGAATATTTCCAACTGTCTAATAATAAGAACTTTGTTGTAACACATCAAAAAACATGTCCGCCATGCTTAACAGTGGTTTTAACGTTTTCTCTATTCAGCTCAGTATTCGGTTTTCGCCATACATAGGACATGCCGTCGGAACCCCCGATGTTAAATTTTGACTCATCTGCAAAAATAACTGAGTTCCAGAACTCAGAATTCTTCTCAACATGTTCTTTGGCAAATGAAAGCCGGCTATGTTTATTTTTTTACTGATGAATGGCTTCTTACGAGCTACTCGACCATTAAAACCAGACTTACGGAGTACGCGACGAATTGTTTCGGCACCACATGACTTGCCTAAATCGTTATTAATTTCACAAGCCACTTTTGGTGCAGATAGCTTCGGATTTGCCCTTACTTTTCCGACAATGTATCTCTCATCAGATTCGTTGAAGATTTTTTTTGTTAGGTGCATTTCTGCCTTTATCCTTTACGTGGTTTTCATTACGAAAACGGTGGATAATATTCTGAACGGTAGATTTGCTGAAGTTCACAAAGTCAGCAATTTTCCGTACCGAGTGCCCATTTTCATAATGACGTAGGACCAGTTCACGCTGTTCAATAGTTGTGCGACGACCCTATTTTAAATTGACAGTTGTTTTAAATTACCAAAATTCTACTTGAAGTGATTAAAAATATTACCAAGAAGGCAGAGAAGCGAAAAAATATTGAAAAATGTTACGACTAGTCTATGCTTAAATGCACAGAAAAAACTGTACCAAATAAGCTGTGACGTGCATTTTTGATGTGTTACAACAAAGTTCTTATTATTAGACAGTTAGAAATATTCTTTTGAAATCTTTTTTGTTTTCATGTTTCGTTAAACATACAACAACAACTTGGCATCCAAATTTCCTTGATAGCTTTATTAGTTTAGAAGCTACAGTGGTTTTATTTCTATAAAGGGTAGTGTACCAAATAAGCTGTGAGCCACTGTATATATATTATATATATATATATATATATATGTGTGTGTTTATTTGTGTTCTCATTATCAGTATAAACGCATACACAGACATTTATTTTTTCTACCAATCATTCCAAACTCTAATCATAATAAGTACGTTGGTGATTATCAGCAACAACATCACATCGCATCACATCACCAATCATAATAATCATCGTTATTAACCATTATTAAATTGATTGTGCTTGTGCTTATGCTTGTGTATACGTATTGTCTTGTATTATTGTGTATTGTTGTTTTGGGCCAGAGCATGTTACACTAGCTACAAATTTTGAACAGACATAAAAAATAAATAAAAAAACAAATTCAACTTCAAATAAATTATGAAAAAAATTCTATTTCACGTGAAAGGAAATCGAATATTCTAATGCAAACGGCATGCATTAGATAAATAGGTCGACGTACTCATTCTCATTGAGAAATGCGGGTTACTACGTCGCCATGTTGCCATGTATTGCAATGTTACAAATTGGCAAATAAAATGTAAGCGAAAAAACCAAATTGGGCTTGGGTCCAATCTTAAATACCCTGCACAAACAGTGGTTGCGGCAGTTACCTAATTTCAATTGAGAATTGAAACAACCCACGTACAGACATGTTTGTACAAAACATTAGCTTAATATCTCAATGTTATGTTCAACTATTACATAGAATCTTTGGCTGCTTCCAATTCTTTCATTCATGTACGCTAGATTTGCCGAATTTCGCACAATTGTTTTGACCTTGTTGTCGCATTTGTGTTGCACATTTCAGCTATATATCTTCATGTTTGTTGCGGATGTGTACGTCGACCGATGTTTCCCATTTTCAATGTGTGCAAAACCTCTAACGCTTACGGTCGCAAATATTGAGATATGCCGCTAAGAAATGGTTAGTACAAGAAAAAATAGAAAAAAATAGGGGGCACAGCTTCACTGCTGTGGTACACTATACTATAAAATAATTAATAGGAAACTCACATACTAGTGGCTTATATTATGCGGATGTCTCCTAATGAACTTGTATTTTATAAACATAAAAGCCGAATCTATAAAAAAGCCAGACCAACAATTAAGTCCTCTTGAACATTTTTACGACGCTTATGATTGGCAATATAAATAAATTTGAAATCCTTTTCTACATATCTGTTGATCGTAAAATTTTTGTGGTGCAGCATATTGTCTATAATTATAATTGTAATAAAATTGTAAATTTACAGGGTGCGTACGGTATTTGAGGACACTCATATTATAAATTCAATTTCTGGAGAAAAATTTTTCTTATATTTTTCTTGTCAGGTCATCATTGGAGGATTATTAAATAATGCAAGAATTTATCGTCGCTATTTGGAAATGTCCAATTTTTTCAATTGCGCCCAATCATTCATCAACATAAGGTTGGTCGTGAATTGGAATCATCAGCTGGCGATGTAGAAACTGAAACAGAACGCAAAAAACATGAGGAACGTTCGGAAACTACCAGAAATGCACAATTTGTCCAACAAGTGCAAGAGATTGTTGGCGAAGGCTCTCCAAAGTCCATGAAGGCCATTGCGAGGAACCTAAATGGTGCTAACATTGTGCTGTCTTTCTATTCATTATTACAGCTACAGTTAAGTTAAAACATATTACCTGCGGTCGCCAGTCCTGTTTAATGTTGAGTGTAATGAAAGCATTTAAAGTAAGTTCTTATTCTCCTTTCATGTCATTCCATTTATCAAAAGCTAAGAAAAGCTGTTCTTTTGTATATTTTTGGGTGGTTCTATATAAAAAGTAATCCCCTTCTTTTGGGTCATAAAGAACTTTCTTCTTTCGCCTACGGTTAGATCAAGATTTCGCTGCGGCCGTATAGATTACAAACGCATATATATTTATGATTTTACAACTCAATTATCAATCTACGTCTCTTTCTATCACTCTCTCTGTTATTCAATTTTTGTTTAAACATTTGTAGGGCTGCCGTTTGCATAAATTGCACTCAATGCTATAATTGCGGTTTGGGTTATAATGCTTATGATTATTTATTAACACATTATTTACATTTTATTTGCTGTGCATTTATTTGTGTTAATCACAAACCTTCAAAACCGGCCAAGATATTATCAGGATCAGTTATTACAGCGTTATTAGCGTTTTAACGATTGATAGCCTACCATACGAACTTGCCAGAGGTTATACGTTACAGAGGAAAATCTTTTCATGGCTTTGATTGCACTGCTCAACAAGAAGTTGCTTAATTTTTTAACTTTTGGAGTTCATGCCAAATATTTTGTTAAAAATTCATTTATTTGATGAAACATTTCTTCTCAGAATTTGTGTACCCTGCACTGTATTTGTATGTTTGTACAATACACCCTGATTTAATGCCACACCCACTTTTAATTGTAAAAATCTGAATCTAATTAACATTGTCCGCCTACTCGTCCATGTATTTCCTGTAATCAACGCAAAGGTGGCAATTTTTGATAATTTTGATTAAATTTAACACAAACGTGTCCTTTTGGGCTAAGGACGATCACAATGAACTTGATCGGGGCAATATTGGATCCCTCCCTATACAACGCTGTATTTTAAAGCAAGCCTTTAAATTGTGAAAATTCTCAATTTTTCATATTTCTAGAAAAATTTCATGAAAAAGAGTTGATTAATAATTTATAATAAGTTTATTTTTAACCATTTTGAAAACAAAACAGGTAAGAAAATTAAATTTGGTTTAGGCCAAATCTTAAATACCCTCCACATCCACATCCACATCAGTGGGCGTGGCAAATATATTGTGCCCTCTAATCGTGTATGTAATACGTATCAGCTTGGACGTCTAATTTTATGGTGAGTATGGTTTTTTAAAAATTGTGGCCGTGTCTGTTATCCAACAATACCCATTTTTGGCACATCGATGTAGGGAATAACTATAAATGTATATACGAAATTTCAAGTTCATAGGTCAATTTTTGTGGCACATATACATATTTTTTTCTACTGTGGGCGTGGCTCTTGACTAATTTTTCCCATTTTAAATAGCAATCTGCATGCGAAAATTCGAAGTACCTGTACAAAGTTTAAACTCAATATCGCAAAATTTCCGCCCGTGAGAATGCCAAAAACACGCACACACGTACACACGGACATATATGTTTAGAATGTCTCAGTTTTTGATGCTGATTAAGAACATATATACTTTGTAAAACCTCTGACGCCTCCTTCTGGGTGTTGCAAACGGAAGAACAAACTTAGTATACCCTCAGCACTAAGATGGAGGACGATGGATATTTTTTGATTCGTAACGCATTGTAACTGACACAAGTATTAATGATTGCCTGAATATTTACAAAATACAACAATACTATATACATACATGCATACATAATAGAAGAGAATTTGAAGAGTTGAAATATTCAAGGACAACTTTTTAAACTGTAGCCAAGTCACTGCCGCCATCATCTACTACTGTTTTAATTCTATGTAGCATACACGCCATAGTGATGGCTAGTCACATATAAATACATCCAAGTAAATAAACAAAACACAAAAAAATAATTTTGCCAAGAAAAGTTCGGGTAATCTTGGAAGCGAGCAAGCTAAAACAACAAC
Organism: Ornithomya chloropus; assembly: GCA_963971445.1. Taxonomy (NCBI): domain Eukaryota; kingdom Metazoa; phylum Arthropoda; class Insecta; order Diptera; family Hippoboscidae; genus Ornithomya; species Ornithomya chloropus. The sequence goes on along the minus strand of OZ020530.1, from coordinate 50,963,580 downwards.
AACCACAATAGCAAACAAAAAAACTAATTCAAAGATACTTTGGCTGCTTGCAGGAAACATCAGCTAATATAACATGATCAAATGCTGACAGCAAATAAATAAAGGACGTTTTATAATAAAAAGTTTTATAGACTCTTATTAAAATACAACAACAGCAACGGCAGCAGTAACAGTGACAACATCTATATGTACAACGTAACGTGGCCAGTAACACACTGAGAGATCGTAATTGTGCGAAACGAACGAGACGAAAAGTAAAATAATATACAAAACATCAAAATATCAAAGCACTAAGGTGAAGAAGTATGAAGCAAATAAAACTGTGAAGTGCACAAATGCAGTGTGTAACAATGGCCACAACACAGCCCACTCCTTCATGCACAATAACTTTGACAAAAATTTATTGTGCCAAATGCTTAAAGAGCTTTCCTTCCATTACTACCACACTACACCACTCAGTCGTGGCCACGGGGAATACTACTCAAGTACAAGAACAAGCCACCACACATACCAAGAAGTTATTCATTTGCTGTGAACAAAAAAAAAATTAAGAATAAAAAAAATAAACAGCAGTTAGTAAGGAGATGCAAAAGGAACAATTCAACAACTATCACTAAATCATACACCAACATAGCAACATATATGGATTGATGGTTAAACACACACACACACACACACACACACACACACAAATAGGAATATTAAGAATTGGTCTGGTATTGTGTGGAAGTAGGAGCAGTGACATTGCACACAAACGCAAACAAAAACAAAAAACCACATTATATAATATGTACGTATGTACCTACAATATTGGCAGCTATTTTGCATACCATACTCCACAATACAATGCAAAGGCACAGAAAGTACACAGCGTAGCAACACTAACAACAATGACAACAATAACAACAATAACAACAATAAATGAATAGATGGCACAATTTAAAGAACGTCATGTCTCCACGTAGGGAGGTGCATACATACACAAACACCATAATATGGAGGCAACAAAGAATGCCTTGCATACATGCACACACATGCATAACAACATCAACAAAAGGCGTACAATTATAATAAAAGCTAAAGACGATGATGAGTATTCGGGATCACCAAAGCCATATACTCTAAACTCTTCCTGAGGCCACAATGGGAAAAACGTAAACAGCACACTTACCATACCCCGTACCTACATACATACATACATACACAATATACATACAATACACATACATGCAAACACATCTTTCTTTATGTAAAATATTGATGTGGTAATAACGTTGGCGGCATGAGAATATGCTTATGATGTCCCACCAAGTGATAGTTCTTCTTCTGCCTTTGCGTCTGCGTCTGCGTCTTCGTCGTCGTCTTCTTCCAAAGAAACAAATTTCGCTTCCACAGTATTTGGTTTCTCGCCGGCCTTATATGTTTTTTTTGAAGATGTGTGTGTAGTGAGTAGTGAGTATTCTTAAGAACACAGTAGTGTAAACATATGCATATTCGCATATGCACGTAGGTACGATTCGGTCTGTGAATAGCACACTCAATGTTCACTATAAGAAATTAAATTAACGAGATATGTCAACGATGAATTCATTGCGGCCCAAATGCCGCCATTCTTTATTTTGTGCGAATATTCCTCCGCTCCGGCTACGGCCGCTGCTGCTACTATTGCTGCTTTTACACAACACAATACCCTTCCATGAGAGTTGTCTTATTGCATGACTGTTTGCCCTGTTGCCTGTTGTGGCTATTATTGCTGTTGATTTTACCATATGCTTCTGGTGTTCTTCATCATTATTCCCTTTCATGCACAAGTGTGTGTGTATGTACATACGTACACTTTTAACAATTTTTACACTCACCATTATGATGAAATGGGGGTATATTGTTATTGTTCGAACGTTTACAAGTAATCGAAGGGGAGGAGCCACAGTATATATATTTTTACTCGGCATTCACAAAAATTGAGATATAGTGCTGAAATTTGACATCCACAATTGCGGTTACCTGAAGGGTAAAATGAGACCAAGGACGTGTTAACCCTACCCCCTTGGCTTTCAGCCCTCTCATAGTCATTTTTGGATATTGATCTGAAACTTAGTTCATCATCAACGTCAAAAGTATCCTACCAAAAATGGGTAAAATCGGTCCACGGACTGGCCAACAACTTTAGGAAGTTCCAGTATTCTTTATTTGAACATTCTAACGGTACATGAATAAAAGAATTGGACCAGTTGCGCGGGAGATATTTTAAAAAGATGCATTAAAAGGTAAAAGAATAATTTCACAACGAATGATTAGAAGGAGCAATGAACACGTTTACGTGTGTGTTGGCTTTTGTCCAACTTCGGATACTTTATTAAAAATTTCAAATTAATCCTGAATTATAGAATGTTCTGAAATTTGGCAGATCTGGTCATATTAGTATCATTTTTACTTAATATTATTCTTGCATTGGCCATGCCTCTTCTGAGGTCCTTTAATTGTACTTGAAAGTTACTTTCGTATTATTCTCAAACGATAAGATCTGTAGACCTAAAATTGGATACAAATAATTTCTTTATATCTGTATTGAAAAGGCGTTCCAGGGACCTTCCCACAATTTTATAAAACGTAGAGTTTTTAGGGGTTTTTCATTTATTACAGACAAACCATAAGGGATAGAAAAATGAAATTTTGCGAGAATATTAAGAAGCTTTTTTTATAAATTTGAAAAAATCAAATTAACCGCGCTCACCTATAATGGACTAATTGATGTCACTATGTTTGCAGAGGTTTTTGTAGAGAAAATGTTTGACAGAGGTGACCCTATGAAGATTTGAAATTTAGAATGAACATTTCTCTTCTATGTCCGGAACATATATGTGAGAATGGGCGTGGTCGGTTAACCTACACGCACACAGTGGTTAAAAGTATTACTTGCGTCGTCCTAATATTGTTCATGAACCTACAAATCTGTTTCTAACAGTAGTGTTCGTTGTTATTTTTTTTCGATTATTATTATTATAATTTTTTTCGTTATATACGGAGCACCTTTTCCCCTATAAAATGAAATTATGAAAATGTATAAAATAAGCTCAAACAATGTATTTATTCAAAGGAATTGAATAAGAATTCTCTGTTTAGATTTGGCATACGTCTAATAAAGCCCTATTTTACTCGTTTGAGTGTAAAATCGGTAAAGACCCCTAAAAAATTGACGCCTTTTCGGCTTTTGTTTAATTGTAATCAACTGCTTCGATCCATTTTGTTCAATTTCAATACCAACCTGTATAGGAGGACGTTCAATATATATCCCTGAGTGGTATAAAAATGGAATTAAGATTCTGCCTCATTCCCAGTCAGACCTTCCAATTTAGTGCCCTTAGGTGGTGGGCAATCAACCTTTTAATTTGTTCTCGTTATTATTATTATTGATGTCGTTGTTGTGTAATATTTAATTTATAATAACATTGCCGAACTATTGTCAACTTTTGTCTGCAAATGATGTTCAGAATAGAAACCAGTTGCCCGAGTGTTTAAACCCTACACCGCTTACTTCCAAAATCATTTAGTCTTCGTATAATTCACATCGTGAAAACCTTTATAGGCACGGCTTGTTGGTATTTATTTATTTAATAATTTTGTTCAAAAGACTTTAGAGATAAATTACAAGGGTGCCTCCCACCTCTCCAGCTTGAGACTTATATGAAGCGGGAGAATATACCTATTATAAGTTTTTTAAATCGCTAAGCAGATAATGAAGAAAAAAGAAGTAATTCAATGGTCTTGTGTCATAGTAACTGACATTCGCATAACTTTGAGCGAAGTGTGACATAATTTCTCTCTTAAATCAAGTTTGTAGACGAGAGGAATAGAATTCCACAATTGAATTGCAAACAGGAAGAAGTGGCCCTCGGACATTACGGAACTGTGTCGTCATCTGGTCATCGTTAAGTTTGATGACAACATTTATGATGTTTTTAGGCGGTTCACTAACGCAGATCTGTACATCATGCGCGTTCAACCACCTAAGGCAACTGGGTAAATCATTAATATATGAGAACAACAGTGGTCCAAGTATAGACCGTTGCGGAATCCCCGCTTAATCGGAAGCATATCAGAATCAACATTATTAGAAAAGTCTCTGTGATACCGATTAGTGATTGCCCAATCCGATTTAAAAGTAGAACAATAATATTTAGGGCAACTGAGTGTTGTTTGCGAATTTTTATTAAAAAGATTTATGAAATACAACTTTTGCTTACTCCAGTGACCCCACAGAGTATATATGGTATATTTTTTCTTAGCATCAAAATATACGTCGATCCAGCCATGTCAGCCCGTATTGAGCAGAAATGATGTACTTTCATTTGTAGTCTCCGCACGCAGGTCGCTATTACGAGTTTTCGTCAGGGAAATTTTAATAGACGCCTTACCACATGTGGTGCAGGGTTGTATCAACGTACGCAAGCCATTTCGTAAAAAGCGTTATATGGGAAGGAGTTCCAAACCAGTGCGGTGGAGTGCCCATTTAGAACAGAGCGAATTGTTTACCTAATGTACTGTCCTTCACCAAATTTTGACAAAAACTTATTCGCCCCAAAAAAACGACCTTTATAATAGGACTTTATATGGAAAGGGTTTCTAAAAATGATCCAATTTCAATAGAATTCTTCTTTGAGCCAAAACCCGGTCTTGTGTTAAATTTGCGACGTGTGGCTAGCGCACTAAATTAATTGGACGCACAAATGGACTTGGTGAAATTGATAGAGATTTTGATTTTAATCGGTGCAATTGGAGTTGGATGTAGCATTTGTGTTTAGGAGTTACAAACACCCGCACACATTTAACATACGCACCCTGTGCTATGCATATTATGTGTGTGTGTACAAAGACATTTATCAGGTCAGAGAGGAACTCTATTGAAAATAGCCCGAATCGGATCATTTCCATATCAGATTGGCCCCTTACATAGGCTTTTTGTATCGAATATTCGCAATTCTTGATATATTTTTAGCAAAATTTGGTAAAGAATAGTTTAATTAATTCATTTAACAATTGGCCGTCCGAACCATTTTTAGAACCTATTTCCATATAATGACATGTCACGAAGTGAATTATATGTCAAAGCCTCTGGTTTACTCACACACTAAAATAATTGTAGCCTAATATGTGGAACTAAGTGGTGGAGGGTGTTAAATGGTCGGGCATTTACATTTTCACTTGTATATTTTTTCCCCCTTAAATAGTGTTTATACACCAAGCCTCCAGCCTTTTCACTCACACAACAGTTGCAATGGAAAAGAGTACTTCTCCTTCTTTAGCGCTTCTAATGCGGATTCTATTAGTTAATATCGGTTACTCTTTAGCCGACACACTTGTGTACACATTTGATTAAAATGAAACACCAACCAACCAACTGGCGCACAAACAAACAAATACTTTTACAACACAATTGCCAACAAGAAATGCCACTAAGTTGCGTAAACTTAATAGAATAAAGTGTAGATTGTAACGGTAGGAAGGAAGAGCATAGAAGCCTCATGGCCACGGCCAAGCAAGGCGTTCAAACATTTCTTCTTTAAACATAAATCTTGTTAGAAAACTTGGAAATGTAACAACAACAACAACAGCAACAATAGCTATATCTAACTAATGTTTAAGATTATTTTGCGTTATGCTTGCTGTGGCCGCTGCTTTTCGTATGCATTTTTGTAGGCATCCATTACATCTTCTCATACTCATACTCATACTCCATTAGAAGTAGTAAGGCTGCACAAAAAGGTGAATAAGTGGCGGCATCCACTACACAACAACAACAACAACAACAATAACAACAACAAAACCCGTAATATCCTTGTACTTGTATGTTGTGGTATTAGGCATGTACATCACGGTCATCAACATCAGAATCACCATCACCATCTCAGTGCAGCGAAAACAGCATCAACACCAAAATTAGCAATAGAGTGCACATCGCACACAAACACAACAACAACAGTACGTGGAAACGCATCTGCAGCCTTTGTTGTTATGGATCTGCCCGCTATACCTAGCACGTTACTAGACATCATTACGAGATAGATGATCATGTTGTTGTTGTTCTTGTTGATGTTGTGAAATAATAATGTTATGCAAATTCAAAAGGAACGGAAATTCTAAGTGTCTAAACGTTATGCGCTTAAATCGTTGATGATTCTAATGTTGTTCACTGTTGTTAATGATGCTAAAGCTATCGCCGCTGCTGCTTCTTTCTAATAACTTGACTTACATTATAAGCATCCACTTAAATAGTCCGCGTATGCACTCTTCCTACAATGTGCAGAAACACTTTGTTCTTTTCAAGTTTGCACCCAAAACAAATCTCTCTCACTCTCTCTCTCTCCCTCTCTCTTTACGCCATTCTATCGCATTTGCATACGTATGTATGTGTGGACGCTTGATTACAATGCTAACAAATATGTTCCAAGTTAAATACGGTATTTAACCGAACATTTAGCATTTTAAGTATGTGTGTATATAGAAAGCTTATGCATCCGTCTCTCTCCCGCTCCTACTTCGTTTTATCTATTTAAACTTATGTGCACAACATAACATAACATATAGAACGAAGGAAATGCACTAAATTTAGTTTGTCCAACTTTTTTGTACGCTCCACATAAGATGCGTATAACATAACATAACATAACATAACATAACATAACATAACATAACATAATGTCCATTGTTTCGAACTACGAATAAGTCTTTATCAAAGAAAGATCAATTGCGACTAACTTAGACGAGCTTAATTAACAATGATTTTAACAAAAAACAAGCCAATGTGATATATACTAACTTGAGTAAGGCGTTAGATGTGGCGTTCTTTTGCGTATACAAATATATCTGTTTTCACGGCCGATAGTTCACATGGATACATTCTTGTATGACTGGACGTACATAGAGAGTATTATTTAATAATGTACCATCAAAAGAAGTTGTTTCCAAAGGACTCAGCAAAAGAAATACAACGACACCCAGAACCATTTATATTTGCTAGACCATATCAACAACTTTTTTAGATGGTGCAATGATAACTGAATGTGCATAAATATTAACAAAGGTAAGGACATAATGGACAAAATAGTTCCACGCGGGAACGGTCCACAACAGTTTTATATTACTCCCGAAATGAAATATGTGAAATGTGGAATATGGCAAAGATTGTTGGGCTTGTCCGTTTATGTTTAATATTATCTTGTTTTATACAACACATAACATACAATGCATGTGTCAAACAATGTGCAAAATATCAAACATTATAATTCAATGTATTCTAATAATATTAATTAAATATATAGGAAAGAGTATATTAAATTTGTGCGGATGTTTGTAACTCCTAAACGGCAAATGCCACACCCATCCTCAATTATACAGATCGATTCAGAATCAAAATCGGAATCGATTTAACCATGTCCGTCTGTCCGGCTGTCCTCGTGTCTATCCATCTAAATTTGTGCGCAAACTACAAGGACATGTATTGGCCTAAAGGAAAACCCTATTGAAAATAAACCGGATTGAACCATTTTTAGAACCCCTCCCCATATAATTTTTTTTTTATATCAAACACGCAAAAAATAAAAAAAAATCCTGACTTATGTATCATTTTGAAATTTTTGAAAATACAAGCAGGTATAGAAAAATAAAATTTTAATTGTAATGCCTCCATCAAGCAATGCTACTTTCCTGCCTTATGGAAAAAATCTTTTATTATTCCATTATTCAAAGCCGGCCATAAATCCGATATTTCTTGCGAAATTAAGTGCGATCCCAAAGCTTTTTGAAAAACTTCTGTCCGATACTCTATCATCTCAAATATCAGCTATAGTATCTGACTATCAGCATGGGTTCCTGAAAAAAAGGTCTACTACAACTAACTTGCTGGAACTTGTCACAATTGTTAACGACGCATTCATTAATCGTGAACAAACCGACGTAATCAATACAGACTTTAGCAAGGCGTTCGATACTGTGAACCATGAAATTCTTATTAATAAATTAAAGGATATTGGCTTTTATGACTGTAACTTGAAATGGATTTACTCGTATCTAACGAGACGTACCCAACGTGTTTTATTCAACAATGTACTTTCTAAAGAAATTGAAGTGCATTCTGGTGTGCCGCATGGTAGCCATTTTGGTCCCCTTCTGTTTGTGCTGTTCATAAATGATTTGCCTAATGTTATTCAACATTGTCGTGTGCTAATGTATGCTGACGATGTTAAACTCATTTATAGTTTTAAGTCCGTACAAAATCAAGTCTTGTTGCAGGATGACATAAACCGGTTTGCTAAATGGTGTTCTGATAACTTAATGTCTCTGAATATCAAAAAATGTAAACATATGACCTTCTGTCGTAAGGACGCGATAAATGCTAACTATGGAATTAATAATGTACAAATTGAAAAGGTATCATCTATTAATGATCTTGGTATACTGGTGGACAATAAACTGACTTTTAACGCTCATGTTAACATTACATGTAATAAGGCCAATGGAACTTTGGGCTTTATTAAGAGATGGCCCAAGGAGTTTCAGGACCCATATACAACCAAACTGCTCTTTACCTCTTTGGTAAGTCCTACTTTAGAATATTGTTCTGTAATTTGGGATCCGCAATATGAAGTGTGTACCAACCAGATTGAATCTATAAAAAAACAGTTTTTACTTTTTTGTCTCCGTGGCCTGCCGCGGAACCCTAACAGTAGACTGCCTTTATATACAAGACGTCTGGCATTGATAAAGCTTCCCACCCTCAAAAGTAGAAGGACAATGTTGAACGTTTGTTTTATGCCCAATTTACTTAAAAATTGTATCGATTCGGCCTTTTTACTATCTAACATAAATATTAATGTACCTCTACGTGTATCTAGATACTTTCGGTTGCTTTGCATAAATTATTACAAAACTAACTATAGTAATAACAACCCATTACGACGGTTATGCAGGAGCTACAACGACAATTATCACTTCATTGATTTGGGTGAAAATGCTGACGTTGTTGAAAATAAAATAATTAAATATTTAGACTCTGTTTGATTGCTGCTTTTGTATCAGCTGAACCATGATGTGTAGCTGATTTTTTTCATTTCGGCTTACGGTATTGGTATCGCGATCTGCACTCTATCGCAGATCTATCCAATCCAATTTATATTTATAGGGTTGGATCGTCGTTCGTTCGATTCGTAATGGCGATGATGATACTGTTATAACAAAATTAATACACATTGTTGCTTAAACTAAACTGATCTGAGCCATTCCAAAAAAAAAAAAAAAAAAGTGTTGGGTAATGATGGTGGATCTCCTAGATTTGGCATACGCCTAATATAGCCCTTCTTTACTTTGGGTTGTGAAGAATAATTAAAATGGCTAACTTTAAACATACGTAAAATGATAAAAAGTATCCAATTACTTTTGAACAGAGACAGAAGGATAGAAAGAGAGAGAGAGAGAGAGAGAGCGAAAGCTTAAACGAGAGGCGTTAACACTTTCAACAACAACAACAACTATATACAACACAAAAATAGCAAGACAGCGGTAAATATATATAATGGTTATTATCTTTAGTTTGCCTTGATCTGTGAGTATGTGATAAAAATTATTAAACATAACGATAACAGTAACTGCTGTTCAGCAGTAACATCATTAAGAAGAACTCTAATATAAGGAATCTTTATTTGTGGGGTTTCTTTGAACACAAAATGGCTTCCTATTCAGAAAATGTACATATCAGGCAGTCAGACGTGTGTGTGTGCGTTTCGTTTTTATGCGTTTTTTATACCCTCCACCTTAATTATAAGGGTAATTAAATTTGTTCTTCCATTTGCACCACCCAGAAGGAGGCGTCAGAGACCCTGCAAATATATATATATAAGTATATATATATTCTTGATCAGCAGCAAAAACTGAGTCTATTTAGCCATTTATGTCCGTTTGTCTGTGTGTCCGTCTGCTGTAGGCACTCTCACGGGCATACATTTTGAGATATTGAGCTGAAATTTTGTACAGACACTTTAAGTTTTTGCACGCAGATCGCAATCGGTCAAGAGCCACGCCCACAATCGACAAAAATCTATTTATCTGCCACAAAAATTGAGCCATAAACTTGAAATTTGGTATGTACGTCTATAAATATTCGATTCATCGGTATGCCAAATATGGGCGTATTCGGATTACTTGAATTTTGTACGCGTATAGATAATTATTCCATCTACTGATGTGCCAAAAATGGGCGTGGTCCGATAATAGACACGCCCACAATTTACAAACTTGCATGCTGATACGTAAGACATACACTATTAGAAGGCGCAATATATATATATATATTTGCCACGCCCTTTCTTGTAGAGGCGGAGGGTGCTTAAGATTTGGTCTAAGCTAAATTTAGTTTTCTTACTTGTTTTTTATAGAGATAAAAAAGCACTTGTGCATGAACAAGCAACAACAACAACAATATTATTATTAACAACCACAAATAACTACCTGCGGTTGCACAATGTATGAAAGTGTATGTAAACTTATTTACAGTTCGATTACACTGCAGCACACGTACGCGCTCTCTCTCTTTCTCTGTTGTTGGTTATTAATTTTTTAAACATTTGCAAAAACAGTCAGTCAGGAGTTGGTTAGTTGCTTTTTTACGCTTCTCTTTGGGTACGATTTTTTCTACTTCATTTTCTGACTAATTTAGACACTAGCTTGACCAAGTATACATGAGTGTGCATGTATGTAGTTATGTTGTTGCTATTGTAGCTTTCTTTCTTCAGTAATACTTGTGGTCTCTTTTCTTTAAAGGGCTAAGTTAATTTGCCTACGTATCGGTGCGTCTTCCTTTACCCATGTATATGTCCAGCTGTCCGTCCAACCATCCATTTAAACATCTGTCCATTAGAACTTTTGCTTCAGCTGTTTTATCTATCCATTACTTATATTTTATATCTATTTTTCCTGTTTTCTGATTCTTTTACAAGAAACGTAATTATTGTACAAGAAGCTTCACATCACCAGTAACGCAAATACAATTGCATTGATAGGTAAATATAATGCAAGTATACATGTATTGCATACACTAGACTTTAGACGTACATACACATTTTACTGTAACTACTTTATTGTCCATCTTTGTTCACTCGCTTATTTTCCGTTTTTACTGTACGTGTTAATGTGACTTTTTGCAACGCAACATGTTTAAATTGAAAACTACTGCTGCCGCTGCTGTTATTATTATTCACCTAAACGAAAAATTATTAAAGATAATTTATTTGGTCAATATGTTGTTGTTGTTGTTGTGTTTGTTGTTATAGTTATTACAGTTAAACATGAGCAATTTCGTGCTTTCATAAATTGTAGAGTTTATAAATCATGTTTGTGTTTTTTCACTTTATTTGAATGAGATGACACAACTTAAGAGAGAAAGAGAAGTACCGCCTTGAAGATATGTATTAGCGGTGCATTATTCACTTTGAATCACATCGACTTGGGCCAATATACTCGTACACACATTTACATAAAACGCCAAATTTATTTAATGCAATCATACAAATATGAACAACAGAGTGGCCAACAACGAGTTCAAATATTTTCGGAGTAACTTCGGACAAAATTAGGAGTAACTTGGTCGCGATTCGAACTAATTTCGGAGTCTATTTGAATTTATTGTGGCTTCGTGAGCACTTGCTGTATTTTCCAAGGGGTTTGGATAAAATTCAGAATAAAATTGGAATCAAATAAAGTATCAAAAAAGATTTGAAAGAAGATTTGAAATAATTGGTACTTGGTGAGCGCTTGATGAAATATCGGAGTTTATGGTATGTATTTTTTTATATTAAAGATCAGCACACAAGAGACATCTCCTATAAATGCACACACCGTTCTTCTCTTACCACCCAGGCACAGAAATTAAATTTGATTTGAAATAATTCTATTTAATCGGGCGAAATATATTCGGAAAACATTCAGAGTCATCTTGGAGTACACGAATTATTTTCAAAAGGCATCTTAGTGCTATAAACAGAACTTAACAAATACATCGATGATTACAGTAAAATCAACACATATCTCTTTTGTAGTATTAATCCTAATCCGTAAAATATATATAAGAAAAATTTACCTGAATAAAGTCTTAACAACAATAAAGTCGCCTCTTACCTGAAAATAATTCCAGTAAAAAAGGAACAGTTTAGTAAAACAAAAATTCAAAAACTTCAAAGAGTCGGCAAATTCTATAGAGTTAATTAAGTGAAAATAATTTGGCATAGGCCAAATCTGAAATACCCTCCACATCTGCATGCAAACGGTGGGGGTGACAGATACATGATTACGCCCTCTAGTAGTGTATATGTATATTACGTATGTGTACACTATACACTAGTCGAGGTTTACGCTGAGTACGGTTTTTTGTCAGCTGTGGGCATGTTTGTTGGATGACCACGTCCATTTTTGACATATCGATGGATGGATGGATGGACAGATAAATATGTTAATAAATATGGCAACAATAGACGGACACATGAACATACGGACGTACACGTTTCAGTTTTTGATGCTGATTAAGAATACGTATACGTTTTAAGGTCTCTGATGCCTCCTTCTTGGCGTTGCAAATGGAGTGACACACTTAATATACCACCCACCTTATAAAAGCATCCTTCGTCTTCTTAATGGATTACATATAAAGAAAATTATTCCACCTGAAACCCAAACTTAAGGCCCTTCCTTGTACCTAATAGAGTCCATCACAAAGATCAAATATGTGAGAGATATTCCCCATTAAGCCAGTATTTCGGCAGGAAAGCAGTTACTGTTCAGTTATTAGACTTTTCAAGTAAAAAAATTATTTTGAAATTTTTATGTAGAAGTCTGTGCGATTATTGTGTATTTGTCACTGCACGTCTATTATTTTTATGGCGTAAAAATATTAAGGTGAATTAGGTCCACAAGTTTATGCAATTGTAGGAAATAATTTAAAAACCAAAGCGTGATAAAATTTAGTTAACAATTAAGTCCGTATTTCCAATAAATTCAATTAATTGAATTATGGTTAATTTTTTTAAAAATTAAGATAAAAACAGACAAGTAAAAAATGTATAGTCAGTCAAGCCCGACCAATTAATGCCTTACGCCACCTACTTCCAAAAATTTATATTGTATTATAATTTGTTGAGTTGGATCTGTACGCAAGAGTCATTGTCGTATAAGTCATGTCCCATGTCAACCCCTATAACTGTGTATTGTGAGCTGAAATTATGTACCTTCATTTATAGACTATGCACGCAAGTAGGTATTTAGAATTTTCGCCAGGGTGGGGTCCAAAATTGGGACAATCATTTATTGAACCAAGTTTTGTAAAAAATTTTGGAAATTGCGAATTTTCGTCTTAGAAGCACTGATTTTAAATAAGGGCGTTATATGGGGAGGGAAAATTCTCCAATTTAACCCATTTTCAAGAGTGTACTTGGGTCAGGACACGCCCACCGAAATAACTTAAAATCTGGGGTAGAAATCTTGGGCACAAATATTAATGGACAGACACTGGTGGTAGTTTTTGTGGTTTGTTTGTTGGGTCGTTAGGTCGTTTCAACGGCATTCCTCCCTCTCAATATACCTCACGGTGGTACCGCAGGGACAACAAACTAACGCAAAGGTGGTTTAGCGGGTTAAAGTCCTACCTACCAGCCTACCGCAAAAAAAAAAATAACACGATGAGACGGACATGATGAAATCAAATCATCAGATTGATAGATTCGGAGCCGATCGGTAAAATTGAAGGTGGTTGAGGGCATTTGCCGTTTAGGATTCGCACAAACTTAATATATCTTTTTACCACCTGTTGAGCAGGGTATAAAAATAATTGAAATGGAAGCTTACAAACTCTCTCTCTCTCTCTCTCTCTCTCTCTCTCTCTCTCTGTATCTATGCTACGTGAACGTGTGGCGACAGCAATGTAGTAATCCTTGTGCACTTTTATGATAGGAACGCCAACAATTTTTAATTTAAATATAAAATTAATTGTAAATCAAAGTAATGTGCACGACCACTCACTAAGTATGTTAAGATCTTGTGATTTAAATCCGAAATATAATAGAAAGCGAAGAAAAAACATTTTAATAGAAATGCTTGATATTCAGTTAAACATAATAAACACATACACGAACGCAGTGTTGTACAATCTTAACAAGATTCAACGTTTACAGGTAAAGACAAATGTTATCATGGCAAGCGCTTGAGTGTGTTGTAGCGAACGACACTCATCAACAGGTTGTGAGCAGTATATATTTACAAACACACACACACACACACACACACACACACATCGGACACAGCGGCCACGTTGGCCAACCGACTTGCACATACACAGGGCACATGCAAACAATATAAAGTCAGAATTATATAAAATTAATTAAAGATGGTAAAGATAATTGATTAAGAACAGCGATTAATAATAATTTATTTACAACAGCAACAGCAACAGCAACAGCAAACAGTAGAAAAGGAAAGAAGGAAAGCAAGAAAGGAAGAGACAAATCGTATTCATTTTACAGCAGGTACTTGAGTAAAAATGACGGAATGGGAAGAGAAGTTCGCATTGAATTTATGATATCGGGAACGCTTTTTACAGGGATGGGCCTTTAAACACATATTCGCACGCATCTACCGGTGGTGGTTATTGTTTCAATCATTTGTTATTATCAGCTGTCCAAATACATTGCCAGAGGAGCCTAGCAATAACAACAACAAGTAAGCGTTAATGTTCAGTGAATATCAAGTGTAAAATAACACCAAAATATGCCCGCAAGTATGGCTTCCGTTCGTAAGCACTCACACGCATATACTCGTATACAATATAATATAAAAATCACAATAACAATAATAGCAACAACAACAGCACTAGTATTCCAAAATAAATGAAATTCTTTCCACCATTATATACACTTTATTGCATATGCTGCTGCCATCAGCAAAGACCGTTTTCATCAAAACCATCGCCATCGACAACCACGTCACCAGCACTAGCACGACCATCTCATCAACGTTAATGTCTTCTTAGCAGTTTCTTTTTTTTTGTTTATCAGTGACTTGAAAAGTGTACGTCTGCTGCATACACCCATAAGTTGTTATTGCACTTGCAGGCACTCCATGCAAATAAGCACGGGCGCTTTTAAAATCCGGAGGCATATCAGACGTGCGCCCTCGGCCCTCTTTTTTGTATACATACGAAATGTTCATTTCATGCAATATTTAGACATTTAAACATCGTCCCTTGTTTTTTTTCCCAGTTAAATATCTTATCGGTAGTGTTGTACGGCATCGGCATTTTTGATACATTTCGATAGCGTAGGATACTCCTATTCACTTCTGCTATTAAAACTACACCCATTGCTGTGGTGGGCCATTCATAGAATAATTCGAATTTATGAAAATCGCTTGTAGTGATCAAGTATTCTCTTTGAATGCGAATTCAAAGAAGCGCTTAAAAAGCTTGCATCAAAAGTACATCCGGACAACCTTAACAAAGTTAAATGAATTTCCCTCTTGCTTTCTCTGTCTGTCTTTTAAGCAACCTTTTTTTCTTTTTTCTTTGGAGCCTAAGCCCCTACCGCTTGAACGCGCCTTTGCTGCCTGTACATATATATGGAAGTGTAGTGGCTAAACTAATGAAAAGGACAAGCAACACATTCATAATAATCTGGCGCATATCAAAATATGTAACGCCTCCTTGATAACCAAACCATGGGAAATATAAGAAAATTAAGCCAAAGCACAAACGAAACCCTATAAAAATACAATATAAAATATTTGTAAACGCATAATAAGAATGTAAACGTACAACAAGGAAAAGGAAAAAAACCTATTGAATCGTAGGCACCCTACGCATAGGCATGCCAGTTAATAGAATATTTATCAATTTACAAGTCGAATTCTGTGCCAAATAGCGATTTCTGTAAATATGTGGGCGTGTTCATACATGACAGGTGGTTGAATGATGGCTATTAGGAGTTCAAATTTCAATTTAGAAGCACTTTTTTATGGCTAATAGATATAATTTTGTGTATTGTGTGAGTATGGTGGGTGTGGGTATCGATTTGGCCGGATCCACGAACGGACACAGTTAAAACTATTTAGACTTTGATTCAGACAGATTCAGACAGATTCAGACAGAACTTCAGAGTGTTGAAAAAGCTTATTTTAATAAGGTACAGCTCGGTAGGTTCTTCTCCAAAAAAAGACTTTATGTAACCCAACAAATTTCGATGATTTAAAGGTACAAACTTTTTTTTATACTCAGTATTAATAATTTTATTATTATTATATAAGAATCATAAGTGGCGAGCCACACCCCCAAAAGTGTACATATTATTGATCAGCAAGAATAGGCGAATCGATTTAGTCCTTCTGTACCCCAGTGTGGGCGTGTTTGTGTATTTTCTCTCACGGCCGCAAATATTGTGATATCAGGCTGAAGTTTGGTACAAATAATCTTTACTAAAGTTTACTGCTTAGCATTGCAAGTGGGCAAATAGGTTCACGAACGGTCTAATTATTCAATTAAATCTATTCATTTCAATTCCAGTCAAGCAAATTTTGAAATTTTGAACTTCGAACTTAGTTCCCTTTTTAAGCATTGTAAAGGTATGTGAATGAAGAAAATTAAATTAGTCATTTAGAAGATAAAGAAGATGATATTGTTTAAAAGTGTCGCAGTTCTCCCAAACTACCAAGTCGAATATCCGTACATTAGTAGAGCTGTTCATGTCGGCCCTCTTTTTAATTAAAATTGTTTTTAAATGGACCAGGTCTCTTCTGAGGTCCTTAAATGAAACAAGGACCTGTACTTAGTACAAATAATTATTATACTACAAGATAAAAAATAAAATTTTGCCACAATGTTGATGAAAACTTTTTATAACAAAATATAGTTAATTAAAAGTAGTACGAGTAGGTATAAAGAAGAAGACATAAAATAGATAATAAACAGCTTAAAAATGAGGAATGGGCCACGGCTAAGGTCAATGAAAATCTGATGAAACCTGTGGTACCAAAATCAGAAGTTGTAGTTGGAGAAAAAATTAGTATACTACCTTATAAAGAACTGTTAAAGAAAGAACAAATCTGAAAATAATTAAAATATGTGAAACAAAGACAAAAATTTCAACTTAAAAAATCTCGAAACAGTTATTCTCTACACGCAAGTAGAACAAATTCCAGGCGAACAGCGGAAAGTAAAAGTATAAAGTTTAAATTTCTACCAAATTAGATGTTGTAAACGCCATTAATGATCAAGTACACAATGCTGAAATTGACGAGTCATATTATGGACGCGCTCCAGAGGTCACGCCCACTTAATTTCGTTTTGTGCCTTCATACTGGGTTTTTATCGAATCGACTTCTCATCTATGAAATGGGGCCTGCGTCTAAAAGATAACGCCTGGTGCACCGCAGGAATTAATATTGGAGCCAACATTTTGGAATGCATTAAGTGACGAAATTAAAACGAAACGGGGGAAAGGAAAAGAACTACTTCCTGGTATTAAACATAGATGGGAACGAAATCAATACTTCTCCACGCATTCTCCCACTAGGGATTGCATTGGCAACATAGTGTCTTTTCTTCTGCCCATTAGCGATGTGTGTGATAAAGTATCCTGTATACACGTGTTTTCACAGGTACGCATTCAAGTATGGCCGCGACACGTATTCTAAGGGTCGAACATGCCCGAATCTAGATGCAGCAGAAGTACATGCGTTTTTTAATGCCCAAGATTAGCAAGTTATCGTAGAACCAAAAGAAGGTTTATTATATGAGCGACTAACACATTTAGTTCATAGTACACTCTGATAGCGTATGAAAATATGTCCAAAATGCTAGTTCGGCCGTTACCCCAAAGACATGCTAATGAAAAAAGGCTGTGACCTCCTGACATAGCGGAAGTGGAATGGCCAGTCCGTGGACCGATTTTGTCTATTTTAAATAGAATACTTTTGACGTTGATGATAAAAATGTAAATCAAACTTCAGCGTGATGTCTAAATGTTTTCAACCGTCAGAGCTCCAACATGGAAATGCATAGAAATTCACACGAATTTCACAATGCTTGATCATTATGGACAATGCACAGGCTTACACGCATGTTGCTTTTGTTCGAATTTGAATTCTTTTTTAAAATGTCGTATTAATCCTGAACCACTAAGCTTAACGCTCTCTGTTCATATTAGTACCCTTTGGATTGATGGCGCTTCTTTTGAGGTCCTTATATTCTACTTGACAGGGAAGACCTGTGGCCTTAAAATTGGGTATAAATAATTTCTTGGTGTCTTATTTGGAAAAGGTTAATAATAATGGTAGGTATCCTGGATTTGCCTCATATAGCCCTTTTTTATTTTTCACTTGTTTTTTTTCTGTTGTTCAGGTCGTAAACGGATTTCCATTTATGTGACTTTTTATGTTGAAAACTTTAGCCACAGCGTTGAAGTATGGTTATTAACTTTTATGGGACTCTTAAAAAATATATTGTGAAACAAGTAAAAACACTAACTTCAGCTTAGGCCAAATGTTAAATACCCTCCCCCTCCGTATACAATCAGTGCTTACACACCGTGACAGTGTAAGTAATAAGCAAGACTTGTACGTTATATTCTATCTATAATAATGTTTTTTCTTTAAATTGTTGACGCGTACAACTGCGCCAAATTCTTGGGTACATTTTTGCGGCTATGGAAGGTTTTTTTCGATTGTGGGTGTGGCAGTTGGCCTATTTTGCCTAATTTAAATAGCAACCTACGCACAAGTATTAGAAATATTTTCACAAAATTTCAGTCAGATATCTCAAAATTTACGACTGCCAGAGTTGCCATAAGACACACGGACTACATAGATCGACTCAGATTTTGATGCTGATCAAGATAATTACATACTTTCTAGGATCTCCGAGGCTTCCTTCTGGACGTTGCAAACATTATAGGAGACTTGGTATACCTTAATCACTATGGTAGAGGGTAGAAAAGCAACAACAGCCACATATAAGTGTTTCGAACGCAACTTCTCGTATCGTTCTAGGAACTTATTCTCTCTCTCACAACTATTTTACTACTTTGTTATCGATTATTTGTGTAAATATTACAGTTTCTGTGCGTGTGTTACTTGCAGAATAATAAAAAAGTCATTATAGATGTACTTGAAATCCTCCTCCACTCAAACATGAATTATACCATTGAGGTAGCTTTATGTAATACTAATTATGGAGCTCGCTTCGTTATTTATTGACTGTGCAGGTTTCAAACGATAAATTTAAACGACAAATGGCAGCAGATAAGTAGTCAATTTATTATACGACAATGAGATACCTTTACCTAACTGAAAATATTTATATGTATGCATGTAACTAATCATTTTAACGTGTTGTCAATACGGAATCAAACAAGTTCTCAATGTTCATGTTAAACTAATATTTCATTTAAATAAGCTCTTTCGAGTCTTTCACTTTACCCAACGTTTTAATTTATGACCGCGCTTCGCTGCGGCTTTCCTACGTACTTATCATCAGTGGTATGAGAGGTATAGCTTTGGCAATTGATTACCTTCAGATGCAATCTTTATATTTAAAGAACTTGTTGAAGTCTTCTTCCTTTTTTCGAAGGAATAGGTTTTTTATAATTGTGTATAATTGTACAAAGACAAATAAATAAAATACTCGGCCTTGCCTCGGTATTCTCCAGTTATGAAAAAACATTACAGGTCCGTTTATCCAATCATATTTAAACTTTCGATCAAGTGTGATATCAAATATAGATTAAAAACTGTATATATATAACCAGCATGGGTAACAAGCGGTCGTAGCTATCTTTACTGGAACCTAAGTTTCATATGTAACATAATTGATATATTATCTATTTTTCAACAAATTCTTTGATTGTGCTAAGGTACTATTGTACTTCCGTTGTCCGAACAATCCGAAACTTTTCAACGAAATCGTAGTAATTAGGAAAAAATATTTAATCTTTTAAATGCTAGGGACTCTGACGGGTACATTAAGAAACAATTTCACTGACTAATCAAAATTCGTCTGTTGAAATTCCCTCCTTTAGTATATGTCAACTCCCGTGGGATTTCTGAATAAAAAAACAACGGATACATATCTAACATAAGCAATTTAAAATAAATAGAAAAGAAGTGCTCTAAGTATTTGTGGATGGTGGCGCTGGAGTAGGCAGGCTATAACGCTACGTTTTAATTTTCCACCTGGATCTAATTCAGACCTCCCAAAAGTTTTGTTATGTCCTTAAACGGCTATAGCAGCATTCTGAATTGGAGCGCATACGCTTCGCTCCGTTTGCAATCGATTAAGCAAGGTTACAATTAATTTCTTTAATAGACAAAGTGTCGAGGATTGGTTGGTTGCTTGTTAGTGATAGGTTTCCTGCATTCAGGACTAAAACAAATATTTAAAATCACCGAGTCTTCTGGTGGTATTCCAATTGGAGTTATCAGTGTATAAGGGTTGTACATAATTGAGCGTTTCACTCCCCCAAAAACAATTTACAGATACCGACATAGTCAAAATTGAATTTGACCGGCTTCGAATGGAGAGATTTTTGCGTTCATTACCTATTGTGTCCACCCATACAACAATTTATTACCAAAATATACAAAACTTACAGGCTTTTATTGATGGATTTACTAGTTTAGCTAGAATTAACGGTTCTGATGTCCTTCCTCGACAAATGTGTGGCATTTTATCCCATCCCAAATCCCATTTGAGTAGCAAGCGAAAGTTCTGTTTCAAACATAGTCCGCTACATTTCATTTACAAATTATAGCTTTTTGTTTTAGAACAAGTAGCGTTCTCGCTTTGTGTAGAGATTCCAAATTTTCGGAAACACAATTCCGTAAATCACCTAAGAAGGCAATGTTTGTTGAATATAGTCTGGGCGAAATTATTGGTGATTTTAATACATGTAGGGCAACAAACAGGCTACAAAACGTGCAAACGACTACAGCTAGACGCACGCCGATACACTGGGCGGTTGTCAGAATGGAAGCAAAAACGTGTTATACCACGGCGGCATTGTCGTAGGCATAAGGTGACATATGTTCGTATGAAACCTTATGGATTTACATGTTACTGGATGTGTGTATAAACTGCATTTATTAGTAATAAAAGTAATCTTAGAGTCATGCCTCCTTTTCTTTCTAAATTATGAATAACTGAATAACTGAATATAGAAAACACGAAAAGGGGAACTTTCATCTGTGAAACAAGAATAGAAAGTTTTGTTCGCCCTTTGTTGTTTTGGTATTTATAAGGGGATGGAGGGTGTTTAGAATTCGACCAAAGCCAAACTGAGTTTTTGTTTTTACTTGTTTTTATTTTAATAGCAACTAAGTTCGAACATTGGGCTCGTTTTTAAATAGATCGCAAACCATTTCTTCGCTTGCAAAGTTGTAGAAAACGTAAAATCATGAAACCGGTAATTAATGAAAAATGTGACTCACTTACGTTATGAATAAAAATATTAGCATACGTTGTATTCTAAATGTAAAGACTTACAATATTTGTGAATAAGATATGGTTTAAAGATATGCAAATGAGCACATGGGCGAAATCTTAGTGGAGAGAAAGAGACCTGCGGACGCCGTAACAACTGTTCAGCTTTTAGCTGTTAAAACCTAACGGCTGCTGCTCTTTGTCTTGTTGGATTATTAAAGGTAAAAAGTGGTTTATGAAGCGAATTTCATGGCATCCTTATAATCCAAACACAAGTTAACCAATAACGCCCTTTGTTTTTCTAAAAAAGTTTGGGTTACTAACAATTTATTGCAGGTAAAGATTTTCAAAATTTCGAAAGTGGCAATTTTTTGATTTTTTGCCACAGCGGTGCACACAGAACCAAATTTAGCTTTATTAATGCTTCTACAAGGGATGGACTCATGAACATCCTTAAATCGACTCAGAGGCTGTCAGGCCTCTTTGCATAAAGCATAACAAACTGAATATACCCGCTACAGTATGTATATAAACAACAGCTGTTATTTGGTAACTTAAGTGAACCCACGCTCAAAGCATTTCTGCATATATTTATAGTTTATCGTGAAATCTGAAAAAAATAAGTAAACTTGCACTTGTTTATACAGTTTAGTTTTATTGCTGTTATTGTTCTCATAAGAGCTATTTTGTTTGGCATAAGCAGTCTTCAGAGACACCATAAAGTCTATATTTTACTGATCAGCAACAACATGTGAATAGATCCGTCCGTCTTTCTGTCTGTTGGTGGCACTTTCTCAGTCGCAACAATTAAGATACAGAGCCGTACGTAGGTACGTTCTTATTTGTATTGGACGAAATCGTTTAATCGTTCAATTTAGCTGCAAAGATGAAATTTGGTACGTTCCGCAAAGTGTTAGAAATGGGCGAGATTGGATAGCAGGTTCCGCCACGATTTGGAAAAATGTATTTTACTTGGTTCAGATACAATACCTGTCACGTTCACAATTTGCATATAGGTACACGTCTAAATTTATACATTTGTATGTGTGTACGACTACTCTTATATGCGTTTCAATAATTATTAATTTACTGTGAACAACCTTTTGCAAACGTGATAACAAACGATTTATAAAACAATTTGTGTATGCGTTGTTTATTTGTTTAGTTTTTAGCCGCATTAGTACATTACATTGAAATGGTCGCGATTAAGTGTAACATTACTCACATACAAGTCAGGCACCAACGCTTTAGATTAATGTGAAAACATGTGCCTTGATTTAAAATTTACAATTTGCATATTATAGCAGTGTTGGTATTCGAATAAATGATCGCTTATAAACATTTAATGATCTCATAATTGTCGTAATTTCTTACATGAAACTTTTAATCGCAATAATTTGTACATATTTGTTAAAATATATAGATCGGTTTCTGTGGCGTTTCTAATGACGTAAAAGTTCTCAAGCATCAACTCTTCTTTAATACCGATTGTTGAAGAAGGGTTCTAGGACAAAGCGCAGAATAACAAATTTTAAAAGGAAGCAAATTTTTAATCATTTTTAATGAAATAGATTACGCAACTTTAAATCTCAGCCAACTGCCGTTCGTAACGTCTAAATTCTTAATGGCGTGCTTTGACGTTACGGTAGTATTTCCAGCACGTTTATGCACAACCTCGGTAACTTTAAAGCTTCGGTCTTTTACTCTCTTAGTTTTAGACCAACTTTACAAAGCCATTCTTCTATTATTTGTTTTTCGCTAATAGTGGTGTGTTTCATGAACATATTTGGCAAAATTGTATCCTGTATTTATGGCCAGCTGCATTGCATCTCGCACTTCTCTAAACCGATTTATCGATTTGGAAGTTCCGTGAAACATGGACCATTCATAGAGCTTTGTATTTGTTGTGTAGGGTAATCATCTCATAGCATATGGTAAGGCGAACTTTTCACTGTTTTATCCTTTTTTTCGTGGCTTCAGCCCCGCGGTCGGGAGCCTGCTGACCTAAAGCGCGCGCAGTTCCAATTTATTTTTTGGTGACTTCGGCTCCATATAAAACCTTTTAATGGAAAGTGGTTTAGTAATTGTGACTCAAGCCTTTTTGAGATTTTGAATTTTTATAAGAACTTTTCCTTACAATTTTAGTGCAATTACGAGAAAATGCTGCCCGTGATAACAATTTAGAAGAAAAGTTGTTCAGTGTACCATATGAATAATGCTGTGAAACATTTCACCTACTTTAGAGTTGAAAAGGAGCTTTAGTCCCAGTCAATTATAAATTTTTTACATATGTTACAAGGTGCCTTCCGAATCAAATACGCAAGAGTTGTAAAGGTAAATATGGCTCCGAGGTGATTATTTTTATAATTTTATTATTATATGGCTCGGACTGGAGAAAATATTGCCTACCGCTGCTCCAGTAAAGTGCTGGATCAGGATGCAAAGGATATAAGGTACATAGTTTCATATATCAATGAAACGATAATTTTAAGAACTTTTCAAAATTTCGGATAAAGGTTTTATTTAGGATTATTATTTATCATAAACACTGTCCCATCCTCTCAAATATGTGCCGTTATGTTTCAAATTTATTTCGCTGATCTTGAAAACTTAATTCGGCGAATTCGAATTCTTACTTATCTTCTCTTAAACTTATATGTAAGTCGACAATAAATTGAACGCTAAATATTTTATTGTGCGCTTGTTGTCCGACCATGCCCATTTTTGGCTTACCGGTTGATACCAAATATCAATTGATTTGGATTGAATTTCATAGACTGTAGAAAGATTTTTGCTGATTGTGGGCGTGGCACGATTTTTACCAATTCAAGTAATTAAAAATCTTATCTAACATCTCAAAATATATCCCCGTTGGAATGCCAAGAACAATGCAATCTTGGCCGTGACAGACATCTTACATTACAGGGTGCAAGGAATTTCCTTTTAAAACAGCAGTTGTAAATTTATCTGTGTAACGGTGAAGCAAATCATAATGAGTATCTAACTTTGGAATTAAAAACCAATTACGTTCAATAGATTATGTGAACGGTTATTAGCCATGCAGTTATGTAAACACGTTTTTTCTGCACGGAAAAGAGAACGAGCGGGAACAAAAAGTATTAACTAATTAACAATTGGAAGGTGTTACCAGCTTTTCGTATAATTTTAATTGAAAAAATTAATTGTTATGTAGACATACGCAAGGAATTTTAATAAACACATGAGTAAACAATATTGTATACTTTGTTGTACGTACCGTACATGATGGAGTGGATATAAATATATCAAGTCTTTAAAGAAATGCAAAAGGAAAACCTAACCAACTTTAATTATCCATCAGATTCAATTCTTCAAGCTGTAACGTTGTAAATATTTGATTTCAATAGTCAGATATGCTGATGTACAAGATTCCCACGCAGTTGATTACTTTTTGTTTGAATCAACAAATTCAATAAACGTTATAGAGTTGTATAGAGAATAGAATAAGAAAGTAATTGAAGGAGTTTATTTATAAAAAATAATCATAAATTTAAAATTTAATTCAATTTTATCTAATCATATATGCATAGAAAGCTACTCAAGCTGTCCACACTAACCAGAATAGAGTCAGGTCGACTGATATTAAATTTAAAGAAATAACAAGTAAGAAAACTAAATGTGGCTTAGGCCAAATCTTCAGTACCCTCCATACCCACAACGGTGGGCGTGGCAAATATATAAAATGACATGTCCCACTATGATGTTAGTTTAAATCACACTTTTTTCACTCAACTAAGTAGATGTCTACCGCAATTCTTGTTGTGGAAAGAACATGTTATTCATTCTACTACTATGCAAAGATTTAATTTTCTGATTATTTACTAATAAGTTGAGAGAAGCAAGCAATATAATATAACGCTTTCCAGATTGTAATTTATGTACATCCCTTTAAATATTATTGCTTGGACTAGTTTCCTCACCAGTGAGCTCCCCTATCAATTGTCATTCGGTAATAAATCTGGAGCATTTCACCAGTATATGTTCAAAGGTATCTTCTACATTGTTACACGTTGGGTACCAGGGTTCCGTATCATGCTTGAAGCGGTTCAGGTAAGCGCGAAAGCATCCGTGTCCACTGAACATTTATGTTATATAGTAATCCATGCAACCTTGTTGCCTGTTCAGACATGTTCCTATGCTGGGCACAAGCTCATGTGTCAATCGGCCTTTGTAAGGAGGCATTCCCCTTCACTTGGCATTCGTTAAAGCTCATCTGGGCTATGGCGTTTCCCCCAGCGCGTGTGAGCTTTCTACCTAACTCCTTCCTACTGTCATGTATCCTGGTGAGCTGAAATGTCATTATGTCTGGCGGTGCTATACCAGCCATTATGAGTGCCGATTCTAGCGATATGGTACGAAAACCTGAGAATAATACTGTGCTGGCACGTATAGGGATCATCCCCTGAGTGGATGGTTATATAATAAAAAAAAAATCTACTACAAAACTTGAACTATGAACTTGACATTTGATATTAATGTAATGAATTATCCAATCTCTTGATGTGATAATGGGTGTGTTAGAACACTAGACACGCCCACAATTTACAAAAAAACTCACTCAGTGTTTAATCCAATTTGCAAGCTGACACGATAATATTAGAGGACGTAATCATGTACCTACCACGCCCACTGTTCATATGTAGATGTGGAAGGTCTAAGCCGAATATAGTTTTCTTACTTGTTTTGTTTCTGTTGTTATTGTTGATGGAACTTGTCTTGTTGGTAGTGTTGTTGTTGCTGATAAATGAAATTCTTTTCATCATTTGAGATAAGTACATGTGTCTGTACAATGCATATGCATGTATAGGAATATCGGTCAATATTTTATATAAAAAACTCTTTTAGACCAACAACAAATAACATAATAAACAATAATAAAAATAAATAATTTAATATCTCAGAGTACGACCTTGATAGATAAAATTATTATAAAGATTGACATAAACTAACGCCTACACACTCGTTTGTTACTACAATACATAGATTTGTTATATCTATAAATACAACAAATATGTTGTCGTTGTATAATTATATAAAATACACATAAATATACTAAGTTTATTAAGTTTGTCATTCCATTTGCAACACATAGAAAGAGGCCTCAGACACCCTACAAAGTATATATTTTTGATTAGAATCAAAAATTTTATCGATCTATACATGTATGTCCATACGTCCGCCTGTTATTGGCATACACACGGTCGTGAATTTTGAGATATTAAGCTGTACAGACACTCTTAGTTTCTGCATGCAAATTGACCTATGAACTTGAAATTTACAAAAAAAAAAAAAATACTCCACGCAAGCTGTTATGTACTCGTATGTAATATATGCACTATTAGAGGGCGTTATCTGCCGCACCCACCATTACAAATGTGGAGGGTATTTGAGATTTGGCTTAAGCCAAATTTAGTTTTCTTACTTGCCTTCCTAAGGACAAAAGTATCTGAGTTTATTGCAATAAATAAGCAACTCGTAAATATTTTAAGTAAATTTTAAAAATGTTTTCAATTCCACACAATTCTAATAAAACCATCAATAATAAGCACGTAAATAAATACAGATTATGTTATATAAACACACTCCTGTGAGACAAAACAAAGAATTTAAGCCAAAGAGCTGTTGTTGTAAGAGTAACATACAATAGAATTTGTTTGTGAGACTACTTTACATTACTACGTTAATGTTTACTTTTCATTCATTCAATCATTTCAATCATTTCCATGTGCTATAGATATCGCACTTTGTGAAGTTGAAGGGGCTCTCCGCTAAGAGTTGATTTATGGTATATTTGTAAACGGAGTCGTAGTAGCAACGCTGCCTTGAACAAAATCTATATTAACATGGGACCAACTTCAAGGCACATCTTGTATGTTTTTAAATAATAAGATTACGAACCAGGTGTAAGTGGTGTTTTTTGAATAGTTTGAATTCGTTATCCGTTACAAGTGTATGACACACAACACAAGCATTGTTGTCAAATGTTTCTTTTTATATCCTCCACCTCAGTGATGAGGGTATACTAAGTTTGTTCTTCCGTTGGCAACACCCAGAACGAGGCGTCAGAGACCCTACAAAGTATATATATTCTTGATCAGCGTCAAAAACTGAGTCGATTTAGACATGTATGTCCGTGTGTCCGTGTGTCCGTCTGTTCTTTGCATTCTCACAAGCATAAATTTTGAGATATTGAGCTGAAATTTTGTACACGCACTTTTAGTTTTTGCACGCAGATCGATATTTAAGATGGGCAAAATCGGTCAAGAACCACGCCCACAATAGACAAAAATCTATTTATCTACCACAAAAATTGAGTTACAACCTTAAAATTTGGTACGAACATCTACAAATATTAGTTTCATAGATATGCCAAAAATGGGCGTACTCGGATTACAGACACGCCCACAATTAATAAAAATCTTTATATCTGCCACAAAAATTGATCTATGAACCTGACATTTGGGATGCGTATACATAGTTATCCCATATACTGACGGGCCAAAAATTGGCGTGGTCGGATAATAGACACGCCCACAATTTACAAAAAAAGAACCATATTCAACGTAAAAGTAGACTTGCATGCTGATACGTAATATGTACACTATTAGAAGGCGCAATGTATATATATTTGCCACGCCCACCGTTGTGGAGGTGGAGG
Source organism: Ornithomya chloropus (assembly GCA_963971445.1). Taxonomy (NCBI): domain Eukaryota; kingdom Metazoa; phylum Arthropoda; class Insecta; order Diptera; family Hippoboscidae; genus Ornithomya; species Ornithomya chloropus. The sequence goes on along the minus strand of OZ020530.1, from coordinate 50,935,384 downwards.
GTATTTAAGATTTGGCCTAAGCCAAATTTAGTTTTCTTACTTGTTTGTGATTGTATTAGTTTATTTGTGCATGTCACTTGAGGTACTGCATACACTCTCCATAGCGCAACTCTTCACCCTCATTTGTTTGGCACCAAGATTCGTATATGTGAAGTATTACAACTAGGTAACAGATTGTGTGCCCTTATTGTGCAGAAACCCAACACTCGTTTGTGTGCCATAACAATCTCAGTTCGAGTGTAACACACACCTATTTTCACATGCATATAAATTTGTCAACCTTTTTCAGTATTGGGCTGTCATCAACACATTGCATACAACACACAAACACCAACAATTATTTTACGCACAATTATAATTAGCGTGACTGGGAACTTAGGCAGGCACCAGTGATTATATTGTGCAACACACCAAAACGTACTTAAACTTTTCTTGCACAGAATCTCATCCTGTTTTCAAAGAAAGGCTTTCGCAACAATTGGCTTAAAAGTCGTGACAAATATGAACAAAAACTATTAATTATTTTTCAAAAAATATACCGTTAGAAAGGGAAAAAGGGTTACTTTGAAATGGTGTATATAATATGTTAATGTATGTAGGGTGCATAATTTAATTTTGGAAAAGAAGTTTCTGGAAAATTCACGAAGAAACATTTTTTTACGCATCACTATGGGTATTGTTTTTGTTCAAACGTTTGTAAGTACTAGAAGGGGGCGAGTTACAACCCAAAGGCCGAAACCTGAAACTCTGCACTTGTGACTAAAAATTATATATCAAGGTGAAATTTAGCACACATAACCTTGGAGTTTGTCTACAGTTTGTCTTACAAACGGCCAGAAAGCGTTCAGCGTTTGGTATTGAAATTATTCAATTAATTCTGCTTATTTCTATTTCAGTCAGGAAAATGTTGATATGAAAAAAATTTGTCTTTTTTAAGCATTCGAACAGTACACAAATTAAAATAATTGGACCAGCCATTCGTGAGATACATTAAAAAGAAGGTGGTATTATTTTAATGGATTAATTTGCTTGATTATTATGAGTAATGGACACTTTTACGCACCTGTTCACTTTTGTACAAATTTTGTATTTCACTAAAACTTTCGCATTACTCCTGTACTACTAAGCAAATATTTTGAAATTGGCAGATCAGTTCATGTCGGTACCCTTTATATTTTCCTTTATTAACCACGCCTCTACTGAAGTCCTTAAATTTTACTTGAAAGTTTATTTCGCATTTCTCCTGAATCATAAGACGTGTATGGAGTACAAATAATTACTGTACTACCATACACCATATATAGTTACCTAGGTATTGAAAATAGGTTAAATTGTTCCACGAACCTTTTTACAGACCGTACAGTATAGGGTTTAGTGTTTTTCCTTGTCCTTCCTTCCACAATAGACAAACCATAAGAGATACAAAAAATTTTGCCAGAACCTTTTATATATTTGGTAAATTTATTGCATGGGAGAAATTGCCGAAAACCAGAACAGTATCGCACCTGGAAGAAACAAGTTTTGTATGCGCTTACCAGTATGGTTTCAGACAAAGCTCAAGTACTCAGGTAGCTATAGCGCAACTTCTGCTCTTGGCTTGATTTGGGATTTTGGAGGTATTCCACAAGGTATCTAGGTGTTCGGACCCATACTGTTTTTAATGTACATCAATGATATACAAAAGCTCTGCTTAATTGTTTGCAGGTGATATATGCCTATTGTACCCCTCAAACAAGGCATATGGAGCAAGACTTGGTAACTATTAGTAATTACCTCATACTGAACAAAATCTTGGTGAACACTCTTCTAAAACATAGATTATTGTATTCTCCAACAAAAACAATTGCACTAGACATCTAACAACCTAACCAAACATATCAAAACCTAAACTGATAGTTGTAACCAACAAAATAACCAAATCTTTTCAAAATTGTGAGTGAAGTCAAATGCCTTGAATCTGGAGGATGGCAATTAAGTGTAAAGTACTGTTTGGAAAATGAGTGTTTGTATGTGGTTAAAAATTCTTGAATTTAACACCCTTTTATCTTGTCGTTAAAAATACTACTACTTGTCTGCGTTAACCGCATTTGTAATACCGATCAAAAAAAAAAACTTTTCTTATTGCATACAATACTCGTTTATGCGTATGCATGAGAGCTTCATGGAGTTCAAGTTCTACTCTGGGTATACGATATCATCACCTTACTACGTAGTAAAGTTTCATTTTTATTTTTGTTACTTTTCATATAAATATTCATTTGGCTGTCATTTAAACAAATAAAGAATCCACAAACGTCAGCTACTTTTCAACTTCTACACATGTCATTAACTAAACTGCCAACACTGAATACTGAAAACTAAACAAACCAATCTGTGAAGAGGAGAAGAATGCAAGATAGCCAACCAACCAACCAACCAACAACTGAACGGACAGAAAGGCAACGCCAAGGAAACACGATTGTATAGAAAACCTGGTTGACCGACTGAATGAATGAATGACTGACTTATTGCCTGACTGACTTTTATTTCATTTTTGCTTTATTACATTTTGTAAAAAGCCTTATGGTGGGTATATAAATATAAATGCGTCCACATATCTATAGAATATACACATATACCGTTGGCGCATAACATTACTTGCTGGTGGTCGTCTTAATTGCCAGCGAGCCAGCCAGCCAGTCATACAGCCATACAGCCACAAAGAGAGACAAAGGCCCAGCAAGAGCAACAGGCTTTAAGCTTAAATATTATTGTTTTATTGCGGTTAATACTTACGTTTCGTATGCGCACATACAGACAAAAACCAATAAACATATACAGACAGTAATGATACAGGCATAAAAAGTCTGTTTGAGTTTAAAACAAAACCGTAGAATCCTTTCAACTGTTCATCAGCTCAGTTTTTGGCTAGAGGAACTGAACAATTAAATAAAGAAATTCAGTAAGAATCGGTTGATATACAAAGCTCTAAAAGCAACAACAAACAAGAGATCTATTGTAATTGATCGCACTGAGCTTTCCACTTGTACATCTAGCCTGTGGGAGTAGCAAGCATGCAATTACGCCTCATTGGAAAGGAATGGAATGGAATGGTTCTTATAGCACTTGTTGCTTTGCATTTAAGATCGAGTAGAATACTTTTTATAAACTGTGGGCGTGGCGGTTCTCCAATACCACCAATTTATTAGACTAGATTATTAGACTGCACTCTGCCCCCTACACTAGAATCCAATTCGATGTGAAGAATCTGGTCTGGCAAAATTACGCTCTGCGGAGTGAGGGGCAACGATACTTTTATATTGGAACCGGGTCGTAGTGCAATTTTTCATTTAAACAAGTAAGTAGGCTAAGTGTGGCCATAACTGTATGTTAATTGGAGGCGTGGCATGTATGCAACTACCCCCTTTCCAACTACCATTACAGGTACCTGTTACACTGTTCGGAACAAGGTTCTTCTGTGAATTGGCCACGCGGCCGGGCAGGCAGACGTGGCCCTCAAGGTGATGGATAGAATCATATGCGAATTTCAAACATCCTTACAAGCCTAATGCACCGCGTTCACACATAGTGTAAGGCAAGTAGAATTTCAAATATTTCTTCAACTTTTTACAGCATTGTTGCTCGTCTATGCTTAATGACCTTTTATTTAGATAAATGGTTCGGCATAGCATTCGCTTTACCATACCTGGATGTTATTGATCGATATATTATTAAACTTTTATACATGTTTTGATTACGTATATATGTACACAGGTATGCACGTGCATTGTCTTATTTGTTGGCTATTGCAGTAGATTCCATCAGTTGTGAATTCTCATTACATGCAATGGTCGCCATCATTAACACTTGAATGAATTTGAAGGTCAATTAATTCTCTTATGGTTCTTGAAATGAACATTTGTTTGCTTAGCGTCTTTTTTCTTTTTGGCCTGCTCATGTCCAGTGTGATTGTTGGGAACTGCTAAGCTAAGCAACTGAGCTCTCCCTACACACACCCATTCGTGCGTGTATAATTGATATCACAAAGAACAGTAAAGATAGAAAACATTTGAATCTCTTTCTCTGCTTTGGGACTTTCTGCTAGTGTGGTGGATGGCGTATCGTTCAGAATCTATTTTCATTAGCAGAGAAGGCCATGTTAACGTAAGTGAGCGCATAGGGGGTATATAAAATTTTACTCCTTCATTTATTAATTTTCTCTTTATTTTTATTTTTATTACCATTGTTAAGACTTTTACAACCATTAAATTGTTGCAGTGCAGTGTGTTGGATTGGGTTGGGTTGTGTTCTGTTGCGTTGTGTTGTGTTTCTGAAAGCCTTGCACACAATGCATTAAATTTAATGTAAGCGTATTGAAAACGAATCTGAAAGTGAAATCCTCTTGAGTATTGCACAGAAATCAACTGCCAAACAATGTTTTTCGATAGCAAAATGACAAAATCGAATGCTTTTTCTAAAGCATACAACTTTTTATTAAGGATAAAGTTTCTAAGCCACACAACGAAATCAACAAACGAGGAAACAAGTAAGAAATTTAAGATTTGGCTTAAGCCAAATCTACATCTAGATCTGTCCACATCTACACAGAAACTGTGGGCGTATCAGGTATATAATTACGCCCTCTAATAGTGCATGCATAACAGCTTGCTAATCGGGTTTTACGTGGAGTATGGTTTTTTGTAAATTGTGGGCGTGTTTATTAACCGACCATGTCAATATTTGTCACATCAAGGAATATGATAATTATAGATATGCATACCAAATTTCAAGTTCATAGGTCAATTTTGTGATTTTGGGCGTGGCTCTTGACCGATTTTGCGCATTTTAAATAGCGCTCCGCGCCCAAAAACTAAAAGTGTCTGTACACTATTTGAGCTTAATATCTTAAAAGAAATTACATCCGTGAGAATGCCAGACGGACACACAGACATACATGTCTAGATCGACTCAGTTTTTTATGCTGAAGGTATATACTTTGTAAGGTCTCTCCTGACGCCCCCTACTCGGTGTTGCAAATGGAATGACAAACTTAGTATATATGTGTGGATGGTATAAAAACAACGACAACAATAACATCAGACAATACATATAACGTTAAAGAATTTTATATGACTTTGATTATATGCCTGACAAAATTGGTAACATTGTTGTAATTGTTGTTGTTGTTATTGTTGTTAATGTTAACGATGACGTTGTTGCTTGTGTATCTACTGGTGAGTGGTGACTGCTGACTCACTGGCGGATGATGGCGATGATGATCAGTAGTTTGCCTTAGTATGGTGTGCATTTAGCCTGTGTAAATTCCAAAGGCATAAGCTTAACCCGCCTGTTGCTTCGGTTGTGTGCACAGTTGGTTTTACACAAATTGACATATGCTCAATTGGATTTGTATTGACATGGACTCATACTCCTATTGAGTATGCCTAACTCTGGTTTAAAATGAACACACACACACACGTAATAAACTTAAAACCACAGCCAAACACAAACACACCCGTACAGTGCCACTAGGTAAGCAGTATGTAATATGTGATCGTAGTGTATTTAATTACTTCTTATAAGCTACTTTTACAGATATCAACAACGGACAACAACGAAAGCTGCGTAGAAGCAGAGCATACAACTGCACCGATAGTCTCAACTAGATTAACTGCGAGGCGTATTACAAGGTATTGCATGCATTTTCAATTTCAGTTAAAATCGTTTTTGCTTTCCTTTTTTTAAATGACTATAAGTTGTTGTTGTTGTTGTTGTTGTTGTCATCATTTTTAATGTTATTGTTACCAACTATTCCTGATTTTATAATAAAGATTTTACTTATGCGTGCTCTGGCCCGGTAGTGTAACTTGCGTACTATCTATATATATACACTCAAATACGCGCGCGTTTATACTCGTATATACTTTATATATAGAATTTAAGAAAAAAATATCACATTTTAAAATATTTTGCAAAACATTACACTAACACTAAATATCATTATCATTAATGTAAACACATACACACACACACACACACAAAATTTATCCAATAGAACAGCAGGTGCAGTAAAGTAGAGAGTAGTCTTTAAACAAAAAACTATCAAAAAATCATGACTAGTGATGATACGAAACATTTTCCATACACCCACTGTTAGGTGTCTGTTAGGCGACCTACCTTATGCGGCTTAGCATAGCATAGTCTAATTATACATATGTGTACCAAATTCCAACTTCCTCGTTTAATATTACCTTTAATTGTGGGCGTGGCACTTGATTGAATCCGCCTAATCTACATACACAAACGCTATGTTTACATATAACTACAGCACTGCAACAGCAGGCGGACTAGAACAATTTAGATCTTGATGTTAGCCAGGGGAGGTCGGAATAACAAACTTCGTGTACTCCTTTCATTAGGCGGCCGTATAATCGAAACAAAATTGTCAACCATTCCATTTGTAAGAATTTTAATTGGCAAGATATTACGTTTGACTTCCACTATAAAATAATTACGACTCATGTGAATTTGGAACTAATTAAATGAAATGAAATAAAATCAGAGTGCATATGTCCGTGTCTTGTCACAACTAAAGTATAACAAATGAAACAAATGAAAAGGGCTGATTAGGCGTATGCTAAATCTAGGATACCCTCCATTTTTATCCACTTTCAAAATAGAAACCAAATAAGTAGAAATGTTATAGTCCGTCAATCCCGACCATTTAATATCCTACAAAACAGTTCCACAAATTATGCTACAATTAGTTAAGTTGCACCTGTAAACATGAGACATTGCCTTATAAGTTAGTTCGCGGAGTAGGGAGGGTATCTGAAAAGGGACCAATAATAATTATAAGAAGCCTAATAATTGGCTGTACCAATTAACTAATCATCACCACATATTGTCAAAAAATGTGAAGAACTGCGGTTTTTTGTCATATAAAGACTTCTATTATAATAGGGTGGGGTTTTAAGAATAGTCTAATTCGGTCTATTTTCATTAAGAATCCTCTTTGAATCTCATCGAAATATCGCAAAAAATGCGACCTGAAGCTTGCGCACAAATTTACATGGATAGACGAACATAGTTAAAACGATTCAAATTTTCAAATCTAAATCGATCCTACCGATGTCATTTGCCATATAGGATTTCAGAACATCTACACAAAGTGGGTATAAAGGGCACCACCGTAGGTATTGCTTCGGAAAATATCTGGATAAACTTGCATACACCGTAATGAATTTTTGGTCGTGGTAATATTAATACTTTCCCAAGTAGTGAGTTCTTATATATATACAGCGTGGACAGACGCGTCCATATGACCTAAATGTTTACATTTTTATAATTTCATTATTTTATGAGTAAAAAAATGTTCCGCATGCAAGGAAAACATTTCTGAGAATCAGATTTGCCCAACTCGAGGATCATATGTTACAAATACAAAAACATATTCAAAAGTACAAAACTGCTGGGAATAGATTAGGACAGGATTTTGAGCAACTTCATAACGACGTAAGTAAAAAGTTAACCACTATGTATGGTGTGCGGTTAACGATCACATCCATTTTCAAAAGTATGTCCCAGACATAAAGAAGGAATGCTAATTTCAGATCCAATTCCAGATCTTCACCTAAGGGTCACCTACATAAAATATTCTATATAAATCATTAATACATACTAACATCTATAATAAGTCCATTATAGATGGACATGGTTTGTTTGAATTATCCAAAGTTTTTGTTAATATTCTGGCAACATTTTATTTTTCTATCTCTTATAGTTTCTCTCTAATGAAGGAAAGACCCTCAGAATTATACGTCTTGTAAAATTGTAGCAAGATCCGTGAACCGATTTAACCCATTTTCAATACTAAGGTACCTAGATATATGGGAATTATTTGTACCTAATGTAAGGTCTACATGAGGTCTTATGGTTCAACAGTAATACGAAAGTAACTTTCAAGTACAATTTAAGGACCACAGAAGAGGCGTAGTCCATCGAAAGATAATGTTAAATATAACGTATACTAATATGGACAGATCTGGCAAATTTCAGGACGTTCGCCTGAGTAGTTAGGGATTAATACGAAATTTTGGAAACGTATGCAGGTACGGAGAAGAGCAAACGTGCACGTAAACGGCTTTCTTGGAATAGAAGGAGATTTGTCCATTTGAAGATTATGCTTACCAAGGTTCAGCTCAATATTTCAACACATATATTTATTTAGGGGCGTAGCATGCCCCCTATTCCTACTTGCAAACGTTTGGACAAAACCAATATACTCCCATATATGTATCATTATAATTGTGGCTACAAAAAGAAGAAATCATACTGCACAGCATTTTGCTGTGTTTGTTGGTTTTGTTTTTGCTTTATTACGGGTAATGTACGTACGTGTGCATTTATAAAGTGTTTCTCTTTTATTCGACTGCAGACCAAAGACAATTGTTTGGTTTTATTTTTCCGTGCCCTTTTACCAAGAACCAAAAGAGGGGAAAGTAAAACTTCTCCTTAATCGTGGTTGTCCATTTCAGTTAGCATTGCAGCCACATCACTGTTTGTTGTGTTTGTTGAGTTTGTGGTAGTATTAGTCTGAATCTACAACGCAAATATTTTAGGCATGTGTAAATAAAGGTGTAACTGAAATATTTGAAAAGTGCCCATTAAGAAAGGCGCGAATTTGAACGAAAATCGAACACACAGAACGCAGAAACCGTTTAAATAAAATTAAGGAATTATTCACCCAAGCACTGAGAATGTTGTTGCTCGTGATATGTACAACCATTCGTGGTAAATTTCGCATTTTAAGACATTTCCAACAAATGTGATTATTTACTTTGTAAGGCATTGTTTATAATTGAATGAAGCGAATTCGAAGAAATGCCTTTGCGCCTATAATAGATTTAAGCGAAATATTGAAATCTCAACCAATAAAATAATATAACTGATTTTTGTACTCATCGATCGATTCAGAATCACTTTCTGAATCGATTTAAATGCGTCCGTCTGTATGTTTTGCTTCTATGTATATTTGTGCTCAAGCTTTCGGTCACAGTTTTTACCAGAAATTGTCTAGACCTATTGATAATGGTTTAAATTTATTCGTTTTTATAGGACCCCTCCCCACATAACGCCTTTATTTGCAAAAAGACCTTCTATGATGAAAATTCGTAATTCTTAATATATTTTGACAATATTTGACTGTGTCAAATTGGGAACCTATCGCACCAATTTTAGAACTGTTTTGATATTCATTTGTGGTACTAAGTGGTGTAGGGTATTAAATGGTCGGCCTTGAGGGTACAAAAATACAAATTTTGTGGGGTCTCCGATGCTTCCTACTCTGTGTTGCAAAGGGAACAGTACACTGAGTATAGCACTCGTCTTATATTGGGGGTACAATAGTTGCATTTCTTGAAATTCTCTAATAAAATAAAAGTTGGTAAATAACACTCAGATAAACCAAAAGGTAATGTTCTAATTTTGGACCGGATCGGACTCGCGCTTACTGATGCAACTACAAGTAAATGGTTTAGGCTCGGGCTTAACCGGCCATAATATTTTCACTCATTGTTAAGAAAAATTGTTGAAAGTGTTCTATGCTTTTTGTAATGTTCAGTGGAGCGCACTTCGCAATGCAGTGTGTTGGAATTCGATTATACCATTTATATTTTTTTTAAATTCTAATTCTCAGCACTTTTTAAATTTACTATTAAATAGAATGTCATAAAAGGTTGCTCTCTCTATCCTCTTATTAGCCGAAGGCGTCGTAAGTTCGATCCCGCGGATAAGTGTCTGCTTTAAATTAAATTCTATCTATGGGTGTAAAAGATCGGCACCACTCTCCTGCGCTCCGAGTACTGACGCAAATATTCAATCATTCATCAATGCAATCATAACGGTAGTAACTATGGCAAGCAATACAATGAAGCACAAGAAGCAACTGTATAATAATGAATAATTTCGGTGCAAGGATGAGTTTAAAAGAAACACGGCAGCCCTTAATATTAACTGCAGATTACAAGAAATGCCATAAATTTCCGAATCTCGTAAAATTTTATGATTTCTCAGGCCAACACCCCAATAATAATAATAAGTAAGTAAGCAGAGGAAGAGGACACAAAAAACCAATTCAACTGCTCGACTCTACCTAATAAAAAAAAAAAAAGAATACAAAACGTAAACGAACGAAAAAACAAAACAAAATTAAATTCAAAATCAAATTTTTTGCTAAAATACGCATTCGCGTCCCGGTCTCGACTACCATTAGGACTCTATAGTAATATTCTAAAGGTATGAAAAACGGATATCATGGAAAGCGGGGAGAAAGAAAGAAAGAGCGGCATATAAATAAGCAAAAATCTCTTCCATTGAATTCGGTCAAAGTGTTTTTGTTTAACATTGAATGAAAGAGGTCGAAAGAGGAATATTACTACAACAACACAGAGCTCAGAAAAAATATGTTTCCTCTTTGCAACCTTTTACAGATTTCCACGGGTATAACTACACTCTCCACCTTAGTGATGGGGGCTTTGGTATTTAGTTTGGTATTCCGTTTGCAACACCCAGTAGGAGGCGTCTGAAACGCCTACAAATATTTTCCGTGTCTGTCCCGTGTAGGTTCCCATTTATTTTGGAAAAAAATAAAGTTGAAATTTAGTTCGCATGTATGTAGATAATTAGGCCCTCCATTGATGTACCAAAAAACGGGCGTGGTCGGATACGGATTGTGGTTTGTGGTTACTTTTGGCTAGAATCTGGCGTGTAAATTAATAAAAATTATCTGCACGGGGTTACACGGCGGCGTAATTAGCTACGTGCCACACCCACTGTATGTTTACTTTTAATTTTGTTTATGGCGGTGGGGAGTATTTAAGATTTGGCCCCATCGAAGTGGTTTTTTTTGTGGACTGGTTTCTTTGTAATTCCTCTTACATCAACTATGTAAAAATGTATTTTCTTTAAGTTAAGTTCGTGTCATTGTTGTTTTTATTGTTGTTGGGTTTCATATTTTATGTGCCATAAAAAACTCCAAATTAAAATGTTCTTTCAACTACGAACTCTTTGCAATGAATTTTACTGCCAACAGCTTTTAAATGTACGTACGTATGGGTGTATAGGAAACGTAAGGAGGAGCAACACTACGGTTATTATAGCATGGAGAAGAGCAGGGCTCTCCAAACTGTTGCCTTCCTGCCCACTTTACCCGACCTGTGCACTAATTGAAAGCCCAGGTTCAAGAAATATTATCGATTCGAAAGTGAACATACATATATACACACTATATGAACAAACAGAGTTGCACTAAATAAAATTGACTTTCATCAAACAGTTGATTTGATTTAATTATATTTTTATGCGCGCTTTCGGAAATTATGAATTGAAGTATAAAATTATTTGATTATGTAATCTTAAGAAAGACTTTTTGAGTTTTTGGCACTTGATTGAAAAAGTTTGGACAGCCGTGTACAAGAGAAATAACTTTAAATCAGGATCTGAAACTAAACCCGAACCCAACAATTTAACCGGGTTCGGGTTCATAAAATCAAATATTTTCAGTTTTCTAACAACTTTATAAATTTAAATTTAAAAATGTTTATTACATTGTGATAAACAAAAACTTGGTCAAGTTTTGCTTCAAGTTCTACGCCTAATATAATATTTAAATGAAGAACCCCAATCTGAAGATACATATGGTTTCAAAAATGGATCCGGTTTTTTTTTTAAATGCATGTGTCACGTGGAATCTATGTTGGGATGTGATGTTTATTAAGCGTGAAATCTATATTAACAATTGCTCAGTTTAAGACGGATGGGCACAAACACAACGGACACATGTCACTCTTCTATTAGCGGCTAGCATTAAAATGGGCTGTTTAGCTGTGTTCGGGGTGTGACTGGTTTTCTACTTTAACATTCTCCCGGTGTCCGAACCTGAATCTTTTATTTTGATTAACCCGAATCTGAACCCGAAACCAATTCTTGAGGGTTTCAGTCTGTGCTTTAAATAATATAAGAAATAATTTAAACAGCATACAACACCAACTGTGTTTGCTGAAGTCTTTAAAAGACAATCTTTACTAATATAACTTCAGCTGGTGATATGCTGCTGCTGATGGTGCGCTGTGTCCAGGTCTTTGCTTCAACACGTAAGCACTCTATCTCGTTCAACGTATGCTACTTAAACAAGAAGCGAAAATCCTTTTGTGAGTGTATTGTGTTGTTGTTGTCCTATTCTACACTGTCCTGCTCAGTTCCATTCAGTTACTTTTAATTTGTTTGCCGTTGTTTGGCTGGGCAATGTATGGTAATGCGTGTACTGTCGATGTCGATGTTTCGTTGTATTGGTCGAAAGACATTTGTCATGTCATTTGTAGCAACACTTTTTCACACAAACAACAAAAACAGCAACAGCAAGAGCAAAAGCAAAAGCAGAATACTTAAAAATAAACAAGGATATAAAGCAAGCAGCATTATCCGTTCGAAACCGCCAAACAACCAACCAACCATCCAATCAGCCTGCAAAAGAATAATATACAATGTTTTCTTTATCATGGCTCAACAATGCGTACGACTAAAAACATAAATTCCAAATTCAGCGAAACTCTCATGGATAAAATGTTCATAAAATGTTTTAATATCCTGCATCAGCTGTGCCGAGACGTTTATTAAGTTTCTCGCGAACGTTTGTAACTCCTAACGAGTTGAACGGTCGCTTTGTACCTTCTCTTATTCCTATTATACATATATTATTATAGTGAGTTTTTGGTGCATCAATATGTATATGTTTCGAAATAAGAATTTATTCAGACTTACTATTGAAGGTAGTAATGATGTATTTTTGAAAAATCTGAAAAATTGATACTTGGCGACTGGAGGGGTTGAACCTGGACCGGTTTCGAACTCGCCCTCATCGAGTTCTCATCAGCAGGTGCTTTACCAGTTGAGCCAAATCCACTCTTGCAAGTTCATGCGCATATGGTTTTATATCAATAATTCACACTTCAACATCATCACGAACCATACACCATTTTACAAATTAAGCTTCATTTTGTTACATATAGTAAAAGGATGGCTTACCGTAACAAAACTAGTCCAGTCGCCAAGTATCAATTTTTCACATTTTTCACAAATACATCATTACTACCTTCAATAGTAAGTCTGAATAAATTCTTATTATTTTTATATATGATATGCGTTATATATAATTGGCTCAAATTTGGACCCACTTTTAGAACCACTTTCCATATTCTTTTTCTTTCTTTCTTTTTTACGCAGTATAGGTATATGATAATGATTTTATTGATACACTAATTACACTAATTATTACCAACGCAAGTGGTGTAGGATTAATATCCTTTATCCATTTAATAATGACCGGACTTGACCTACTCTAACATTTGCACTTGTTATACAACCATCATCATGATATGGGGATATGGGGAAGGGTACGAGCCACACCGCAAAAAGTACATATATATTTCTCAGGATCGCAAAAATTTACATATCGCCCGGAAAATGCACTTTTTATCATAACGAACGGACCGAGGGATGAACCATGACTGCGTTGATCCGAATGGGTCCTTCCAACGTGTAGGTTGATACGTATTACAATGATTCAGTTACCTGCCACGCGTACTGTTTATGTATGTGGGCCCCGCTCTGAAACGGAGCACCGGCTTAGGAATCTTCGTCCAAGGATCTTGGAACAACAGAAAAGGTGCTATAAGTATATTAACTAAAGTCTCTGGACAAGAACCAGGAATGACAAACTACCTTTTAGCAACAAAAAAAAGGGAATCCAACCCATGGGTAATAGGCTGTCCGAAGTTGGAAGACCTAATGGTCGACAGTCCTCATTAACCCTAAATAAACGTCTAATATGTCTCCACGATAGGTGTAAATGTTAAACAATAACTGTATGTTTATGTGTGTGGAAGATATTAAAGTTTTGGCCGAAGTCAAATTTAGTTTTTTATACCCTCCACCTCAGTGATGAGGGTATACTAAGTTTGTTCTTCCATTTGCAACGTCCAGAAGGAGGCGTCAGAGACCCTACAAAGTATATATATTCTTGATCAGCGTCAAAAACTGAGTCGATTTAGACACGTATGTCCGTGTGTCCGTCAGTTGTTGGCACTCTCACGGGCGTAAATTTTGAGATATTGAGCTGAAATTTTGTACAGGCACTTTTAATTTTTGCACGCAGATCGCTATTTAAAATCGGCAAATCGGCCACTCCCACAATCAACAAAGATCTATTTATCTGCCACAAAAGTTTAGCTATAAATTTGGAATTTGGTATGTACATTTATAAATATTAGCTTCATCTGTATGCCAAAAATGGGCGTATTCGAATTATAGACACGCTCACAATTAATAAAAACCTTTATATCTGCCACAAAAGTTGTCCTATGAACTTGAAATTTTGTACGCATATACATAATTATCTTATTGACCGACGTATTAAAAATGGGCGTGGTCGGATAATAGACACACCCACAATTTACAAAAAAAAACCATATTCAACGTAAAAGTAGACTTGCATGCTGATACGTAAGACATACACTTACGCAACATATATGTATATTTGCCACGCCCACCGTTGTGGAGGTGGAGGGTATTTAAGATTTGGCCTAAGTGGACCATTTACAATATATTCGTATTGATAATTGAATGAGTCTCCATCCCATTTTACTCTGCTTCATTTCTCTATCATAAATTAGGTTCCCTATGTAAAGAATCTATAAATAATATATAACTCACTTCTTCAAAAGTAATTTACTAACACAATTTATACTTCTTCAAATTTCATCATTATTATTATTCAGTTTCTTTTATAGTAAATCGCATACTCGCGATAAAATAAAAACTGAAAAATAACTGAATACCGTACGAAAGGTAAAAACGCTCATTTTCAAACTAAATATAATTATTTATGCCCAACATCATAATAATTATTTTAATTAAATCGATATATGTATATCGATTCCAGTCAAGCAAATTTCGAATTGAATTTGAATCTAGTTTCTAAATCAGTACTTTTTTTAAGCGTTCTAACGGTTTACGAATAATCCCAATTGAACTATTAAAATGAAAATGATATCAATTCAATAGAATAATTTCAAAATGCATAATTAATATGACCAAGAACACGTGTACGTGCACGTTCGACTTTGTCCAAATTTGCACACTTTTTAACAATTACGCATTATTTCTGAACTATTGCGCCGAATGTTCTCAAATTTGGCAGATCTGTTCATATTGTATATGGTTTGACCACGCCTCCTCTGTCGTCCTTAAATTTTACTTGAAAGTTAATCTCGTATTACTCCTGAACTGTAAGACCTGTAACCTGAAATTTGGTACAAATTATCCTTTAATAAATAGCTATTGAAAATGGGTTTAATCGGTTCATTTCTTCCTACAAACTTACAAACTTAGAGTTTTAAGGTTCCTTTACTGTAGACAAACCTTAAGGGATATAGAATGGTTAATTTATTTATTTATTTCATTAACAGTAGTTTTTTATATTTAGTTTATATATTTAGGCAAAATAAAATTTTGCCAGATTATTGAGAAAGACTTTTTTATATACAATATATATTTGAAATATGTGTTTAAAAGTAACCACGTCCACCTATTATTATGAATATTAGTATGTTTTAGAGATTAATTTAAAATATTTGACTTGGGTGATCCCATAGAGATCTGAAATTTAGAATGAGCATTCCTCTTTTATGTGAAAACGGAACAAACAATAATAGTGCGTGTCCTGGATTTGGCACATTTGGCATTTATGTTGGCCTTAAATAGCCCTTTTTTACTTGTTTCCCATTAAGTCTATAGTTTAATTTTGGCTAATTAGTTTACAAAAATCCCAAATAAATATCTAAAAATATGCGATCAGTAGCTTGGGCACAAATTTGCATGAATAGACAGATGATCAAACGGACAGGTGGACATGGTTAAATCGATGCCGATTTTAATTCTGAATCGATCGGTATAATTGAGGGTGGGTGTGGCATTTCCATTTGGCAGTCACAAACATCCACACAAACTTTATATACCCTCTGCCACAAGTGGTGCAGCGTATAAACATTTCATTAAAGATTATACTGGAGTAAAGGAAACTATACCATATATACACACACTTATGTACATAGAGGTTGTGTATATTCATACATATGCTGTGGCTGCGGGAAGTGTATGCATGTGTACAAAGAAGGCATTGTAATGGTTATTCGCGATAATAGCTACTCCCAAGGTATTAAAACACAAAGTATAAATTCCGTATGATGGTTAGTTATCTGCTTGCTTGCTTGCTTGGGTAAGATTTTCTCCAATACGTTTATATTGTATTTGTGTGGGGTTAAAGTACTTTAACCCCTTCTCAATAGCATAGGAAAGCAGAACATACGATACGATAGTATAGCATAACATGGCGCACCATTCCAACACTTGTAACCATCATGCTATTAAATTACTGCATATCTTTATACACAACTATATATCATAACCTTGCTGTTTAGTTTAATGTTATAAAACGTCGTACATACCCTTAGATTATAGGGTATTTACTAATGTGTATGTTGGGCTCACTGAATGCCGACATGACTGCACGTTGATTATTTTGTTGGTTGCTTGGCTATCTGGCCGGCTGACTCACTCACTTGCACAACACTTTAGCTAGTTTAGGTTGGTTGGTTACTTGCTTTGTAATAAAATACCAATATTTTCGTGGTCTAAAACCAATAAATAGTAATTTGTTTGAAGGATTGCTGTAACTAATAGTACGAAAATTGCTTATTACCTCGCAACTGTGATAGAAAAAATTTCTCTCCTTGAAACTGGAAAAATTTTTTAGACTAAGCAGCAGTATAATAGTTTGTAACCAAGCTCTAGACACACATTGCAATAAAATGTAAAGAGAGATCTCCTTCAAGCTTTTATGAGTCGTTAAAATGAGTTCGTCTTTTTTGCGTTTTTTAATTTCTGGAGGGACGTGCTGTTGTTGTTGTTATTATTGTTGTTGTTAAGCATAAAATATTATTCCATAAAAAGATACAATTTGTACAAAATGTAACGTCCCCCCCACTAACTATCCGTACACACAAGATGTCCTGCGAACATTAAAATAGTAAAATATATCTTTTAAATGATGGTAAAAAGGGAGATAATATCACCCTATTAAACGGTATTACAAAGTTTTAATCCCTCACGCTAGGGAACCCAGCACTCTATCATCGTATCGATGGTATTTTAATCATACACCCTACCCTACATATACTGAGCTTGCAGTGTTAAAAGTACAGCTATAAAATTATTTTTGTGCTCAGGTTTCTCTCTACTTGAATTGAGATGGTTAGGTTCACAGCCACGCCCACAATTTAAAAATATCTCACAGCTATAAATACTCGTATAAAGCTACGCAGTGAAATTTATATTATGCTTAAGTGATAATAACATAAACGGCCACAAGTAAGTCTCCGTGGCGTAGAATTCGATCGTTCAGCTAAAAAGCGAACGTTAAAGAAGGGGCAATAATATACCTGCCACTCCCACAGGTTAGGTACAAATGTTGAGAGCTGAGCTGAAATTTTGTACAGGCGCGCAGATCGGTATTTGAAATGGGAAAAATAGGTCAAGAGCCACGCCCACAACGACAAAAATCGATTTATCTGCCACAAAAATTTACACATAAACTTGAAATTTAGTGCACACATTTACAGTTATCCCAACCATCGATAAGTTAAAAATGAGCATGGTCGGATAAGACACACGCCCACAATTTACAGAAAACCAAAATCACCATAAAACTGGACTTGCAAGCTGAAACGTAATATATACACTATTGGAGGACGCAATATATATATATATATATATATATATATCTGCCGCGCCCACCGTAGGGTATTTAAGATTTGGCCAAAGCTAAGTATTCGTACGTGTTACTACAGGCATTCAAGGTATATGCAGAAAACAAATAATCTAACGAAACTATTAAACAGGTCGGCGGCATACCCGGCTTATATTCATCAAATCTTTCAATTAAATGTCATTATAAAGAAGAAAAATAAACAAGTCGTGGCGATCAGTTCAGGGCATAGATGAAAAGGCACAAAAAATAAATAAAAGATTGCAACATTTTTTATATTCATTACAATTTAAGAATTTAATTGCAAAATAATTTTATAATCTTTATATGCTGTAACCTTCGAGGCCTACCTGAAGTTTATTTACGATATTAATGTGTCATCCTACGTGGTGCCAGATAACAACAACTGAGATTTTATGTCACTATTTATGATTATTGCACTCAGGCCGCCTGCTAAACATTCAATGGAGCAATGTTTTCAAAACTCCATTTTTTATGGCACTAACTTTAAATCACAAAGCACATGCAAGACGTAGCGAAACTAAGCGAAATTTGCCAAAGCTTTTAATTTTTATTCCGTTTTTCTTTTAGGAGCCTTTGTACGACTCTTTAAGGGTAAATTATCAATCGGTTATTATGCACTTTCCATCAGTTCAGCGATTTTAAAAAATTATGCACGTGTAAGAATGTAAAGAAATTCATCTGCAAGTCTGAAATTTGTAGAAACATATTTAATTTTATGATTGCATTGGGCCCGGGACGACCACTCTTGGAAACAAGTAAAAAAGTCCATATTAATCGTGTGCCACACAAATCTTGAGTACCCACCATCTCCATTAACCCCTTCCAAATAGAAAATCACTACATTACTGCTCGAAATAACAAGTAAATAAAATCCTAAATTTATTTAAACAAATATGCCATTTTGGGCGTGAAAGGACTTTCCAGTTGGTCCTGTGGGTCTCATATTTTGATTATTTGTTTTTTAGTGAATTGCTTGGTTAATACTTTGCACAAAACTTGGTGAAGAATAGTTAACCGACTTAATAATATTTCACTAAGTAAATTTTAAATGACAATTTACGGATACAACTTAACTAGTCATACCGTCAATTGTGGAACTAAGTGATGTCGAGTAGAACGGATTATAACATTTTCACTTTTTATACCGTCAGAAACCCTACAAAGTATAGATATTCTTAATCAACATCAAAAACTGAATCGATCCAGACATGCATGTCCGTGTGTTCATCTCTTTTAGATATGGAGCTGAGATTTTGTACAGACATTTTTAGTTTCTGTACACAGGTCACTATTTAAAATGGGCAAAATCGGTCAAGAGCCACGCCCACAATCAAGAAAAATCTTTTTATCTACCGTAGCAATTGAACTTTGACGTTAGAATTTTGTGTATATATTTATAATTTTCTTTTTCATCAATGTGCCAAATATGGGCGTGGTCGAATAACAGACGCGCCCACAATTTACAATAAACATTCAGCATAGCACTCGACTTGCAAGTTGATGCGCTAATACACACATTATTAAAGGGCGTCATCATTATCTGCCACGCCCACTGTTTGTATGCAAATGCGATGTGGAGGGTATTTAATATTTAGTTTACCTACTTGTTGTTATTTTATTTTTGTTCAACCATGTGTGTGTGTATATATGATATTTTTGTTCACACAGATACTGCAGTTGTGATGTCGGAAAAATTCATTTTATTATTTCAGTGTGTTTTTCGTATCCTCAGCGCATAGAAAGAAATAACTGTGCATATGTTAGAAGTAAAGCAATGTTAGCCTGGTAACACATTGCCCAACAGGCGTATTCACTACAGAAGTACAGCACAGATAATGAAATACATTTACACAAGCACACAAACATCGTAAAAAGTATTTACGGTGGAAACATGACGATGCACTTTATACCATGTGATGGTTTTCTATAAAGTGTGTGTAAGCGAATGCTTGCCCAAGCATTCATATAGATGCCATGCAGCACATTTAAGTAGTATAGTGAACTTTAAAATAAATAAGTAAAAAACTAAATTTGGCTTTGACCAAAACTTAAATACCTTAAGCAAGCAAGTAAGTCCTGCACAGGAGCAGTGGAATGCGTATGATTACGCCCTCTAAATGTGTACATATTACTTGTTAAATACAAGGAAGGCTTTCGCATAATGAAATTTTTTGTAAATTGCGGTCGTGTCTGTTGCCCGACCACGCCCATTTTGGTACATTCATGGATGTGCTAATTAAAAATGTGTGTTTAACTTTATTACGCAATTTTTATGTCAGATGAATATATTTTTGGCAATTGTGGGCGTGGCTTTTGACCGATTTTGCCCACTTTAAATAACGACCTGCGTACAGAAACTAAAAGTGTATAAATTTTCAAATTGTAAAATTTAAGACTGTGAGAGTGCCAATTGGGCCCCGCCCTGAAACGGAGCACCGGCATAGGTGTTTCGTCCAAGGATCACGGGGCAACAGCAAACCGCTATTGATGACAATTATATAAGAGGCTGGATAAGTTCCAGGACTCACAAAAACATAGTAGCAAATAAAATTAAATGGGCTACCAACCCATGGGCAATAGGCTGTCCAAAGTTGGAAGATCAAATGATCGACAGTCCTACCAGAGACTAAGTCTGGTACCGCGGGGTACTGGAGCCCCAAGGACCTAATGGTTCTTGCCAGTACGTACTTTCGGGTAGGCCCCCTTGTGGGAGCATCGCGGGGGCTGTGGTAATAACGCTGGTGGTGCATGGTCAAAAAACCCTTTACCAAAGGGGTGAACTATATAGCCTATGATATAGTTCTAAAGTTTGGTACTTCCAAAAGGCGGGGCGCTGGGGACGCTTTAAAAACCCTAAAGCAGTCTGATTAGGCCCTCACGGCAGGTGTGGACTGCAAAATAAACCAATTACTTACTGTGAGAGTGCCAACATATATGTGGACGGACACGTCTAGATCGATTAATCTCAGAATATATATACTTTTGGGGTATGGCTAGCCCCAGCGTTTGAACAAAATCAATATCCCTCCACATCATTTTGGTGGTGCGTATAACAACACAAATCAATAAGGAGGAACACCACACCATACATAAACAACTGTGACAGTCGGTATATGGTTGCCCGGTTGTATATACTCCGATATGTTGCACATATGTATGTACATACATATATATGCGAAGTAAAGCAAAGCATCCAAATGCGGTAGCCATATCCTCGGGTTGTTGTTGTTGATGAAGATAGTAATGATGATGAGGAAGACTTGAACACCATGTGCACTACACTTTATAGAATTTATTGTATTTTAGTAGAATACACACAGACACAAACGCACACACACACATACAGTCGTATACATTTGCATAAGTATTCGTGTTTTTATATAGAACGCAAATTTATGCATGTCATTGATTTCAATGCGGAAAATAAAAAGAATAGAATCGTAAACTACATACAAAGTGTTCTATTCTGAAAGAGAATCGAGAGCGGGGAGGTAGGAAGGAAAGGACCCTGAACACATCGAGTTCATACACAAACAAGTAGCTGATACAAATATATATCTAGTATATACAGTTATGTGAATATTCTTCTATTTAAAATGAATCATCTGACCCATAAGCATCCGCAATAATGTTACGGTGCTGGCAGCATACTATTTACTTCACTGTATATTTGGATAAATGAGATTTTCATTTTTATTTGGGGGTATATTGGTTTTGTTGAACCGTTTGCAAGTACCAGTACGGGGCGAGCCATACCCCCTAACAGTATATATACTCTTGATTAGCATTAATACAAAAGCCGATTTACTCCTTCCCTCCTTCCGTATGTCTGTGCGTGTGTAACCTTTTCTAAAAATGGTAAATGAAGATGGGTACCCTAAATTTGGCATACACCTAATTTGAGCCTTTTTTATTTTATTTTTTACTTTAGTTGTTGCTTTTATTAAAATTACAAGTAAGAAGTGGCTATGTTAGTCATACGCCAAATCTATGACACCCACCATCCTTGCTTTTGTAGGCTTGAGAGAATACACTAATTAACAGTGCTAGAACGACTCATGTAAAGCGTTACCAATCACGTCCATGTTCACACATTGGTTTCAGATATAAAGGAGAAACATACTTCCCAAATTTCAGATCGAAAGAGGCTCACCCACATAAATAATAATAAACCCCTCGAATAAATGAACATCTAGAATGAGTTAATTAAAAGTGGGCGTGGTTAAAATGAATTCTCCAAAAACATTAAAACTTCTATTTCCTTTACTATTTTGTCAAAAGTTGACTTGAATATCTTCTTTTTGTTGGCCTGCAATGGAGGAAAAACTACAAGAACTATTTTGTATTTTTATACCCTCTACCTCAATGATGAGGGTATACTAAGTTTGTTCTTCCGTATGCAACACCCAGAATGAGGCGTCAGAGGCGTCCTACAAAGTATATATATTCTTGATCAGCGTCAAAAACTGAGTCGATTTAGACATGTATGTCCGTGTGTCCGTGTCCGTGTGTCCGTCTGTTGTTGGCACTCTCACGGTCGTAATTTTTGAGATATCAAATTGAAACTTTGCATACGTATTCTTAGTTCAATTTCGCTGTTCCGTATTGAAATTGGGCAAAATCGGTTAAGAGACACGCCCACAATAAACAAAAATCTCAACATACCTCGAAAAAATTGTATCTTTAAAAAATCATATATCGCACAATACTAGTGGTACAAGTGGTACAAGTGGTACCGTTGTCCAACACTGTGCCAAAAATGGGCGTGATTGAATAACGCAAACGCCTATAATTAAAAAAAAACACTGACCTGAATAATAATAATATATACGCAACAATTTAATGCAATAGGAACTTATTTTTTAGAGGGTAATAAAAGGTGGAGGGTATTTAAGCTTCGGTCTTAACCGAACTTCTCTATCTTGTTATATATATTTTTTTTAATTATTCAAACATTGGAACTTTTTACAAAAAACCGAATCCCTGTTACTACACATAGTTTGGTATATTTGTTTTTATTATTTAGTATTTTATAACATAAAGAATAACAACGAGCACAACAATAGCAGAAACGAACATTTCACTCATTCTATTAAAAGCTATCATTATTGTTGGAGATATTTTTTTGATCTTCATTTATTTCGTGTATTCATATGTATGTTCATATATGCACAGCACACATACTCATTTATTTATTGCTTAGACATGGTTTAAAAAAGCGAACTTCTTAGTAGGCGAATAACAGGCTTATTGGCTTTTGTTGTTGTTGTTGTTGTTGTTGTTATTGTTTTTATTGTTTTTGAAGTTGGCGTTGTTGATAAGCATTCGTTTAGTTTTTTTAATCAATATTTTGAGCATAAATATGTTCTCTCTCTCTCTTTCTCTATCTTTCTCTCTCTCTTTCTCTCTGTCTATATATATGCATGTGTGCATATTAAAATCAAGTTTAATATGTTTAGTTATTGGATATTTAGGCATAAAGAACAAGAAGCAGAACGGGTATAATAGCACAAAACATAGAACGAAGCTAGTACTAGCTCTGCTGCAGTCCAGCTTGGCAAACAGCAACAACAGCATCATCAGCATATAAACCGAATAAAAAAATCTGGCATACGGAACATAATTATAAATACGGAAAAATTGGCAACAGTCAAGTGGCGAAAATTCAAATTTTCTTTTTATACCCTCCACCTCAGTGATGAGGGTGCACTAAGTTTGTTCTTCCGTTTACAACACCCAGAAGGAGGCGTCGGAGACCCTACAAAGTATATATATTCTTGATCAGCGTTAAAAACTGAGTCGATTTAGACATGTATGTCCGTGTGTCCGTGTGTCCGTCTGTTGTTGGCACTCTTACGGGCGTAAATTTTGAGATATTGAGCTGAAATTTTGTACAGTTACTTTTAGTTTTTGCACGCAGATCGATATTTAAGATGGGCAAAATCGGTCAAGAATTGTTTATACCCTGCACCACTTGTGGCAAAGGATATATTAAGTTTGTGCGCATGTTCGTAACTTCTGAGTGGCAAATGCCACACGCAGCTTCAATTTTCCGATCGATTCAGAATCAAAATCTGAATCGATTTTATCATGTCCGTCTGTCACTCTTTTTGTCCATGTATATACGTATTCAAGCTAGAGTACGCACTTTTTGAAATGTCCCGGTAAAATTTGATAAACGGACATGTATTGGCTCAGAAAGGAACCGAATTTCACCATTTTTAGAACCCCTCACCACATAAGGTCTTATTATAGTGGAAATCTTTATATGGCAACAAAAAATATTTTTTTACAAACTTTGGTTAACAACAGTTATTTAGGTAAACAATGGGACAATGGCCACTTTTAGAAGACCTTTCCATATGATATTATTTCACGAAGTGAATTATATGTCAATACTTCGCATTTACTTGTTGTTGTTACAACTAAACTAACTGTAGCATAATTTGTGGAGTTAAGTGGTGAAGGGTATTAAATGGTCGGGCTATTGTTAAAATTGCCGCTTTCCAAACCGAATCTGCCACCCTTTTATAACCACAATAAAAACTAACAGTTTCTCACTTTTATAGCTAACTACACCACAATATAATGCTCCAAGTATTAAACAAAACATTAATGGAGTTCGCACAACATTCTTTAATTCTCCATGGCAAGTGGGAAATCCAAATTTTTCATAAACATATGACATGCCAAGCATACAAGGCGCATGTGATATTGCACATACAGCGAAAGAAAAATCCTAGTGTAAAGACAACAATTTAGCATAACATTAGCCTATTATTGTCATTGCTTGCTATGCTGTAGCGGCTGTTATGGTTGAATATTGTGTAGGAAAGTTTTCTTTCATGCATTATATCCTCCACATAAGGGAGGGGCATACTAAGTTGCTCGATCCATTTGCAACACCAAGAAGTAGGCTACATATAAATATTCTTAATCAGCATTAATAACTGAGTGATCTAAATATGTATGTCCGTGTCCATGTGTCTGTCTATTGTGGGAATTCTCACGGAATTTGTACAGATATTTCTAGTTGCCCCTTGCATCAATATGGCAAAAATACGTGTAGTCATATAACATTTACGCCCACAATTTACAAAAAACCACACTCAGCGCAAAACTTGACTTTAAAGCTGAAACGTAATACGTTCCCTATTAGAGGGCGTAAACATCTATCTGCCACTCCCACTATTGTGGATGTTTAGAGTATTCAAGTTGTTGTCTAAGCCAAATTTAGTTTTCCTATTATATGCAGACACACATACCGAAACATTTCTTTCCTTAACTAAGGGAGTGTATGTGTGTGCGTTGATACCTAGAAAATTAAAAAGTCATTATGCAAATTGCTTAAGTTCATATGTAACAGATATACACTAACATTTACTTTACTTATGAACACAAACATACAAATGTTTCTCGCAGTAAATGTTTGTGTGTTTTGAATTTTTATTGCCATCAGTTATTTTGTGAGACAACATAATTCTGTTGCACAAGCCAACATACCAACCGAAGAGAAAAATAAGTAAAAACAATAAATTTGGCTTCGGCCAAACCTTAAATACACTCCTCCTCCTCCTCCTCCATATACAAACAGTAGGTGTAGCTAGTAACTGATTATGCCCTATACCAGTGCGTCAGCTTCTGCGCAAAATACGATTATTTGTTAATTGTAAATTGTGTCTGTTACCGGACCACGCCCATCTTGGTACATTGATGGATGCACCACTTGTATATATGCGAACCAAATTTCAACTTCCTCCCCTTGGCCGTAGAAACCCACCAACACATAGTAGAAATATTTGCATTATAAGAACTCCAATAACAGACACACGGACGCACAGAGAGGCCTGTCCAGATCAACTCAGTTTTTGATAGTTATATCATACACGGTATGGTCTGCGGGGCTGCTTTCTGGGTGTTGTAAACGGAACAATAAACTTAGTGTACTTAGCGGAGGCATAAAAGCAAAGTAACAAGAAAAACTAAATTATCCACAATTATATGTTTTGCTATTTACACACACACATACATATGTTCAGATTGTATAGTATACCTACACCTATGCCTGTAAGCTCTTACTTATGGCACTCGCATATAATATAAGAATTGTAAGCAGAAAAATTATTTTATATGCAGCGGAGGTGGTTTCTTGTTGGCATCGTTGGGGTATGCCTCCGTATAGCACGAACGCGTTAAATATTTCTTTTATTCAAAACGTATGCTTTGTTGACGTTCGCTTATTTCAGTACTTGCTGTTATTGTTATAATATCGTTTTTTACAATACTTTTCTTGTAGTTGGTATTAAGCTCTTAACAAACATAATTATATTGTAGTTGAGTGTAATTTTTAATAAAATTTGAGAGCTCATAATATATCATTAAAATGTGTGCGAAGGGTTATTAATTATAAAGGTTTACATCTCGTACTAAATGGTCTTTAAAGCCATTTCTCAATTAGTTTCAGCATGTCTATCCGTCCGCCATGTAGGTCCGCGGCCACTATATAATGTACATTACCAAATTTTGAATTGTAATTATACCCACAATTGTGGAGGTGGGTATTTAAGATTTGGCCTAAGCCAAATTTAGTTTTCTCACTTCTTTTTAAATAATTTAAATACTTTAAAAAAGTTTAAGTTTTGCACCACGATACAAAACAATCGGTGTAGCTTTAAGTTTCAAGAAAAATTCAAATTTTTTTTTAAATATTAACGAAGACTTTTTATATGATTGGAAAAGCCACATTAACCATAATGAACTGAATATATATATTAGTATGTTTTAGGCGTTTATTTAGAATATATTGCGTAGGTGGCCCTACGTGGATCTGAAATTCAGAATGACTATCGGCTAAAGTTCGCGCACACGTTTTACTTGCGTGTGAAGAACCGTTTCTCAGAAGTCGTTTTGTACCTACGTATTTCGATGAATTTTTGTTTAAAACACGCGAATTTTGGCATTGGTATTTCTACGCCTTACTTAAAATCGCATCTATTTTCTAGAATGTAATCAGACACTTGCTAAAAAACAATGCTATTGAAAATTTACCTAATGGGACCATTTTTAGGATCCTTTTCCATATAATGGAAGTCTTATTATGACAAAAAACGGCAATTCTTAATATTTCTCGACAAAATTTCATGAAGGATAGTTAATTAGTTCTGTAATTGGCTGTAGGCTGTAAATTTGGATCCGCCATTTAACTATTTTCAGAAGCCCTTCCCATACAATGACATTTCACGAAGAGACTTACGTCATTTAATTGACATTGTCTCTGCACCAGAACCATTAAAATGTCGCAAAAATACGACCTATATACAATACATCCAAATCTACTTGAATAAACGGTCAGACTAACCGAAAGTGAACGGAGGCTTATTATTTAATTCATTTGAAGTGTGAAGGTAAATGAATCGATGCAACAAAAGTAATGTGGTCTTTTGGCCTTTTTAGGGACTACAAACATACACATAATCGTAACCACACAATATATCCGTTCCCATAGGAATGAAATATTATATTATACCAAGTGTAAGTAACACTTTGAAGTGACATCCAATTTTGGGACCATTTGTAGAAAACAAATCTATGGGAAATAATGGATTTTAGGTGTAAATCCTTGAAATGAAAATTGAGTGCTTAAGACATGAGAAGGATAAACACTTGTACAATAGAATATAAACTCATTTTTTTCGTGGAAACTACTATATTATCCTACATTATTACTATTGTTAAATATGAGATCATGTAAAAAATAGAAGTTGAAAGGAAAACTGTGATAAATATGCTGCCAACAAAATAGCTAACCAGTCAGTCAACATCTCACTCGTTCAAGAACAAAGTCAGCCACTAATCTTTATACATACAGTACATATATTTAATCTACCTGATACTATATGTTTGAATGTGTTAAACAATGGGAATCCGAACGGGGGAGCAAATTGTGCTGGAGGCAGCTCTGTGGATGCCGTTTGAAATGGGGAATATGTAATTGTTAAGATCAGGCTTCATAAAACCAACAACCTTAAAAATTCTCCTTCTCTTTTATCCGTCCGTCCGTCCGTCCGTCTGTACGTCCGTCTGTTTTTTGTTTTGTTTTGTTTTTTATGTATTGGTTCCATATATTCAGTTTTTATTGTTGTGTTATAAAAAGACATTGTACACCAATTTCAATATAATGATACATGTCATTGTGTGTGTCGCTGCTGTTCTACCTGCCCCAAGGTTATTATTTTCATTCCTCGGATTGTTGTGTTTTTCACATTATTATATTATTTTGTATTATTATTATTTGTACGATATTTTCGTTTGGCTGGCTTTGTGTGTGTGTGTGCGATGTATGTGTTTGCTGGAATTTCAAATTATAGATTACGCCGTTGTTCAATATTTTTATTATTGCTTAACAAAAATTTAACAATTATTGTTGTACAACAATACAAATACAAATAGGAGCAGAAATAATACAAAACAGAGCTGAGACTGGTGAAAAAAACCTGAATGCACACAAGTTTCTTAAACACAAATAACAATTATTAAGCTCCCTAATAGCTGGAACCAACGTTAATACAAGGTAACTCTCTTATTTAAACTTTAAGGCTCAAAATGATTTGGGTGCATTTTTACACTTTCTCAATATTAGGAGGATTTTGGTGACAGCAATGGTACAAGTCATACTTCAGACACGCCCCTTACTTCTCAAACATTGCAACTAATTTATAAGAAAATCATTGTCTTTTTTAATCACGTTGCTAAACTGCGTGATGCGGTAGTCACGTTATGAAAGCAGAAAAGCAGAGCCTTTCATGATGGGCTAGTTTATAATTATACACTGAAAAATAGTTTCTACGAAAACTAGCCCAGCTTATGAAAGCGGTGTTGTATTGAATTTTCGTACCAGGTACCCTGTACCTGGTTGTCGTCTTATTTCATTTATTGTATTCTCGATATGGTTAATGTTAACTGCGAAGAAAATACAACAGCGAACTACATTTAGCTTAGGTCGAATCCTGAATACCCTTCACAAGCATCTGTGGAAAAATCACGTGCATGGCAGGTACTTCATTATGCCCCCTCACAGTGTATGCATTACGTAAAAACTTGCCAGTTAGATTTTATCCCAAATAAAGTTTTTCGCAGATTGTGGGCTTGTTTGTTAAATTTTTTGTTACGCCCATTTTTGGCACATTGCTTGACTATAACTAGGAAAACAAAGAATTGGTAAAAAATGGAATTTAGCTCAGTGCTCTCTCCGCATCCAATGGGCGCACAAAATAATTTACAACTGTATATACTTTCTAGGTTTTCTAATGAATGACAAAGTCATTATAACTCCCATGTGATGTGTAGGGTAGAGAAAAATTCTCCCATAAAACTTTAAAGACAATAGATAACAATAAAAATAAAAATACATTTAATGTCTATGGTTGCGGTGTAAATATACGATTTGAACTTGTGGTAGATATTAAACACAACCAGGGGAACGGGCAGGCAGTCAAACCGACAGACGTATAGATAAATAGTTAAATTTACAGTTATGTGCGGTTTAAATGTTTCAGTTTAATAAGGTTTCACGATGTCAAAAGTTGAAAGTGTTTTATTTTTTCTTTACGTAATCCTTTTCTATCCGCAATAATTTTAATGTTCAATTTAATGGTAAATTAACAGGCAATAAAAAACAGTTTTATTGGGAAACATGAAATTGTATGAGCGCGTACACTTACCTTCATTATGCAACGGCCCACCGCTTCGTTTTCAGCTATGGTAATATTGTAGAAACTCTTCTCGAATATCGGTTCATTGTCGTTAACATCGTGTATGGTTACTTGGACGGTAGCGGTTGAGGATAAGGGAGGGTGACCATTATCATTAGCTACCACAGTTAATTGTGGAACCGGTTCCGTTTCACAGTCTATATGAGCCTTAGTTGTAATCAAACCGCTGTGCGGCTCAATTTGAAACCAGTGCGAATGGGTATCGGGAGTATTTAATAGTGAGTAAATAACTGCAGAATTGTTGCCCTCGTCCCTATCATAGGCCCGAACTTGTATAACACTCGTTCCTGGTTCAGAGACCTCTATAACATTGGCCTGATATACTTCTCGTTCAAATTCTGGAGCATTATCATTGATATCTGTAACTTTCAAATGTATAGTTTTGGAAGCATGTAGAGGAGGATTACCATTATCGGTAGCTACTACACTCAATATATAATTAGGAGTCAACTCCCTATCCAATGTCATATTCACTATCACCAAATAAATAATATTATCACGTGTTGTTAAGCCAAAATGACCTTCACCTCCATTCAATGTTACATTTACGTTGGAATATTCAGTTTTTGAATCGGGATCATTTACCGATATGCGGGCCACAAATTCACCCGGTTGAGCTGATTCGGATATTTTCGGTGTAGCGTCGTCACTTAAAAAAATGACATTAATGGTCGGCTGATTGTCATTCACGTCGGTTATACGTATGGTCACAAAAGCTGTGGTCTCCAGAGGCGTCTCACCGTGATCTTTAGCTACCACAACTAACTCATGTAATTCTTTAGTTTCAAAATCTAAAGGCTTATTGATAGTAATCCATCCAGTATTTGAATCAATACGAAACATTTGCTCCTTATCGGATTGACGACGATTGATGGAATATTCGACGAGCCCATTATGTTCCGCATCTGCGTCTGTGGCATATACCTGCAATATGCTTGTACCGACGGTAGCATTTTCTGATACGGTAGCCAGAAAGCGACTTTGATTAAAAATCGGTTGATTGTCATTAACATCCTGTATGGTAATGTTCACAGTCATTTGACCCCTTAATGGAGGACTGCCTCCATCTAAAGCCTCGATGACTAAACTGTAAAACGGTGTAGTCTCACGGTCCAAAAAACCATTAATTTGTAAATCCAAATATAAAACGCCATCCTGCTCGCGGTGCGATGATAAACGAAACGCATTATTTATATTTCCCGATACAATATTATACCGCTGCGTATTATAGCGACCCAAATCTAAATCTCGCGCCGGATGTAATGTTCGTTTCACATCTCTCGGTGTATTTTCAGGGAAGTCAATGTGCATGATTGCCATGGGAAAGGTGGGGGCATTATCATTTTCATCATGAACACGCACTAAAACGCGAACATTTTCGCCACTTAACGGTATGGCTACCAAGCTATACGAAGCTCGGGTTTCCCGATCTAAACGTATCTTTGTACGTATTTCGCCCGTATTGTGATCGACAATAAGATCGGTGTCTACGCCACTTCCTGGTACGGGTACTATAAGATATGGTGGCCCACTATCTACACCCGGTAAATGTTCGCCGATATAACCGACTTGGTGGCCTATCGGTACACCCTCTGACACATCCAATTCTCTGACATACTCTGCTTGCCCTATGCTAATGAATGCTAAAAGTAGACCTAACACTACATCTAACAAAAACCAAAGACTATGACTTTTTGTACAGGTATAAGTTTGGAAATAGAAACTACACCACTTTGTCGTCCCTCTCCGTCGATAACGGTGGTTCATGGTATATTCGCTTTGTTTTTCTAAACTTTGCGCCATATTTGGAACGGGCTGAAGTGGCCGTTTTTCATTTAAATTTAAATCAGTCGGTTTAATGTTTATCGCAGTTCTTCTACTACGCACAAAAACCATTTTTCGGGTGATTAAACGATTAAATATTTGTACGGTTGATGTGTTTTTTCATAAATAATTGAATGTAATTGGGTTTCTACGATTTTTTATTTTCTTGGGTTATATTATCCGTAATTTGTTTTAAATCATACCATGTCTTTATTAAGTCTGAAAAAGAAAAAAGAAAAAATTATAAACAAAGTGAAAATGTTATATAAGTTAAATGTGTTCATATTGTCGTTATTTTATTAACACTTAAAAACAACATTAAATATTTCTACAATATTTTGATATTACTGATCAACTTTAAATATCACTACAATATTTTGTATTTCCTACGATATTATTGATCAACATTAAATATTATTACAATATTTGTATTTTACTTTCACTTTCACTTGATCAACATTAAGTATTACTTCGACATTTTACGATATTAATTTTTACTACAATATTAAATATTTCTACAATATTTCGATATTATTAAAAAATCGCACTGGGAAAGTATTCTATTAAGATGAGCTAGTCCATTTCGGGCAGAAATATATACAATTGGAGGATGGGCAATAAAGTGCCTAAGAAAATGCACACGGAAAGCGCACGTATGCATATACATATATTCTGACAGTCAGGGCGCACTGAAAGCCTTTAAAGGCTTCGTAGTTATTCAATACTGATATCAGAATAGTTAGATCTTCTTCATGCCAAACTAGGCAAGCACAATGAGGTTCAGTTAATTAGGCTGCCTGATCATTTGGAAATCCCTCGCAACGAAACAGCTGTTCCTTTAACAAAGAGTCACATGGTCGATCCAGAACTACTTCAACAAAACACAAAAACTTCTGGAACAAATAAAAAAAAACTGTTGACAAGCCGCTACTCAGATACTATCTCAAAAATATTGTATAATAGACCCATTGGTCGCGGTGCACTTTGGCCTTTTATAATAATAATAAATGTCTGCTTTCTATAAATATATTTTGGAAAATTCATTTCCACCAGCCATTGATCAGAGCATTTCAATTGTCGATGGTTGCGGGTATTCATCGATCACCAAGCAAGAACTTAACGGGCCGCCATATATTTTAACGTTCCCACTTCTTTATAGCCACAATTGAAGTGGCTCTGAGTAGGTCTATCTGCAACTCGGCTAGCTTTTACAAAAATGGATGCACTCGTGCTTTCAATTTGTCCTGGTATGAGTGAAAATAACCGTGGCTGTTTATTCAAAGTGTCATTTAGTATTTTTTTGCACGAATTGTGTATTATTTACAATAGAAGATCTAACCAATTGCTTTTCTAACAGTGTTGACCAATTTAACCATTCTGTCCCTAACCAGGTTTTTTCAGGGTTTAACTTGCATGGGTGTATTTCTATGCACTGTAACGCATATACAACCAACACATTCTAGTGGAGTTGTGCAATCAATATAAAGTACCGTATCACTCTTGTAAACTTTCTCTTTAGCAAATATTTGCTTACAATGTTAACCGGTTTTGTCTTCCAAATCCATATACACTAGAGAGACCGTTGTTTTAGCAATTTTCGAAAAAATTAGCTACCAACCTCCAATTGCGTTTTAATTACCATAAAGAGGTATTTGCAAAGTTTTACCTAAATCGGACAATTACGGGAGCTGCCGTAAACGTTTCATAATAGAAATTGGAAATCGTTGATATGTTCATGTTTTCTTAAAAGTATTACGATTGTATCTTTCATGGACAGCGTGCTTTCAAGGGGCTAGTGAAATTGTCATATTATTACTGTAATAACGAACAAGGTGAAAAAGGTTATATTTGAGAGTTGTTTGCGAGTGGAAGATATTAAAAGGTTTAAATTTTCTTTTATGAGCTCCATTACTGCCTCAGTAGGGTAATTATGAGTAAGTGTGCCAACTTCATGGGTAAATTTTTGTGGCAGATAAATAGATTTTCATCGCTTATGGGCGCGGCTCTTGACTGATTTTGCCCATTGAAAATGTCGCTCGGCGTGCAGAAACTAGAAGTAGTTGTACAAAACCTGAGCCCAATATCTGGAATTTTACGCCTTTGAGAGTATCAAGAACAGACAGACACACGGACGCAGTAAAGTGCATATGTAAACACATGTATATAAATTTTTTTCGAAACTTTTATATTTTTCAATAATTTGTCCAACTTCAGAGCTCTTGCCTGATCGGCAGATATTAACTGATTTTATTTATTTTTTGTCAGCTCACCAAACCCACCGATTCGCAACTTTTTCGCACTATTACAACTCGAAAAAGCGAAAAATTACGCCCACCATAGTGTTTGCAGCCAACTACTAAACAACTAACAACTCAATTTATAATCGTACAGTATGTTATAGTTTTGTTGTTGCTGTTGTCTTTTTTATGCAATAAATTCCGTTTAAACAAGTATAGCGCATATATGTGCACGCATTCGCAGGCACATCTTAAGACAAGATTGTGAGCAGGGTTCCACAGTCCACAAAGACTGTGTCTTTCTATACAATGTAAGCGCTATTAAGCATTTATTTGTTTTTCATATATTGGGCATATATTATGACAAGCAATCTTTATAGAATTTGTGATCATTAACAAGAGGTTATTAAGTGATTAATGAGTTAATTCCTTGAAGTCGACGCCATTAAAATGGAAACACATTCACCTGTGCTACAACTCAAAAATATTTACACAGTATTTCTTGTAAAATATTGTTCAGCTTGAAAATGTCAGGTGGTAATGTGGATGTAAGTCTAATTTGACCGAGTGTTTTACAAAATCTCACAATTGCGAGGAGAGAAGAAGAAATTCAATGACTTTGTTTGAAGCGGTCGTCTAATTATAAAGTGCCTGCTCGGGTGGATAGGATATGTCCTGATTTTAAACATTTTAACATTTTAACATCTAAACTTGTATAGAAAACATTTTTCTCAAAAATTCACATTTACCGCCTTCATATGTGAACTTTGGAAAACGGTCTCAAGAGAATGAAAATTGTTAATTTCAATTTCATTCCTACAACCAGGTTATTATATATCATCATAATTATTGTTTTTGTTTTCTACATTTACAAAAAAATTTTATCTCTAAATATTTCCTCAAAAACAAGAGTACAATGCATGTGCTAATGGGTTCACCATTAATGCACAGAACACTCTTTAAACAATGCAGAACAATTTATTAATAATGACAATAATTCAATGATTGTGGTCATGAAAATGCACCAAATAGCTGAAGCTGGGATTTGCAGTGTGCAATGCTTTTGTTAGGCAAAAGTTTTCCTAAATAAATGAACGTCCAAAGTGAGAGGAAGTTTCAATCCAAAAAATTGTTTATTGCGTGCATTTAATTTTATGGTTCCCCAAGCAGAAGATATACTTATACGTCGAGAAGGTGTGTGGAAATGAATAACTTTCCTTTTCAAAACACACAACACAACGAATGAGTACACAATTAGAGCATTGCAAATATCGCCTTGTTCTTTAATTACTAATTTGCCGTAAATCAACCAACCAAGTAATCTAAAAACATTACGATTACTTTTACTTTTGTTTATCTTTTTTGACCACCTTTGAAACGCTTGAAACATTCGTTTTGAAGCTACTGTGAACGTTAGAAACGGTTCAAATAGTGATTCAACCAAAAGTATTTTCGAAGGTAATTCTGAAAAATATCGAAATTTTTGGCAAAAAGTGTATGTAGTTGGAATTGGGTATACATGTTTATAATTAGTGCGTACATCGAAAATGGGCGCGTAGTTACTGAAAAGTGGGTGCAGTTGGATATCAGACAGTCGCACAATTTATAAAAAACCCTATTTGGCGCACAGGTTGTAAGATGATGCACAATGAATAATTTATTAGAGAAAGTAATTATATACCTGCCACGCTCACAATTTATAAAAACCGTCGATCGAGGGTGAAATATTAGTTTTTAATAATGGGTCAATGGACGAGATCGTCCTAATATGTCCGCAGATACAAAAACATATTACCGAACTGCACAAAAGGTACGCTTTGACCATCAAGATGAGGTGTATGTGGCGACATGGAAGATTGTTTCTATAAAACGGCGAAGGGTATGTAAGTTTCGACCCAAAACGAGCACAATTTTTTTACTTGTTTTGAGTTTATAACCTAATAGGTCGTTTACACTGATGTTGTTTTAAAAGTTTAGTATCGACAATGAGCCGCTTACTACGTTTTCACCATATAAGTATTTGGTAAAATTTAAAGCGTTAATCATACATTTTCAGATAAAATAATCCTCAAAAATAATATTTAATCTTCTGAGAGAAATTTTTGCACATTGATATTTTTATGAGCAAGAATCTGAAGCATAGGTTGTTCCTCCCTTAAGTTGGCCACAATTTGTTTAAATTTTTAATAACTTTCATTAAAAAATACACAAACCGAGAGCATTAATCTCATATATTATGAAATTTTCTTAAAACGCCCCATGTCGTATTCATAACATAAGTGGTTTACCAAATTTTTACTCGATATCTTAGAATATCTGACCATGGGCCATTCAAAAGTCACAGGTTTTGGATTTATGACGTCATCCTTGGGTCGATTTTGCCCCTATTTGCAATTCCAACTATAAACAAACTCCAAAATCATGTGTGCCAGATTTCAATTCAATATCTCAATGCGGAGAGGGGCAAATAACCAAAAATTCACACAGCCAAGTGGAAACAAAAACAAAACCAATGTACCCACATTTGATTATGACGGTGGGTATAAAAAGAGCTAAGTAGCCAACGTGTTTAAATTACTTGCTGCCTTAAAATTAATTATGATTGTTTTAATCTCCAGTAATAAATAACTATGATATCTGTTATTCGAACAAGATTTATAATTAACATTTCTCGTTATTAAGGTTTAATGTTAATAATAAAAATTTTACAGCGTAGTTGTTTTTCTAATGTTGAGTAAATGATATTTTACGTAAATTTTTTGTATCGTGTTTATGGTTTGACTTGAAGCAATTTTTCTTTAATAAACGTTATAAAAGATGCGAATAATAAAAAAGTATGTGCGGCTAAAACCAAATATTAAATACCCTCCATTCTAAAACAACTTGTAAGCAGTCAGTGAAACGATGGAGACGAAAGCCAAGTGGACCACCCTCACTAAATGGTTTGTTTTACTGCTGGTCCAGTGTTTGTTTATTTACTTTATAGAGTTTGTGAAGCCCCTTTTTTTGTAGAAACAAACACTATGATCAACGTAACCTCTCAAGGAACTTTCTGTTTATGGTCACATAATTGCAGAGAAATGTTTCCGATGCACCAGCTAGCTCACAAACTCAGTTCATTTTATGATCGCTTTTATTACTGTTGGCCACGTCTAATTCAATAGTAAAAGGTGCAGAAAAAATATTTATTTCCCGGCAAATTATAATTAACATTTTCTTTCAAGAAGAAGCAAAAGTTGGTTTAATTGTAAGCTGCCAGTTTGCACCAGGAAATATTTGATAATAAGAATTATAGTTAGGATTTAGACACATGGCTTTATGCACATGCATGAGCAGTTGCAGTGCAGCAGAGCATGTCGGGGCATCATTTTTGACACTTCTCAATGACACATCGCTCTGCTGAGTGATGGCACCAAACATATCAGATCAAGTTAAGACATCAGCTGTGATCCGTCTTAGCCACAGCCTCAGCCAACTAACAAAACTATTTTTTCTATGCTTAATGTTGAAACACGATTATGCAGTATGCAGCAATATATACCATTTATCGTAGATAATATCTACTTTTGTGGTTCTTTTATAGCAAATACTCATCACGCACACTCAGATACGTATACACAAACGTGACCAATGATTTACAAATAAGTTTAGCAGCATGATTTATACACATACACACACATACTCGTTTATATGCAATAAGTATCTAGGCATATACGGGTACATACACTAAACACACACACACACACCATTTGTTGGGGGAATAGTAGTGGTGGGAAATTTAGTTGCTCACAGTACAGTGACTGCAGTGACTACAGCTAAACCTGTCATATCACATGCCAAATGTGGTTATTTACGTTCTAAGAGCATGTGCCTGTATGGTCTAACTGTTGTTTCTGTTCCAACTTCTCCACACACTCACACATTCGATTGCAAGCTTAAACGTTTATTTCATAAAAAAAAAAGACATTCAATTATGTGGCTTAAAAATGATCTATATGCTTCCTGTTGTTGTTTTTCTGTTGGTTTATGTGAAAAATTGACAAGAATCTTAGTATGTACAAACTGCAGAAAAGAGACAGAGAAAGAGTTATATGGAGATTCGGAAAAAAGTCAATGGGAAGGATGTGTTAAGTTTGTTAAAGTTGTTAGAAATTCAGCAAAAGCATACCATGCATGCCATAAATTACAATCTAAAGATTTGATACACAGAGTTGATACAGCATACACGTTCCCATTTGGCAAGCAATTCCATTTCTAACTTGAACTTAAATTGACATAATTTAAATATAATTTAAAGAGTGCGTTAGATTAATCAAATCTATCTGGAACAAGTAAATAACAAGTAAAATTTGGCTTAGACATAACCTTAAGCACCCACCACATCCACGTCTACATAAAAGCGGTGGGCGTGGTACATGATACCGCCCCCTAACAGTAAATGCGTTATGTATCAGCTTTCAAATCGACTTTTACGCTTTCAAATTTTTTTTGTAAATTGTGAGCGGTTCTGTTATTCGACAACGCCTATATTTGTCACATCGATGAATGGAACATTAAATATTTGGCAACCAAAGTCCAACTTCTTAGCTCAATTTTTCCGACACAAAAATAGATTTTTCTTAATTTTGGGCGTGGCTCTTGACCAATTTGTCCCATTTATATATAGGGTTGGCAACTAAGTGATTGCAGATTTTATATAAGAATGAAAACTGAAAACTTTTGCTTAAAATGTAATTTTATTTAATTAATTAAGTGCCCGTTTTTGTCGATGACTTTTTGCCATCGTGCAACAAGTGTCATAATTCCACGTTCATAAAATTTCTGATCTTTGCTATCAAAAACCTGAGTTAAGTGGACATCATTTGCGCAATTAAAAATTTTACCATTTAAGAAGTTCTGCCTGGAATGAAATAAATGGTAGTCTGAAGGTGCGGATGTGGCAACATATCCAACCCAGATCCAATAATTTTTGGCGAGTGACCAAAGGGGCTTTGGGTGGAAAGCAACACTCTTACGAATTATCACTTCTGGCCACATTCCTAGATTTGAAGCGTTTAGTTTGGTGAGGTGTTGAACGTACACGTTTGAATTGTTCACATATTTATGCATATGCCAAAAATGGGCGTGGTGGGAAAACAGGCACGTTCATAATTTACAAAAAATCATATTTGGCGTAAATCTCTATCATGTACCTGCCGCGCCCACTGTTTGTATGTAGTTGTGGAGGGATTTTAGGTTTTGCCCGGAGCCAAATTTAGTTTTCTTACTTGCTCCTTTCTAATATAAATAATTTAGTTTTGATAATCAGGTGCTTTCTAAAGAGGTTCAACTTTTCCACATTTACTTACAAGCAGCAGCGGATGCCCTTAGATGAAACAATCCCAGACATTGTTTAGCAATAGCTTACTGCGCGCACCATTGAATCAGTTATTGTTTACAAAAATATTTTCTAATTGTTAGTTGGTTGTTTGGTGAAAGTTCAAAGAGCAGAATCCCTTAATAATCCCACCAGACTGACAGCATAATCTTTTTGTGGTGAATCTCTGCTTTTGATGTCGGCTGGGCTGGTTCATCTTGCATCACCCACGATTTCTTCCACTTAATGTTGTTATAAACTACTTTTTGTCGCCAGTAATTAATCTTTTCACAAACGGATCAATATCGTTGCGTTTCAAATGAGTTTTCTTAAGCTGATGAGGGATCCATAGATCGAGTTTCTTGTCATAGCCATCTGATGTGTTGTACTATGACGATTACAGCCCATTTTTGGCATATCGATGGAAGGGATAATTATACTTATGAGTTCCAAATTTCCCGTTCAATTTTTGTAGCAAATATATAGATTTTTGTCGATTTTGGGCGTGGCTCTTGATCGATTTTGCACATTTGTTTATTTTAACGTTAGAAGGAAAAATGCCTCATATGGTGTACAACGACGTTCTGTCGGTATTGAAGATGAACGATATACGTATTTATAAGATCGTTTCAAATAGATCAGAATCTTAAAAAGGAGAAATCTTAGCACAATCAAATTACAGAGTAAGCAACAGAAGGCATCTCTTTTCTAAATACATTCGCGTTAACGAATTTATGGAAAAATAGATAATATTTGAAATACGTGGGACACCAGTAAAGATAGTAGAGATAGAATGTCGTATTCATGTCAATTCGTAGGTTGCCATCTAAATGGGATAAAATCGACTAAATGCCACGCCCACAATTGATAAACAGCTCCCACAGCTAAAAAAATTTACGAATCAAACTGAAATTTGGTACCAGTTTCATTTATTTAATGGAGGCATCCGCCGATTTAGTGAAAATGGGCGTGCTCGAATAACGTAAATGTCCACAATTTATGCAAAAGCAATCTTTCATGCAAAATCCGAGGTGTACGTTAATACGTATGATATGCGCTGTTACGGCGTATAACCAGCTACTTGGCACGCCCACTATTTGTATATGGAGGTAGAAAGTATTTAAAATTTTCATTAGTTGTTTAATATTTTAAAAAGGTCTTTGGATTTCATTCAAATATTAAAAATAAGTCCTCTTTCATTTAATTCACTGCCAAACACGTTTATGCGTCGGCTAACACTAATTGTGTCAACTTTGGTAACTTTGTTGTATTGGAAGCTCTAGATTGCAATTGGAAAACTTTAGAGCTTAGAACTAAATTTAAGACAATTAAAAAATCATTAAAAATTAATTGTTCCTCATTGATTATGTTTCTTCTTCTTCTTCAGAATTCTAGGAAATTTTTAGAAAAATAATGTGTTTTTATAACCCACCGTCATATGTCACATTGTCAAAACATTTACAACGCCCATATAGAGACGTATCCCACAAAGTATATATATTCTGAATCATCATTGAATACTGAGTGGATGTCTGTTTGTGTTCCTGTGTTTTTATGTGGTAGTAACTGTCCGGGTCGCAAAAATTGAAATTTCGATTCCAAACTTGGCAAAAGTGTTGATGGCTTTTATACGCAATGCGGTTGGTATTAAAATTGGACAAAAGCGCCCACAGTGCCAAAAAAACTAAAAAAGGGGCAATTTTTCAAGAATTCATTCCGAATTACTCGTGATGTATGAAAGATGTGTATATTCGTGTACTCATTAGAGAGCTTCAGAATTGGTCAAGTCATATAAAGTCGCTTATTCTTTATATTTTAGGTATAGAGTTAGGCCAACGATTTAATTCGAATGCCAAAAATGGGCGTAGTCGGATAACAGACACGCCCACAATTTACAAAAAAGCTCACTCAGCGTTTAACCCAACTTGTACCTGCCACACTCACTGTTTATATGTAGATGTGGAAGGTATTTAGGATAGTTACTAAGAAGGGCACAAGACGGCAACTACAATATGTGCTTGATCAAGTAATGGGCGTAAAAGTACACAAATAAAGTGGCATTCACTTCTTTCGCTTAATTAACACTTTCTCCTCAAGTACATAAGTATGTAGTATGCTGCAAAGTATGAACAAAATAAATATTGTTGGCATGTTTATTATGAAACTCCATTAGAATGTTATGTTCCCGATAAATAAACAAAAACACATACACATAACAACAATAATGTGAACAGTACACAAACGAAAGAAAAATGTTTGGTTACTTAATTAAAAAGAGTTGTAATCCATTAGGTGTTTATCCTCTAATGGCACTGTTGCACAAAGTAAACACAAAGCAACTACTTGTGCTCGTTTGTGTTTTTAATTTCCCAAATTATACGGAAATATTTTTAGCAATTTTTTTCCAAAAGCAAATGATTGCAGTAATAAGCAAACACTACAAAATGAGTTTTACTAGCTTTCCTAACTTTCATTCATTTTCATATTTAACAAACGACTCTTCCATGCCTTCGAGTAGCTTGCAAATCTTAATTGGATTCGATTCTCAATACATAGAAAAACGAATTCACTTGAAGTTATTTATCATTCTAATATAATTTCAACTCAATTGAGGCCAGTTTGTGTCTTAAGTCTTTTGTTGTTCATGCAGATATAAAATTATAAAATAATTTATTGCTGACAGTAATTGATTGGTTGAAATTCCCCATTGTGTGTTTTAATAGCTAAGGACGGTTCGACGAAATTACGTATTGTAAAAAATGAATTCTTGTCAAATTTGCATAAAAAACATTGATTACGTTAAATTCATATTATAAAGCGAACGGATGCCACCTCATTAAAAAATGATTATTAGTAAGTAAAAGGTCATTACCAAGCATAACAATTGAAGCAAATTTCAAAAAAATCAATTGTATCTTGAAGTTATTTTTGTATTTTAGGTTTCAGAGCATCTCTTGTACGAATACAAAGCCAAATCCCCATTTTGTTTTTTCTTTTCTATTTAGTTTTGGTTTGACAAAGAAAGGGGAAAAACTAAATAAAGAGTTAAAGCTTTGTTATTATTTTAGCTGTTACAGGCCAGTACACAGTTTTGCTTGTTTGTTGACCCAGCCATGCCCAGCAATACATAAATGTTTGTAGTAAAGTAAAACGGTTTTAGTCAAATCTATATCTCTATTGATGTTATTGTTGTACTTTTATTGAATGTTTACCTTTTTTCCACAACACAGCCACCAGTTAGCAGCTGCCGTCCGCTGTTCGTAATGTCTAATAGAATTCCTTTCTCTCTAACTCAAAAAACACAATTCCACTTTATCTCTATTTATTGTGCTTTTGTTTAGCCAAACACATTATTCAGCACACAGGCAAGAGCATTAAAAAATTTAAAAAAAAAATTTGATTCAAAAAAAATTAAACACATCGAGTGTAGATGAAAAGCACCACAAGCCGTTGTTGTTGGCTGCTTTTGGTGTATGGTTGTATTGTAGTATTTGGTTTGTTATAATTCACTCTCGCACTGTATGTGTAGATGTTTGCGTATGCGTTAGTGTGCGCAGCGCGTCAAGAACCCGTTTGACTTGTTGAAAAATATTTCTTTTCGCCTTTTTTTATTTATTTATAAATTTTTTGTTTTTCTTCTAATTTTTTCCTTTTCGTATCAATATTTTCTTGCAAGCAATTTGATGCCACGGGCACTCAATGCACGCAGGCTTTCAAGTCCATGCGCTACATTTTGCATATTTGAACACGATCACAAGCGCACAAATAATAATAACAATAATCGCATAATTTTTGCGTTATTTTAGTTGTGCACAGAGATTTTGGAGGAGATTGAATTTACCTTCCAAAAATGCTAAAAAGCACTTTTTTGCATTTGGCAATTTTCCTAATTGATTACCTGAACGTTGCATCGCATTATGTTTTCCGTTCATATTTTCGCACCCGAATTATTTTTTTTCCAACTCTAAGTTTGGTATTTATTGCATTTTGCTATTCCATAATATGTGTTGAAATTTGCCTTTTTCCACTTTAATCATGAAACATAAACATTTTACCGCGCGCTCCTCGACCGCTCGTTTAATAAACCGTTCTCTATGTAATTGTAATGCCAGCACACGAAGAACTAAACCAAAAGTTTACAACGTCTGCCTGAGTATGGTGCAGCCGTGGTTAAATGTTGCGGCAGCGATGGCAATTGCTGCTACTGCTGTCATTAGCAGCAAGTGTGGTGACATTCAACACACACAAGTCATTGTTAGCATACACTGGAATTGGTTAGTTGCAAGAAAGACGCTTTTTCCACTTTTCCACCATTCAACAAAAACTCACCACAAACAACATTTGCTGAGCCTATTCAAGAGCCATAATTAACCTGTGACCATTATTGTTGAACAATACACACGCACACATAACGTAATAATATATATATATATACATGGAAAGAGAGAGAGAGAGCCGTTGAGAATATATATACATTTATAAAGATCACCTACTTCAGGTACAAAGAAAAGACGAATTGACGTCATAGTTGTAAAGATACTGTTAAATTTAAAATTTGATGGATCTAAATGTTTGAACTCAACTTAATAGTGAATACTGGCACACATAATACAGCATATCAATTAACCACGGCTATGATAAAAGAGGAGCTGATAATCTCTGGCAATAATAAAAGTTAAAAATTAACTTAAATTATTTTTTCGTAATTTGTTGAATTTTTTTTTAACTTTGTTGAATATATAGGCGTGGTTAGTATATAAAGCAGAATGTATGGCTTTCTAGTTCTCTACTTAATCTAAAGCTTTGCAGTTATCACAAAAACTAAACAAAGAGCGCGTTCTCAACATTAAAAACTTTTTGAATCATTCATTCACTTTTAAGAAGGCGGAATTCGCCACTTGATTTTGTTACAGTTAAGAACGTGAACCCAACTTCACTCTTCAACTTCCTTCCCCGAACTATAAACCTTTCTAACGAGCACCGTGCCATCAGTGGAGGCTCTTCGACCCCAAATTCATGTGTATTAAATTTTGAACCGATGGGATGGGCTTTAAACTCACTTTTCGATTGCCTCTAATTATGCAACGCAGTTTTTTGTACACGTACGCCTTGTATTCTCTGATACGTTTTTCAAATGAAACGAAATCAGCTGAAAACTGTAAGAATGTAAGAAATACAATTTTATAAATTGTGGGCGTTTCCGTTATCCTAACGCGTTCATTTTTCCTTCATTATAAATATATGTGTCACAGTCTAACTTCATGGATGAATTTTTATGACTGTGAGCGATTTTTGTTGTTAGCGTTTATTACAGCTCGATTCTCACAAATTCATTTATGATTCGCTTTATTCAAAACGGGCTGAAAATGGGTGGAAAATACTAATACAGCTGCGCTCTCAATTTGGAAAAAGAACGTTGCGGATAGCACATTTCCATAAAAGAATGTGTAACACGGGCCACTCCCCCAAAAAAATCTATTTAACGCAGCTACGCGTGCTCGTAAACAG
Organism: Ornithomya chloropus; assembly: GCA_963971445.1. Taxonomy (NCBI): domain Eukaryota; kingdom Metazoa; phylum Arthropoda; class Insecta; order Diptera; family Hippoboscidae; genus Ornithomya; species Ornithomya chloropus. The sequence goes on along the minus strand of OZ020530.1, from coordinate 50,890,804 downwards.
TCCTCAGAAAACCTATTTGCTAAGAGGCATCCCAGATATGGCAGAAGTCTAATTTGGCCATTTTTACTTTCCACTTTTTGAATAAAGTTTACCATAGGAAATATACCTTCTGTGCATAATTCCTCAGCGTACTTGCTGTAAAAAAAAGAAGAAAATTCGACGTATTTTGATGAGTATTTCATTTTGTGGCATCAGTACTATTTTACCTCAATACTCCAACCTATGTAGAGCGTCACTATTACGGTTCTAATCGAATAGCATAAAAAATCGGCATTCTTAGCTAAATTCTCTTCCGTAGTACACATGCATGTTTGTATGTAAATGTATATACACACACATTAATCATATATTTGTGTTAATCAACCACAAAATGGTCAAATTCTACATGATTTTTGGAAATGAATACCGCAAACCCAGAAGTAATGCACGGCTTCACTAACAACAACAACAACTATTAACAATATGTGTTTAAGAAAAAAATATTGCGCTGAATAAAAGAATTGACGACAGGTATACAATAAGCTTTAAATATGAAAAAAAACAAATATACAAAAACCAACCTATACGGACTCGAGCACATACGTAACACAGTTGTATGTGTGCAAAGTCTTATTATTTTCGATGAACATACTAGGCACCCTTGGCAAGAAATTCACCATACATAACATAATAGAATTGTTAAGTGTAATTACTTTATGATGCTCTACAGAGAGCCCAACAAAAGCGGTTGAGTAGATGGAGTGATAAACTCGTACACACTTTGCAATTGCAAACTAGTGCAATTGTTAGGGAAGGAATACAGAAATGGAGACATTTGAAATATTTATTTAATCTATCACTTATATAGCTCACCAAACACACACACACACACACACACGGAGATATACTCGTATATGCATACAGATATACTTTTTATACATAAATGTTCTATTTTCTAATTTTTGCGTTTGCAAGGCTTTAGCAGGCAATGTTTACGTATATCCATAAGATAAAATATGTAAGTACATATTAATGTAGTGATGGCCACTTAATAGAGACAGAAACAGAAAGATAGAGAGAGGGACTGAAAACGAGAAATTAACCGAGGTAAAAATGTGAAGAGCTTATTAAATTTGTTATCACAACACTTGCATCAACATTCAACCTTTCTGCTCTCACTCTCTTCTCTGGTTTGTATGCTTCAAATTGCTCTATTGATGCAGTTGCTTGCACTCGTACATAATATAATAACATTACGTGTATACCCTACCCGAGACGTACAGAGGCAGCCAAATGACAACCTGAAAGGAAAAGAAGAACAAAAATCAACCAAAACAGAATAATCAAATAACTTGAACACAACGACAACAATGCCAACAACAAAAAAGGTCTGACTCCAACCCGAGATAGCTGCCTTATAACCAAAGCCTTACCGCAGAGAACAGCATTAGCCCAAAACATTGTAGCGTGTTCTCCAGCACCACCAGCTAATATACAATTTTAAGCAAAAGCAACAACTTACTTGATGAGATGTGGTACAATTTCAACATACACGTTCTGGGCAAACAGGTTTTTCAATTTCAGAGAGAGGGAGAGAGATCCCGACTAACAAGTATATATGAAACAACAACAACATATAATAAAAAGAAGAAAACAAAAGAAAAGAAAAGAGAAGAAAAGAACAAAATTATGTACAAAGTTGTTGATGTTGATGTTTGCAGACGATTGTTGTTGCATATTTTAGACATGAGCTTTATAAATATGTTTGTGGTAAATGTTGTTGTGGTAATGTCCAACTGCTGTTGCTGCTGCCGCCGTTCTTCTTGTTGCTACTGCTGTTGTTGTTGATGTTGATGAAGTTGACTGCTATGTGGTGCCAAACTGGATAGAGGATGCAGCAGGATCTTAAAACGTGTGGCTTGCCATCTCTCTCGCTCTCGCCTTCACACTCTGCTCTACTCCCATGAAATTGCACTCTATTCGAAAGATTGCTTGTAAAATAAGAAAAGAGAAAACGAAAACGCGTGCGTACACACATACAATATGTACGCCATGGTGTATAGAAATGTTGAAAATTACCCATTCTTTTAGAGCAGCAGGTTGCGTTGTTGTTAATTTTTATGTAGCCGCTACCCTTGCAATAAGAATTTGCTAATTTCTTATTTTGTTTGGTATTTAAAGCACCGAAATAAATATTTTATGGAAAAATGGTAGAATTCGCAAAACGCAAAACTTAACGTTAACAAAGCATTCGGCTGGCGCAAGTTTGCATATCAAGTCTATTGAATTAATATCAAATGTATTTCAGTCATTTGTGACATCCAGGTAATGCATGCATTGGCGAACTCCTTAAAACAGACCGCTGAAACTTGTGTACCAAACATAAACAAAAATTGGCAAAAAAACTGAATTCGGCTTTGACCAAATCCTGGTTAGCCTCAACATCAACATATTATACAAAGGAGGGGCGTGGAAGGTACACGATTTCGCCCTCTAAAAGAGTATGCATTACGTATCAGCTTTTCCCTCGAGAGTGGTGTTTGTAAATAGTGAGCGTGTCTATTGTTCAACCGCGTCCATGTTTGGCATCAAATCAAACTCATAGCAAAATTTGTGTTACAAATAAATACATTCTTGATCGATTTTGTTTGTTGCGTGCAGAAACTAGAATCTCTTGTACAAAATTTCAGCTCACTCAGTACCTCATCTTATGTGGAGGGTATGATGTAGTGGAGTTTGAATATAGTGAATTACCATGAATACCTTGAGTTCAAAATCGCAGAATAACTTTCTTAAAATATGTATTTGGATTCTGTAATAGATGTAAAGGTGCGGCTCCGCCCACTCCGTTGTAAAATCAATGTTGGTGTATAGAACAAAAAGTTACATTCGTACATAAGAGAGCAATCAATTTGTTCAAAAATATGTTCAAGTGAATGGACATTTAAAAAGGTGCGTGGTAAATGTCAGATAAAACCTGAAGACGCCCAAAATATGTATAAATCTCGAAAAGCAAGTAGACGGTTTTCTTCGCGCTGAACAGACGTACTGCACCATTTTTCATTAAAAAACTCTTCTGCGTTTACTTGAGGTATGTCCTGATTATTATATAACCCAATAAGAATATCATAAAAAAGTTGATCTATTCATGGCCAAAGCATCCACTGGCCCTTAACAATATTTAGAGCATTACCTGAAATGAAAACAATTATATGTACACTACATATAGCTACGATAGATAGTATGTAGACAGTGGATCAATGAAAGTATTAAAATTCAATGGTTTTGATTTTTGATATGTTGGTAGCCGTTGGATCTAATTTTGGAAGGAATTCGTTTAATCGTCTATAAAAGGAAAGCGTATAAAAATATTCTCTGAATAGAACAGTTGTTCCATTAATTTTTGGGGGGACAGATTTTGGCACTGGATTCCTAGCTCATTTAAAGTTATCGAAGATTTTGTTTCAACCCAACTCAAAATATTATTGATGTGAACCTCGGAGAGGACTTTTTTATATGCTTACCTCTTTGGAGGTTAGTCATAGTTGCAAGTGCTGGATAAACGGTACCATAATGCCTCGTACCATTAACTTCATATATGGTGTGAAGTTTCAAAGAAGTAATTGTTATATCAGATGATTTTTTAGCAGGTTTGTTTTTTCAATAGAGATTACTCTGTTCTCTGACAGTTGTTTTGACAATTCGTTTCTTCTCAGTATTGTTTGGCAAATCATCGTGGATAGGTTAACACCAGAAAAACGCCTCCAAATCGTGAAAAAAAAATTAAAAATCAGTGTTCAATTAAAAATGTTTACGGAGCACTTCTTGAATTTTATGGTGCACATAATCGTCCATCTGAGACGACCATTAAGAATGCAAACATCAAATTTCGGTCTAGCTTCACCCTTTTGGATGTCAAGCCACCGACAAGAGTGCGAACAGAAGAAAATATCGCTGTTGTTGAAGCTGGTGTCGAAGAAAACGACAAGTTATCGATTCAACATCGTGCTCAAAAAGTTGGACTTTGTCCATCGGCTTTATGGAAAATTTTGCGCAATGATTTGAGTTTGGTGCCATAAAAAATTCAGTTGGTGCAAGAATTAAAGCCACACGATCATCGAATGATCATCGAATGATGATCGTGTGGCTTTAATGAATTCAGGGCTTGGTCGTTTACTCAATTGAACGAAGATCCATTTTTTTACCGCAAAATTCTTTTCAGTGATGAAGCGCATTTGGATCAAAGATAATGCATACGCCGTTCAAGAATTACCGATGCATCCCCCTAAGTGTACTGTTTAGTGCTGTTTATGAACTGGCGGAATCATCGGTCCTTATTTCCTTAAAAATAAGATCAATACATTTTTGTGGCTAAATCTTGCAGATGTGGATGTGGAAGTGGTGAAATGTGGTTTAACAGGATGGTGCCACTTGCCATACTGCCATCGAAGCAATCGATTTATTGAAGGAACATTTTAACGACAACATTATTTCAAGAAATGGACCGGCCAATTGGCCTCCGCATTCATGCAATTTGACTCTACTTGATTTTTTCTTGTGCGGATACGTAAAGTCATTGGTTTATGTCGATAAATCAGCAACAATTGACGCTTCGGAAACCAATATTGAACGTGTCATTGCCGAAATGCTTGAAAAAGTTGTGAAAAGTTGGACCTCCAGGACAACCTTTGTGAAAAATAGTCGTGGTGGCTATATGCCAGAAATTGTGTTCAAATGTTAAATGCCAAGAAATTATCTACGAAATAAAAAAAATTGCAATTTTGTTATTTAGCATGTTTTTTATTTAGATTTTAAATGAAACAAATTTTACAATATGTCAATAAAAACTTGCATTTTATGTGATAATCAACTTGGACCAATTCCTTACAAGTCAGTGGTTTCGGTTATGAAGTAAATTTATGTAGTGTACAGACCATCACTAATCTACTCCGTAGGTTTGACAAGTAAGAAAACTAAATTTGTCTCAGGCCGAATATTACATACCTCCACATCTATATGCAAGCAGTAGGCGTGGCAGGTGACGGGCGTTTTAACTCCTAATTAAGCTAAAAATACTCCAGAATTAATCAAGGCGGTCATCTGACCGCATTAACTATGAATCTTTTCCGAAATCAGTTCAGTTCAATTTCTCCAAATTAATTCGAACCGCACTCCGACTTCATTGTGAATTTACTCCGAAATACGAGGTACAATCATTTTCATTATAATAACTGATCAGAAAAATCAACCGGCAATCATTTCAGATACTTTTATTGTAATTAACTAAAACGTTTTCCTGATTTAGTTCTTAATCAACACCGAAATTTGCACGGGCTCGCGTGACAGCATTTAACGTGAATTTTCTTCAAAATACAAGTCAGATACTCCGACGTGGACAACAATTACGTCAAATTTAGTTTGAAAATAATTCCATTACTACCAGTCTACTTCCACTTCACTCCTGCTAATGTCATAATAAAATGAAGAGGAAGCAAGCCGAACGAATTATCCTTTTCAAACTTCGAAAGCATTTGAAGAGTAACCAAAGGTGGGCTTAAACTACCTTTGGAAAAGTAATTCGTTTTTCTTGCTTCTACTTTAATTTTCTTTTATTAGTTATTTGTGTTTGTGTGTGTTTGTTTACACAAACACATTTCTTCTACTTCTCTTCTATCGCAAAACCTCGATGCATTCTTCTCCTCTTACTTTCCCCTCCAGATCCTCTTTGCACTTTACTTTTAAGAGAGTTAAGAAGAAGTTGAGATTGTTTACGTCTGAACTGTGGAGAATTGTTTGCTATTGCTCTGGCCGCTCTTATTATTGTTTGCTTGGCGAATTGTTGTTAAGTATTATAAAAGCCAATACATACGTATATATGTACTTTGTATTTGTAATCTATTTACTTGACATTGACGGTTGTTTTCGATTTGGGTAAACGCTTGAAACTCTCTGAAAAAGAAGACTTCAGATAAGTTTTATTAGAGGAATTTAGTAATTTTAAAGGGAGTGGCCACGCCCCCAATTGACAAATATCAAAATAATATGGCCCTCAAAAGAATGTTGATATGTGGACAAATTGAAAAAATGACGCCCATTGATCACGCCCACAATTTATAGATAACTTTCCTTAGTGTTAGGATGAAATGCCAAAAGAGACCTCAGTTGAACACCTGCCACAACCACCTGCAACACTAAACACAAAAACATAAAGGGTGTCCCACATATGACTTAAACTAAAATGTAGCTCCTTTAACTTGTTTTTTATCCGCACATACACATAAACACATTGAACTGCTTTTCCCTAGGTGCTCGCTGGGCGTTTGGTTATTTTTTTTTGGCCCCTTGTACAATACATTTTGTGAGGTGTGTTATCAAGCGCATAAGAATGCCTGACCAAAAATTACCTCTTCATTTGTTGTTTTGCTTTTATTCTGTCATTTGTGTCTGCTGTGTTTTTACTGTTAAGCTTGGTGCACAGGTATTAGTGTTTTGGTTGTACTCGTACTCATACATACTCATACAGTGCTTTACTTTATGATGTGGCTTTTGTTGTTGTAGGTATTTTTTATTTGGTTTCTTCTTATACGTCGCGTATATATAATACATTGTGAGCCTATGCATTATAGTAAGCAATTCATTATAAAAGAAATGAAATTTGAGAAGAATGAAACGAAATAAGAGTAAAAGACATGACACACACACACAGAGACACACTTGCATGCATATCGTTTTATATATTAATCCTTAGTGAAATCATTCATAGCGATAACTAATGTGGTCAACTGTAGAGGATAACAGACGGAGTGTGCGAATAAACGTCGAGGTTCTTAAACTCAGCTCAACTTTAAGTGCGCACCCACTCCGAAATAAGCAGCACTATTGAAAATAGGCCACAAAAATTACTTCACAGCTTAACTTTGCTCTGAATTCACCCGGAAAATATTGCAATTGACCAAGAGTCACTTCGGTAGTTGAGTTTACTGAGGTTAAGCCTCAGCAAATTAAACTGTTTGTAGTGTTTTTAAATGCAAAAATGTTCAAAATCTTCAAAATGAACTTTAAAACAAGTGAAAATGTTCTGGTCGGCCAAACCCGGCCATTTAATATCTTTTATCACTCACTTTAAAAAATTATATTGCACCATAATTTGTGCAGCTGAATCAGTGGCATAAGACCCTCGTGACAAATCTCTAAAAATGATCCAATCCGCACAACTTACCAGAAACCTATTTTTTTTGTGCAGAATTTGATGCGTAACACTTACCAATGCAAGGACGTAATCAGGTCCTTGCCATGCCCACTGGTGGAGGATATTTAAGATTTGACCTGAACCACATTTAGTGTTTTTACCTAACATTTACGAATACAATCAACATTGTCATCATCGTCATTATCGCCGCCGCCGCTATATACTGCAAAAACATAATTGGTGTGGAAAACATGAATGGCAATTGTGTGTGAATTTCAAATTCCTTTGCGCGTATTCTATCAGAGATGTCAACTCTTTTTTTTTTTTGCTGCTGGTGCAACCAAAATTCCCAAATTTTTATCCCTAACAGGTGAAAATATTATAGTCGGTCAAGCCCGATCATCAAATACCCTGCACCAATTTTTTTCTTTGCAAAATGAAAAATTTTATTTTTCTATACCTACATGTATCGATCGGTATAACTGAAGGTGGGTGTGGCATTTGCCGTTTAGGAGTTACGAACATCCGCACAAACTTAATATACCCTTTTCCACAGGTGCACAGGTGGTGCAGGGTATAATTATAGGTGTGTATGTGTGCATAAATATTTGTTGGTGCTTTTATACGCACCTTATAATAATGTGGGGGTCTGTTGGTCTTCTTAAAACCAACTTTGCCCGTTTGCAATATCAAACTACAGACGTACTCGACAATTGTAAACTCGAACTAAGTCTTGGCGCCGTGAGAGTGTCAGAGAAAAAATCAAAAATTCTGCTAAATACGCGAACACACGGAAAGATTAAGGGGCTTAAAGGAGTGTGGCTCGCCTTCTTTTGGTTCCTACAAACGTTTGAAAATCAATATACCCCCATATCATTATTATTTTGCGTATAAAAATATGGGTTTTAAAAGTCTTCTCACTTTGTTTTATATAATTTTTTGTGTGTAATTTTTTAATTATTTTCATACACAAATGTACTCACACACTGTTTCTTCTCCTTCTTATTGTGTTCTTTTAATATGAACATTGTGAACGTACTCATACAACGCAGCCTCCCACTGTGTCGTGTGTCAACATCAATGGCATTGCCATAATAACAGTTTCGCTCGCACATCACGCATATGTGGGTGCGAATGTGAGTGTGCGTGAGTGTGTGTGCATATGTGAAAGTGTTTATGTGCTTTAGCAATTTTCGTAGGTATTTGCATAAAAATATGCATACATATGAATAATTTTATGTTAATTGTTCATTTTTCGGGCTCAACTGTCGTTTTATTGTTTTTATACCCTCCACCTTAGTGATAAGGGAATATTACGCTAGTTGTTCCGCTTGCAATACTCAGACGTATGCCTCGAAGACCCTATAAATTATATATTATTTCTCTTAATTAGCATCAAAAACTGAGTCGACCTAGACATGTATGTCCGTGCGTCCGCCGGCTGTTGGCATTCTGCTCGCGTATGGTTATTTAACAAGGGAAGAAATCGATCATAAGCCACGCCCACAATCGACAAAAATCTATTTATCTGCCACAAAAACTGGGCTATGAAGTTGGAATTAGTTGCACACATTTATAATTACCCCAAAATAACTGGCACGCTTGAACTTGAACATTTACAAAAAACCATATTCAGCGTAAATGTCGACTTGCCAGCTGATACGTAATAAATACAATTTTGGAGGGCGTAAGTATATACATACCACGCCCACTTATTGTATATAGATATACAGAGGGTTTCTACGATTTGGCCCAAGCCCCAAATGTAGTTTTTTACTCGCTTTACTTATTATTATTTTTTTTATGCTCGTGTGTGTGTTTGCATACAAGGCTGCCTCTCTATCTCTCAGACACTTGCTTTAGGCGAAATTCTTGTTTTTCGATGACGTCTTCAATGTTAAAGTGATTGATACGATTGCTGCTGCTGTTGCTGCTATTGCTGATCATCATGATGATGAAGATGACGAAAAATACCTGGATTTTTCCTAAAGCATCTTGTGCGTGTTGCTGTTTTGAAAAATAATATTTTCATTTACTAGTTACTTACTTGCCTGCGCACTTTCTTACCTATTCGTTGTTTGCATGAATGCTTGTATTTGCTGGTGTTGTTGCCGTTCTTGTATAGACAAAAGGTGAAATTTAACTGGAATTTTATTAGGTCAAAATTTTATAATACTCGCCAGAAAGAAGGAATATCAACTGTTACTAATAAAATTATGAGAAATTACTGAAATTTATCTTCAAAACAAAACAAAAAAATAGTAATAATAAAAATAAGTGATCATAAATTAAGGAACCGTACACAGTCAAACACTTTCGAAAAGGAAAAAATATTTTGTGTATTGTAGATGTGAGAGGCTCTTTTCCAAACACTGTTGCGTTTGCGGTGAGTTGGGCTTAGCGCAATTATTTAATACCCACCATATAGCAAGTGGGCGTGGCAGGTACTTGATTTCGCCGTCTAGAATTTATATATTACGTAACAACTAAGAAATCGGATTTTGCGCCAAAGACGATTCATTACAAGTCTGTTATCCGAACCCACTTCAATTGCTGCGGCCGATAGATCTTAACTACTATTAAGAAATTTCAGAACTTAAAAAATTCTAAAGATATTTACCGTTATATGGGCCAGAATAGATCATTTTTTAAGAAAACTTGATTTAAAATTTCCACAAACTCTTCATTAATATTTTATATAAAATTGGAAAATACAGGTTTTTTACCATTCTCACAGTACATAATTCTTTTTTTCAAAAGATTGAGTAAAAATGCATTTTTATTTAATTGATTTGCGGTGTCTATTACAAACTTTGAACTTCTCCCCCATAGCAACAAAGAGCGAACGAAACGAACACAAAAAAGAAACGTTACGTATGTTTCACATGAGATCCACTATTGATGAAAAGAGTTTAATTAAAATCAGAGAACGGCAAACATTCTATATACGAGTATGCTCCAAATATTGTATTGTATGAACATTAAGATTGTGTTGACTTCCTGCTTTAACACATAACTTTATTTGCGAAGCACAAAAACACAATTAGTATAAAATAGTTCGTTAAGAAACGTTTTAGTTAATTGTTGAAATCCTTTATATTCGTACTACAGTGCATGAATGAACTGAAGCGAATATGTCACCCATTCTTGTTTGGCAATGTGTTCGTGCACATACATCATAAGCTATTTGCATATGCCGGTCAATGGCACGCAGGCAATTATTGTAAACAAATGTCTAAACACACCAACATGATTAACCACAAAAACTGACACGAACAACAAACACAAATATGAAAAGTAGCAGATACGACGCAACAGCACAACAGCCAAATACAGGCGCTTTACATCTGCACAGGGAACAACGCAACAAACGCTGGAATGGTTTAACCTAAACCTTACTCAGCCACCTTCATAAATACGTTTGCATTAAATGCAGTACGTACATGCACACCCGAACGTATTTCGTATTTAGTGCTTTTTGCACATTTTCCTCGTTTTTGTTAACTTTTACATATGACTGGATTTATGTGTGCGCTCCAAAATGACACCCACACTCAAATGTCAAAATCATCGTGTTGACTATGAAAAAAGTATCATTCGTTGCTGGAAATATCTCACCCCGGCAACGTAAGGTGGCCATAAGGTTGCAATCATAACGCTGGTTATACATGTTTTTGTATGTTTAGGAATCTTAAACACTGACATAAATTTTCGAAATCAGCAGCACCGCCATTTACATTTACTTGCTTTCAATAAATTTGTTGAAATGAAGTGGTAATTACCTCGAACAAGTAATGACCACGACCGCTCTACTTCACAAAATCCGTCAACATTAGCAATGCGATCAACGTTTTTTACGCTGTTATATATAATTTTCATATTGGTTTGTGAATTGTTTATTAAATAGCTTAATATTATTAGTTGAAGATCTTAAAGTGAAAGAGAACCTGAATACAACAACTAAAAGTGTTTGTACAAAACTTCAGCAATATTTCAAAACTTACGACCGTAAGGGTGCAAACAATAGCTTTCTAACGGCTTCTTCTAGGTATAGCAAACGGCATGACAAAGTTAGTATATCGCCATCTTTATGAAAGGGATAAAAACTATATGTGTTTCAGACTGAATCTTGAATACCCTCCTCAGGGCAGGCAGGTTCATGATTACGCACATTAGAGAATGGTGAACGTAATACGCATAAATCGGCAAGTTGAGTTTTATGCTGAGTAGGGTTTTTGTAAATTGTGGGCGTGTATAATAAATAACTTTAACACTAGGGACAAATAACGTTATAGAATTTCTTAAAAAATTGTACAGTTACAAACTTTTCTCTTATAACCACATAAACATGTAGAGTTGAAGTCAGTCTTGTTAAAAATATACTTTTTAACATTTATAGATAAAGCACTGCCGCGAATATTGTGTACTGAAAATAAGAAAAAGGATTCGGATTGGTTGAATAGGTTTATTGTTCCTTAATTTAGTAAACTTTGGGGAGATATATACCTTAAATATGAAAAATCTCCAAAACATTTTGTAGAACAAACAACATATGCTGCGCAACAACAATTTCATAATAGCAAGAGCGAGAGAGAGAAGAGATATAAGAAATAAGAAAACTAAATGTGACTTAGATCTTAAATACCCTTCACATCCATAACGGTGGGCGTGGTAAATATTATATATATTTTGCACACACTAATAATGTTTGTATTACGTATCAGCTTGAAAGAGCAGCATGATGACGAGAAGGTGAGTAAGGTGGCAGGTAAGTCTTGATTGGCAGATGAGGTAAGAAGAGTAGGTGAGTGACCACATGCGGGTGTGTGACTGGCTCCGGACCGGCTATGTTGCTGTTAGTAATGTTAAAGTTAGTGTTGACGATAACGATCGTGACAACGGTTCTGACGCTGGCGACGTTTGTTGCTATTTTAAAATTTCGCATTAATCCTTAACTACTAGTCCGGATGCCTTGAAATTTGGCAGATCTGTTCATATTAGTACCCTTTATATTCAAAATTACCTTTGAATGGACCACGCCTCTTCTGACATCCTTAAATTCTTGAAGTTACTCTCGGATTACTCTTGAGCCATAAGACTTGTGACCTGAAATTTGTCATAAATCATTTCTTGATTTATTATAGACGTTAGTATGTTTTAGGCGTTTATTTAGAATTAGGCGTAAGTTGCCCCATATAAATATAAAGTTCACAAAGACCCTTCCTCTTTATGTCCAGAACAAGCTTGTGAATATGGGCTGGATCGCTTGAGGTACGTGCAATATTACGTTTTAATTGAATTGTTTTGAGATATTTCGTAAACCTTGGGAGGACTGCTTAATGATGATGGGTACCTTAGATTTAGCATACGCCTGATATAGTTCCGTTTTACTTGTTTTATTTTATTTTCTCTTCATAATTTGATTTATCAAGACTTTAATTCCAAAAATACTTCGACTAGTTTGCGGTTCGTTGTGGAATGTACGGTATAATTATATCTGTATTTGGTAAGGATGTTTTTAAATGTTTTAATAATTTTGTTCTTTTTTTTGTAGGACATGTGGGGACATGTTTATTTTAAAGAAAATTCTCACAGAATTTGTATACCCTCCACCTCAGTGATGGGAGTATATTAAATTTGCTAATTCGTTTACAACACCCATTACAACACGAGGCGTTGCAGACCCCCAGACAAAGTATATATATTCTTGATTGTGCGTCTGTTGGTGGCACCCTCACGGTCGTAAATTTTGAGATATTGAGCTTACATTTTGTACAAGCACTTCTCGTATCTGTACGCAGATTGCTTTTTAAATTGAGCAAAATCGGTCTAAATCCACGCCCACAATCAACCAAAATCCATTCATCTCCCACAAAAATTGAGCTATGTACTCGTAATTTGGTATACACTTTTGTAATTATCCCATCCACTGATGTGCCATGTGTCGGACAACAGACACACCCATAATTCTTTATAAAAGTCGACTTGGTATATACACTATTAGAGGGAGTTATGAGGTACATGCCACGCCCATTATGGTCTATGGTATATAGTCAAATTTACTTGTTTTGTAAAACGTATAGAAAATCAATGCGTGAAAAAAAATATTTTTCTGCGTCACTTAGTATCGATTTATTTTAAATGACTCGTTTTAAGAAAAAAGGGCGTTGCACCCTTATATGTTTATTGCCTGCTGCCTTCAAATTTGTTGTTTTATAATTTTTTCTTGTTAATGTAGTTTTTTTTGTTACAACTTCTTAAACTTTTGCCTTCTTTTACAATTATTCAAATGCATTATTTTAAACTTGAAATAATTGCTAAATGGTTGCACAAAATTTCTTTGCTTCCGCGTGGTATTCGGTTTTTAGACGAACTGTACAGTTATACGCTCCGAAAACTTCTGTAAATTTATTAGTACAACCAATTGTATTTATACGATGTAAGGGCCCGTACGTACACTCTGCAGCGCCACATTACAAAGTACTATCACAGAGTCACAGAGTTTTATCTTTACTAATTTTGAGAGGTTTTAGTACTTTAGAGAATGCCAAGCAAGTAACAACATTGCTACTAAAACCTCTCACAATAAGTCAAGAGGAAATAGTGCCACTAATAATATTCCGTGGTCTTTGCCAGACGCCATCAGGATATACTCGTATTTTTTTACACAAACTCACACTCTTAGTTCCTCTCTCAGTTTATAGTAGATAATCTAGCAATCAGCTGTCATTGACTATAATTGACCATAATTTAAAATCGTCACCTTACTACCAAAGCTACATTACTCCACTTTTTGTAATTCGTAATAAATACATGGTGCACAACCACGCCCTTTCCAGCAAATCTTTTAGATTTTCATAATCTCATTTTATACGTGAAAAGGTGCTCCATATATAAGGATGGAATATCTGAAAATCAGATTAGTTAGTGGAGTAAGTAAAACGCACCCGGGTTTTTTCTCAAAAAACGGTTAACGGTTTTTGCGCCATACCCATTTTCACAAGTTTGTTTCCGACATAAAAGAGAAACATTTTTATACATTTTCCGAATGGTTGGTCCGATTTTCTGAATTCATATACCGTTAATATGCTTAAAATACATTTTCTGGAATGGATCAAAAATAAATTTAATTGAATAACTAAACCGCCCGCATCCATTTGCAAAACCCAACTGTAAACGCTGGTGAAGATTATGTAAACCAAATATCAGCTCCGCATCTCAAGGTTTTAGGCTATCGATGCTCAATATCAAGGATATATATACCTTTGAGACCGTGGCATGTCTCCTCCTGCTGGTACTTAATAACGTCTGAACAAAATATATATATATATATATAATATAAATAAACGAATATAAACCAAAAAGCAAGCCACACATATCGTCGATGACGACGACGTTGTTGCTGTTATTATTATTGTTAGATAAGTTTATGGATGTAAATGAAATACAACTCTGTAGAATATTATAATATGTTGTTGTTATTATTGTCGTTGTTGTAATTGTTACCACATGCTGCTCGATTGTTGATTTACCAAAACTGATAGATTGACTATTGACTATTTTTCTTACGAAGAAGACGAATGGAACAAATGCAGCAAAATAAACAACAAAGAACCGAAAAGCAACAGCAGTACAGTACTCGCACCGGTACATACATTGCGTGGTTGGGCGTTGTTCCGTCATCATTCATTTGTTTAGTTATTGCCGTTGTTGCTTTTATACCTAGCATCACAATAATGTGGGGGTATATTGTTTTTATCAAAACGTTTGTAACACCCAAAGGAAGACGTGCCACATCCCCTTACACACTTCATCAGCATCAATAGCGGAGTCGGTTTAGCCCTTCTCTCTGTCCGTGCGTCTGTGTGAATTTCTAACCGGCACTCGGACGGTCGCAAAAGTTGAGATATTGTTTTGAAATTTTTTAGAATCAGACCAAGGCTCCACGACAATACTACAAACGATGCAATATAGTTGTTGGGACTTTTCTATTATTATGGACCAACCATAGGAGATACAGAAATCTAACTTTGCCACAATAATAATAAGGAAGTTTTATATTAACCACGCCCACTTTTAATGAACCTAATATAGATATCAATACGTTTAGGGATTTATTTAGAATATTTAACATGTATCGATTTGAAATTTGTGGAAGAGTAGTCCTCCTTTATGGCCGGAATAAGCTTTTGAAAGTGGGTGCGGTCCGTAAAAAAAAAGTGATTAAAAACTTGCGTTGTTAGGATATGGTTGTAACTTGACTTGAGGATGTGTTTTTGGATAAACATTAGGGCTCGCCCCCCGAAATGGGCGAGCCCTATAAACAATTCTAATTCTCAGATATCTTTTATGTGTCAGTCTACGAATTATTTATTGCGAATTACATATATAAGTAAAAAATTGTCACTTTTTCAATTTGATTGGATAAGAATTCTTTACTTGGGAAAAAAAATAATTTTGCCACGCCCATAAATCAATTATATTGTACGCATGTTCATTCAAATAAATTTAAGGTATTATTTTGCTTATCTGGAAAAAGAAAATAGAGTGATGTGATTTTGCAAATGGGTAATTATGCCAGCGTCCTAGATTTGGCATACTCCTAATAGCCTTTTTATACTCTTCACCTTAGTGATGAGGGTATATAAAGTTTGTTCTTCTCTTTGTAACATTAGCATCAAAAACTGAGTTGATCTAGACACTTATGTCCGTGTGTCTGTGCGTCCATCTGTTGTTGGCATTCTCAGGAGCGTAAATTTTGAGATATTCAACTGAAATTTTGAACAGGCAATTTAAAATGGAAAAAATAGTACAAGAGCCATACCCACAATGAACAAATATATATATACATCTACCAATTGAGCTATAAAATTGAAATTTGGTATATATATCTAAAACTATTTTGTTCATTGAAATGTAAAAAATAGGTGTGTTCGGCTAATAGACGCGTCCACAATCAACAAAAATCTATATATCTGCTACAAAAGTTGACCTAGGAACTTTAAATTTGGAATGCATATACATACGAGTAGTTATCCCATCCACTGATATGCCAAAAATGAGCATGATTCGATAACAGATGCGCCAAAATTTACAAGAAACTCTATTCACCATTTAAACAAGGCTTGTAAGCTGATACGTCATACATACACAGTTAGAGAGCGTAAGTTTTTGTGTATTTGCCCCACGTTGTAGATGAGGAGGGTGTTTAAGATTTGGCCTAAGCCAAATTTAGTTTTCTTACTTGTTTTACTTTTTATTACATATACATATAACCTGAACATTAGGGAAAAAATATTAATAAACCATATCAACGATTTAACATACCATGCTGCCTTAGGTGGATAGGGTTTTAAATATATTTTTGTTTTGCAACCCACAAATCATAACTTCACCGGTTGTCGACAATTTTTTGCGAACAATTTTGATGCTATTGATGATAATCATGGTAATGACAGCATATATCATAATTTGAGACAAT
The DNA here is from genome assembly GCA_963971445.1 of Ornithomya chloropus. Lineage (NCBI taxonomy): Eukaryota > Metazoa > Arthropoda > Insecta > Diptera > Hippoboscidae > Ornithomya > Ornithomya chloropus. The sequence continues at coordinate 50,874,155 of OZ020530.1, read as the reverse complement.
ATCGTAGACGCCATTGCATACTTGTTAGTTATTGAATTTATATAAATGCGAACGCGTACAGTACAAAAGACCTGGTGCAGAAGTTTACTCTCGAACACACCTAGAAAAGGCTCATCATTTTTTTTTAGTGTCCATGCTTTTTATGCGCCACAGAGAAGCACAGGGATGACGAGGGTTTTATATAGTGTGAGCATTTTCGATCAAGATGGAAAATTGCTGTCAAAAAACTTCCTTAGTCCGAAGTAGCAGCTGCTAGATATCATAATTCTCCGCTTTATTTCCATGCTGTCGTTATTAAAGATATTTATGTTAAAAGAAAAGTAAAAGAACCAAATTTTGTCGAGGCCACATCTTGAATACTCTCCATCGTACACGAAGGCTTCCCGAGGAGTATATATGTCAATATTTTTTTGTACTTTTTCCGTTTCTGTTTCATTGTGATCGCACCGCTTGACCAATTTTGCCCAATTCTAATATCATTCTGTGTATAAAAACTACAAACTTTTGAAAAGATTGAAATCGATATCTCAATTTTTTCAGGAGAGTGACTACCGCAGAACACATACACCGGACAGATGGACATATTATTTGTATTCGATGCTGATTCTCCTTTTGGGTGTTGGTAACATTTTGAAATATATAAAATTTGAAGTACACCCCATATACACATGATTATGGGCACAAAAGAAGAAAATGAAGCTAATTAGGAGAGATAATAAAATCAGTTTTATATTCACCATCATAATGATAGGTGGATATATTGCTGTTGTTCAAACGCTTGCAAGTATCTGCCATCCCCTAGCTTATGATCCTTTGAAGAGAGCTCATTTTTTGCCTGCGAACGCAATACCCCCACGATTACGTTGTATTCTTTGGCGCCCTCTTCTATATTATAAATTATTATAGTATTTTTTCCCCGACATAGCTTGATATTAACTTGAACAGATATTTTGGTATATATGTTATCCTAAGGGCATTTAATATCATTGGCCAACTGATTGTATTAGAAGCATTACTGATAGCACCGTGTCCTTGGTGCCCCCTTTCCACCTTTAATGGCTTTCGTTGCCGTTTAAACTACTAAATCAACTGCATCTATTCTTGAATTGCTTTTCCTAAAGACAAGTTGTTTATCAGATAAGACTTTATTACCTTTGACCTGGGGAAGGAGTCACTTGAATATTATTTTTTTTGAGAATTTTGCCCATATTGTGTCTGTCGCTTCCAGCATTTTAGAAAAGCGCCTTCAAACAAAAACAATATTCCCCGTAATCATTATATGGGTGAGCATAAAATAAGATTGTTATGTCTTTGAAAATATAATGGGACACTGGAGATTCTAATTAAATGTGTCATTCCCGTAAATTTTAAATGCGAGTTTAATTTACCGGGAACATTAAAAAGCAATTTCCAAGGTATAACTTGTATGATTTTCTTGCCCCCGTGTGACTTACTTTGATAAATGTGTATGTGTTTACAGTAACGATCAAACGCACAGCAATAAGTGACATTGGGAGTAGTCCTTACGACACTTACAATCATTTACTATTATAATGCTGTCGTACACAACTACTACTACTATCACTATGTAGTACTACTACTGCGCATTCGTGTGATTCGGTTTAGGTATTTAAAGCAAATTATGCGATCATAAAATACGTCTAATTATTACACAAAAGAAAACTCTCGAAACGTAAGCGAAGCCATTTACAATGTTTTATACGACCATCTAACCAGCTTAGAACATCAATTCGTGATCATGTTTGTGATTACTTATGTTCGTTTGCACAAATTTCTATGTTCAAATAATAAACAATAATATTTTATGTTGCCGCTTTATGGGATGCTGTGACATCAACACCAACATTAGCAATCAAAGCGGACACAATAATAATACGAACGACAGTAATAATACTAACAACAACAACAACATAGAGTAATAATAATATCACATCACTATCACATGTCATTGCTACCGAACATCAAGCCCAACTAGAATCTAAAACAGTTCGGATATGTGTGCGTGGAAACCGGTTCTTACTACACTTCTCCATAAATGCGAGGTATTCTAAATTTGCTAATTCGTTTGCAACATTTGTAGTTTCTGCTTGAAGATGAATCGACAACAAACTTTCGCATATTTTTTACACATTGAACACGTTTTAGTGTTTCGTCGACTTTTTTATAATTCCGCCCACTATTTACAAAAAAATGTTTTGTATCATGATGCAGAACTGAATCTACAAGTGGATTCGTATTCTGTATTCTCTTCACCTGACCCGGGTCTCACAGTTTGAACATAGACGATGGAGGGTAGTGTGATTGTGAATTAAACCACATTTAGTGTTTTTTTATTATTTAATTTTTCTTTTTCTTTTTAAATTATACACGCACGCACCTTTACTATTTTACACTTTTATATGCATATTTACAAATGTACATGGCCTTGGGAATCTGGGGGAATATAGGGGAGTGTGGAGCAAGGTGAAAAGAAAAACTTCACTTTAATATTCGAATTACTTGTAACGGCGGCAGCGACAGCAGCAATAGTAGCAAGTTGCCAGGCAGACAGAGAACCAACTCTAATTGGTGTCGTCTTTTGTGTCTTTTGCGGTCTCATTAGGAATTAAATTATGCGAATTTTTAATAATATTTAAATAAATTTCAACCACCACACGCACACGTATTTGGCCACGTACATAGGCCGATAAGTTCGAGTATAACATGGCACACACATTTGTTGGTGTATGAGTGTTTACAATATTTTAGCGCATCAATAAATTTCTTTGATAACACACAGCCTATGGGAAGCATGTGGATGTGGATGTGTGTGTACGGAAGAGTGTCATTCAAAGAAAATGCAAAGCTTGTGCTGGAAGAGCAGGCAACGTTTCTTTTAATACCATATCCATTCAACACAATGGCCTAATATGCGATTGTCCCGCGCTTAACTTTCTCATATACACATATTGCTGTTTAATGAGATCCGCTTGGGTGGCTTTTGATGTTTATATTATTTATTTATTTATTTATTTAATTAAGATACATTATAAATAAATTTACAATGTATGAGTAAAGCGCTTGGTAGCTTGACCATATTGCGCTGTAATGGAAGATTCTATATTAGGTATATTATGCAAATAAACAATGAAATTATTGTTTGTTATATTAAACACATTAGCCAGAGAGTTGTTGATGCGTGTTTTAGGACACTCCAATACATAATAACGAACTGAGGGAAATGCGTTACATAAATCACACATCGTCGGTTCACATCCTTTGAATAAGTGATGGCAGCTAAATAGAGATTTACCAATTCTTAGTCTGGTAAGCACTCCGCATTCACTTCTGGTAAAGGAAGGGCAATAATTAGGTCTTTCAAATGAAGTGAAAGTCTCCCATATACTGGAGCATTTTTCTTTTTCACGCCATTTGTAGTAATTTAAGATAACTTTTGAAAAGCAAAGTGTTTCATATATTAATGGTAGACTAAATGCATCTTTAGCTACTCTATCGGAAACTTCGTTGCCAATTATACCAATGTGTAATGGAATCCAAATAATTTGTATTACATTTTGAAGATTGGGTTTATATAATATGTTGTTATAGGATCCTTTCTTATTACTTTTAAGAGCTAGTGAAGCACTTAGGCTATCAGTACAAATTAAAGTTTTTTTATTCATCAACGCCGAATAATTAATTGCTTTATCTATTGCTGAAAGTTCACCCATGTCAACTTTATATATGTATTTATAACGAACGTTAAAAAATAAATGAATGAATAAAGATCCCTTCCTATAAAAAAAAAAAAAAATTCAGCAATGAAGATTCCAGAATGAGAAGGCAGCAAGGCCTGATGTAAAGTTTTGTACTCTCCTGAAGCAATGTGTTCAACAACACCATAAGTCTGCAAAAGAACCACCTGTATATATAGTTATCTCAGGTGAATAGGTACTGATAATTGCAGATAATGATTTCTTCAGGAGTTTCAGAAAGATGATTATCAGACAGAGTAACATTAATATTAACGTGGCGTATAGTATTTGTCATGGGTTGAGGCTTGGAAGGTAATGGGATCTCCAAGTCCTTAATAAGTTTGATTATATTAGAAATACTACAAGATTTTCTTTTAAAAGATGACCTAGAAAGTAAGCCCCAAAAAAATCATGTAAGCCATCAGTAGTTGATGTCAAGGATTTAGAAAAAAGTTGTACAGAACATTTTTCTAAACTTTGAAGTACTAGCTTCGACTCTAAGAGCATCCAGAGGTGTAGTTCGAAGTAGGCCAGTAGCAGATCTATAACAGTTATTAAGTGGCGTATCCAACTTTTTAATATTAGCTTTAGATGTCCGACCATATATAGTTAAACCATGAAACAAAATACCATTCGTAATACTTTTGCAGATATTGATTGCCGTTTCAATATGAGGGCTTTTCTTTTTGGAACAAATGAGCTTTAATAAATTATTAGTTTTACCAATCCTGGTCACTAAAAGCTTAATATAATTATTCCATGATAGATTTTTGGTAAAAAGCAACCCTAGTATATGCATTTCATTTTTTAAGTTCAAGGTATGTTCTCTTAGATTCATTGAAAATATGTTGCACTCACGTTATTTACAAACATGTAAAATCTCGGTTTGTTGGCAAGATAGAACAGCTCCTCTGGTGTCTACCCATTTTTTCATTTTACAGTCAACTTTATTTAATCTTGTTTGAAGTATGTGTTTCTTTCCAGAAAGTACAGCAAAAATGTTGTCACCCACAAAATCGATGCACGAAATTCTTTTAAGAGATTTAGCTAAAGAATTAGCATAAATAGTGAAAAGTATAACTGATAGAGGAGGCCCCTTTGGGACTCCATTATCAAGTGAAAAGGCTTGTGAAATATGACCATCAACTTTCACAATAAATATTCGGTCCGTGACAAATGACTTCACAAGCTTCAGAATTTGTCTCGGTACATTCCACTGCCGCAGTTCTCTAATTGTATAAGTAAAAACCACCACGCTTTCTCAATATCTTCCGGTAAAACTACGCTATGTTTACGTTTTTTCAAGTTATGTTTAAGTTGTGATTCCAACATATGGCATAGAAAGTGCACCCCATGCTGAGTTCTTAGTAACGTCCAAAATTCGTCTTGCTATAATTTTTTCAAAAATTTTGGAGACCACTGGCATACGTTATATTATTCAGAGCGGGACTTTTTCCTTTAACACTTTTTATAACATCATTAAGCTCAAAAACATCAATATCAACCAAATAATTTGAATTTCCAGGCGAAATAGATCCATACATATCTTTTTTGAAGTTGGATTTTTCTCTAATAATTTTAGAAGGAAAGACAGAATTTGAACTAATCCCACTCCATTATAAACCAAAGTGATTAGCTATTTGCCGAGGGTGTGATATAGTAGTATTTCCATTAAAGATGACTGGAAATTGTGTTGTTTTTTCTGATCTAATGTTTCGCACTTTATTCCATAAGAATTTTGAATTCATGGTCGGATTTATAGAGTTGAGAATCCTTTTCCAGGTAATACGTTTAGCGATTTTACATTCTCTTTTAACTCGGGCACAAGAACGTCTATGTTCAATTATATTTGTTGTATTTTTATTTCGTTTAAAATTGTTCCATGCTTCCATATTTAAGTTTAATCAGATTAGCTATATTGGAATTGAACCAAACTGGACTAATACGCGCTTTAGGTTTTCGACTTAAAAGGATAGTTTCGTTAGCACTTTTGCGAAGTAGTCTTTTTATTTGAGCGGCTTCTTTATTAACGTTAAGACTAACGGGAGTATTTTTACAACGCATCGTAACTTTGTTTTGAAAGAGTGGCCAATGCGCCTTATAATCCAAGAAACGCGAAATGAAACACTTGTCAACTATCTCAGTTTCATTAGTTATGGATATTGGAAAATGATCACTCACCTCAGGCAGTGAGACACGTTTCCAAGGTAGATTAGATGCATTATCAGAACTTGTCCTTGGACATTTCTAGTAGAAATTTAAACAAAAATAGTCATAAAGTTAAAAGGAACGTCTTTGTCAATTCGAATGTCGCATAACTTTTAATTACAGGCTTGCTGAGCAATAAGTTTACTTATTTATCTTATTTCAGAGTTCTATGATCCTGTAAAGAAAGCCTTTGGTAGTTTAATCCCTTTAACTCCATTATCAGGTACATTTTTGGGTTGAGGAGGTATGACCGCGTTTCAAGTTACACAAGAACTCTGTTATCAGTCACCTTGGAGGACCTCCTTAACTGTAGAGTGCTATGTTTACTTCAAAAAATTGTCACAAAGCAGGATCCAAGCTACCTGTTTAACAGACTCGAATTTTCAATGTCAAGCCGCAACCAGAATATCAGACCTATCCGACACATATCCCTAATGTCTGAACGTCATTTCTTTGTTTTCGCAATCCGATGGTGGAATGCCATCCCCGTCCGTCTACAGACAAGAGAGACATTATGTTGCACTTGGCGCAAGGCTATGCGAACGACATTTAGTTGTAACTAGTTGATAAGTAGTTGATAAGTATAAAATGGTAATTTGGTGCATACTCCTACCTCATATAAGCTCCGAGCTGGAGAGGTGGGAGGCACCCATGTTAACTGTATATTTATAAGTAACTTTGAAAGTAAATAAATAAATAATAATAGAAATATTTACAATAATTTTCTCTAAGACCACGGTTAAATTTTTGTAATAGGATTCTGCAGAATATTTCTAAAAAATGCTTTTAGTTTATTGTGACCAATATATAGCTAAAAAATGACTAAAGCAACAAACTAGTTGTTCATACTAACATCCAACGAATGTGGGAGCCTACGCAAATAGATTTTATACCCAACATCATATGTGTATGGGGGTATAAATCACTTATCAAAATCACTTATCAAAACGCCAAAAAGGAGACATCGAACACCCTACAAAGTATATACGTATATATTCTGAATCACCATCGAATACTGAGTCCATCTAACCATGTCCGTCTGTCCGTGCGTCCAATGTGTGTTCTGTGGTAATCACCCTGCTTGTCGCATAACTTGAAATATAAATTCCACATTTGACAGAAGTGTTGCTAATAAAATTGGGCAAATCCGATCAAACGACACGCCCACAATGCAACAAAAACTGAAAAAGGATCAATTTTATAAGTGATTTTTCGTCTACTTTCAAAATACGGAAGATACATTGACATATGTATTCCTCGGGAAGTTTTGGGCACCGTTGGGGGAATTCAAGCTATGGCTTCAGCCAAATATTCCTTTCTCACATGACTTTGTTTAGTTTTTACTTTTTATGAGCCTAATATTATGCAAATACTCTTATATATTTTTTTTAATGTGTGTATGTGTAGTGTAAGTATAATGGAATGCTATCTGGGAATTGCGGCCAATACCAGTTAAATAAATAAATCGGCGCATGAATTATGTCAAGTATTTGTCTTGATGGCAGTAAATATGGAAAATCAAGACCACTAGCAAAATAAAAAACAAGTAAAAAACCTATATTAGGTGGATGCCAAATCTAAGTACCCGCCATCATTTCCCACTTCCAAAATGGAGCCCCCCTGCATTACTTCCTCATATAGGTTTATTTGAATAAAAATGCGTACAATATATTAAAATTAATTTTTTAAGTACCGAAGTTCAGCTCGATAACGCAATGTTTGCGACCGTGAGAGTGGTAAACAGAAAAGGTTGCAGACACACAAACGGATGGAAAGGCTAAATCGCTTCAAAAATTCAATGCTGATCCCGAATACATTTATTCCGGGAGTATGTCTCGCCAAATTCTGGTACTTCTAAACGTTTAAACAAAACCATTATACCCCTATATCATTGTGATGGTGTGCATAAGAAGATGCACACGAAGTTCTGTAGTCTTGCGTATACAACTGAATAGGAAAGGAGGCTTGTAAGAAAGGGTACTACCGCAAAAGAGAGAAACAACGACAACTAAATGAAATGACTACTTCACAGAAATTTGCAACGCAGCAGGAGCAAAGATTTCAAACAACAGATATAATACCATATGAAAAAAAAACATAACATACACAAACATGCTCACTTTGTGCACACATAAAAGTGGACAATCGCTAACAAAAAAAAAAAGGAAAAAAAAGGAAAAGTAACAAAAACAAACACATAAACATTTGAGTGTGAGTAGCCGTTGAAAGACGAGTATAGTGCATACGAATAAAGCACACGTACGTACGTTATGGTAGGTATGCAGTGGGGCAGTGTAATGAAAATCAAAGAAAGGAATTCTCGACAGGAAATAAGCTTCTAACTTGATATGCTTCAACTTCGGATTGATATGTGATACTTGATGATTATGTTACTGATGAACACATAATTCAGAAACATTTATGTAAATTTCTCATATCTCCTATATAATATTTAAAATGGTACTAATGTGGTTAAAAAATTCAAACATACAGTTTAGATAATATTTTTAATAATTTTAATAGTAAGACAAATTTGCTCCAAATCAGTGCAACCAATTAGTGGGTATAACAACTTAATCAAATGAGTTGCCTTTGAGCGAAGCACTGGATATTTTTAAATAAAGAACAGGTAGAAGAAGGGCTGTATTAGGCATATGCCAAATCTTGGATACCCACCATCATCATCCCCTTGCAAAATAGAGCACAACTACATTTTTCTCTAAAGAAGGAAAAAACACCTCAAATTTATTTGAATAAATGTAACTACAACATAATTAATTATAATATTTATTTTATTTTATTAAGAGATAACATGAAAAACGCGGTCTAGCAGTCTCTGTAATTTGTGTAATTGCCCAATTCATATGGACTTTAATGTCCAACAATCTCTTTGAATATATTTATGAGAATAGAGGTCACCCAAAAAGAAAAAAACGGTAATATTGTTTATGATATATAAACCTTGGTCTGTGAGTAGTGGATCGTATTTCTATACCCTACGCCATATATGGTAAGAGGGTATGTTGAGTTTGTGCGGAAATTTGAAACTCCTAAATGGCAAAATCTGAATCGAACTAACCATACCCTTCTGCCTATGTGCACAAGGTTTTGGCCACAGTTTTAGTGAAATACGCAATGGACAACTGCGCTGTTTTACCTTCCCTGTTGAATTCGTTAGTTAGGATCGTCATTTATTCCCTTACATCAGACCATAGCACTCGCCTTTTTAAGGGTAGTCTCTTGAGGTTTGGAGTGTTACCATGCATTTGCGAAAACCTCCTTCTTATAGGATTGTTTTAGGTCGTGTCAACGGCATTCCCCCCCAGTGAAGGAATGCCTCACGGTAGTACCGCAGGGAAAAGGGAATTGACGCAAAGGTGGTTTTAACGGGTTAAAGTCCCGCATGTCCGGCTTTCGATGCGTTTCACCTATTGCAAAAAAAACATCCTAAATACGCTCCACATGTACACACAAACAGCGGGCACGGTGCGTACATGATTACGCCCTCTCATCATATCAACTTGCACGTCGAGTTTTGAAACATTTTTTACATATTCGAAAACTTTATAAAATTACCTCTTCATTGATATATCTTTTGAAACCGTATCTATTAATATTATCAGTAGTTTTGTTAAGTTTTTGCTTCGGAAGGCAATCGCAATTTGCGTATAACTCGCAGCCATAAAGAAGCGTTGGAACTAAATAAGGCTTTGCCGGATGTCCTGAGCAAGCAAAATTTTATGTGGACTCTGTGGTGGTTACATTTAGAAGATCATTATTGAATTTGGATAAATCATCACTAACATCATTCAACGGCACATTAGAAACTGGGAAGATATTCACATACAATGAAAATAATAGGGCGTCGGGAACTAATCCCTGAGGCACACTCAGAATCCCTGTGTAATCATTATTGGCAAATATTGTAGAAAAATTGATTAATTTGGTACGTAACGTAGAGGCGGGTCAAATGCTTTCATGTGATCCAGAAGCACTTTCATTTTTTTGGTCTAATTTAGAACGTATCGTTTCTGCACCATTACTGATTATGGTAATAAACCTGGTTAAGTGCCAACAAGTAGCGCATTAGAAGGTATGTAGTTAGCAATTTGATTATTTAATATTTTTTCGACGACACCTGACAGAAAAGCTAAAGTTTGTGGGTATGAGGGTATGAGCTTCGCCAATTTTCAACTTTTCAATTCCATGTAGAGTATTTTTGAAAGTCGTTTTTTTACAAATTTAGAATAAACTTCATCGCAACCCATGGCTTGGCATTGTATGGATAGATTACTTTCAAGGACTTCAATTTCATTACTAGGCAAAAACTAAAAGAATTAAAAAAATTGTGAGTAGATTAAAAACCTACTCTTCCTTAATGTCTTTCTTCAAGCATCTCTCGATCACACACAGCGAATAGTCTGAGTTATTGTCATCCGCAGTTTTAAGTATAGTTTTGTCTCAACAAAATAAATTCTAGCCATTTTATTTTATAGGGCCCAATGTTCCAACGTTACAATATATATGCAGATATTCGTTTGTACATTCGGATATCACTATAAATGAAATGAACATCTTTCCACATGGTATTGTTCAGCGCATCATTTATGTGCTATAAAAGTATGCTGTAAATTTGCTCAAAGCAAGAATGTTTAAGTTACTTCCATGTTGTTGTTTTTGTTGTTAATGGTCCCTTAATTAATAACTTGACGAACTAAAAATAAAACTGTTCAATTCCACAACAACACAATCCAACAACGACGGCTGCAAGTTGCTGATTAACACCAGGATACTAACTGGCTAACTCTATCGGAGAGATGTTATTTACAAAATGTTGCTTCAAATAATTGTAAAAACCCTTTTAGTTTATTGATTGCCACTTTTTATGGCACAAAACCGTTTATTGCGCTGTCTTCATTAACGTTTGTTCAGCGATTCGTGGGTTTGTGTATTATGTGTAGGGAAGGCAAGCCAGTAGTCACCAGTACTGTGGCGTAATGGGAGGCCATCATGTATATATGATTATTATCATCTTTCCTCAAACCATACGTTGCACATTTTTATACCCACCACATTAAATGGGGGATACACTAAAGTTGCTTTTCTGTTTGCAACACCCAAACAGAGGCCTTAGAGACCCCCTATAAAGTATACATACTCTTGGTCAATATCAAAAACTGAGGCGATTTATACATCTATAATTATTTCATCCATCAATGTTCCAAATTTGAGCGTGGTACAGTGTAATAGTACGTATATGTGCTGATAATTATGAAAGTGGTCCAAGTCGAACACTTTTAATTTCAAGGTATTCACAAAACATATAAGAAAATCCCCATAAACAATACACATAAACAGAGAGTGTCGGTCAGACAGACAGAAAGACTAAATGGATTTCGCATTTGATGCGATATCCAATTTTAAAAGTTTTATATATATTTGAAAACCTGATAAAGTGACGCTTTTATTATATAAATGGGATTTGTATCCTGATCAAGGATTCATTAAGGATAATTTAAAATGTATTCTATTTTTTTAAGAAAAGTGTCGATTTTCTTTAAATTTTACAAAACAGTGAAGAAGGACAAATGGAAATTTTAATTATTCATAATAAGTCCTTGATGAGGAAATAATGAGGCCGCTTTATAAGGCCGTCAAAAATATAACAACTTTGATATCGGAAATACCTATGCCTACAAGACAGAGTGTGCCCCGCTGCACTGTTCGTAACGAAGTTGTTGTTGTTATTACTCGCATTGTTGTTTCTGTTGTTGTGATTACTGTTGTCTCAATATTGAGGAGCATTTCTTGTTTGTTTTTGTAATATTTTACCATGGCCAAGTGAACACACCGAATGGTTTGGGTACAAATATTGTTGCATTTTGCTTTTATTTTACTTAAATGCACAATCAATATAGAAACCGATGTTTGCCCACTTTTTTCTTAGCATTGCTTGGCTTCATTACTCTATTAAGTCCTCTTGTTGCATATTTTTCTGGTTTGGAATTGTTTTTCCAAATCGATAAGACGTAAACACTACTGGAACATATTGAGATATGTTAAATTTGACAAAGGCTTGCTGGGCTCATAACAAAAGGAAACACTTTAATTTTTGTTGAAAACTTTTGAGGGTACTTTTAACTTTCCATTCCAACTACTCTTAATTGCAATCACAAATTGTTTATACACCCCTAATCACTTGACAGTTATAGAGATCGTTTGATTCATGTACATTATTATTCAATCACTTTATTAATAAAATTTAATTAGGCTTCGACTCAAAGTATACAACTATTAACAAATCATATATTATTGTTGGCTTAACTCAAAAACGTTTTATTTCAGTGACCTCATCTTCCATTCATTGCATTGTATTATACATGCATAAGTATTTGTGTGCGTGTGCACTCATACATTTGGTATTAGTTACGGATATTTCTAATATATTGGTTCCGTTGTGATTGGTTTTGTTCAAGAAAATTAGGCAAACTATTGAGAAACAAGTAAGAAAACTAAATTTGCCTTAGGCCAAATCTTAAATACCCTCCACATCTACAACGGTTTGCCGTGGAAAATTGTATATGTATGACGTATCAGCTTGCAAGTCTAGTTTTATGGTGAGTGGGGTTTTTTGTAAATTGTGGGCGTGTCTGCTATTCGACCACGCTCACTTTCGGCATATCCTACTTTATGTGGAGAGTATAAAAACTTTTCTAATAGAATAAGTAGAAGAAGAAAACAACAAGCACAGAAAAACCGGAAAAATTATTTTCTTTCTTCGTTTCTAACTGTTCTTGTTGTTGTTGTTTGCAGTGTCGCTTGGTTATTAACTAAAATGACAGCAACAAGAACAAAAATAAAAACTACTACACTAGTTACAATTTACAAAAAAACAAGTAAAAAATGTCACATGACTCTTCGCACTCGTGGCACTCTCACGGTTGTAAATTTTAATATATTGAACTCAAATTTTTCGCAGACAATTCCAATTTCTACTCGCATAGGTCGCTATTTTATATTTATAATTATCACATTCGTCTATATGCCAAAAATGGGTGTGGTCGAATAACAGACGCACCCACAATTTACAACAAACCGCACTCCACGTAAAACAGGACTTATACTAGCAAGCTTATACGTAATACATACACTAGAGGGCAAAATCATGTACTTGCCAAGCCCACTGTTCGTATGTAGATGGGGAAGATGTTTAAGATATGGCCCAAGCCGAATTTAGTTTTTTCCTTCTTTTGCTTATTTTTTCTCAAATTTCACGTCCGTGAAAGTATCAACATCAGACGGACACACAGAGCCATGAACATACATGTCTAGATCGACCGAGTTTGTGATGCTAATCAAGAATACATATACTTTGATAGAGGCTGTGATGCCTTCTCCTGGGTGTTGTAAATGACAAACTTAGTATACCCCGCATCTTATAGGGAGGATATGAAAAACCCAGACATGTTGAAAAAAAAGTATATACCACATAGCACCTTTAGGATGGTAACTTTTTAGCTGAAAACGAAATTGAAAATATGATATATGAACCAGAAATATATGGAAAAAGTCGTAACAGATACCAGTTTAATATGTTACACTTAGTTTTGTTATGTGCCTTGTATATAATGTATATAATGGGGAGTTTAAAACCTTAATATATAACAAATGCATATAATGGATAATAAATAATCAAAATATTAGGGTGTGCCATCGTAAATGCCGCATATTATCCAAATCCAAATGGATAATATGCGACATCTGTGATTTTTCAGATTTTGATTCTGAATCGATCAGTATATTTTGAGATATTTTGATGAAATTTGGTACAGAGACATGTATTGGCGCAAAGACAACTCTTTATCCAATCTAGTCCACCAGTCTTGAACAGCTGATCTTGTAAATGGACCAGATCGAACCATTAAAATACAATTATAATGGAAGTCTTTATATGACAAAAAATCGCAATTCTTAATATTTTTTGACAATTAAAATAATGATGAAGAATAGTTAATTAGATAAATAATTGACTGTGATAAATTTGGATCGAACCATTTTTTGAAGCACTTCCCAAATAATAAATTTCACAAAGTGTATTAAATAGTCGGGCTTGATCGACTACAGCAGTTTCACCTGTTTTTATTTAGAAAAGTGGCGCATTAGATGGTAGAAAAAATGGCCAAATGACCAGCAAACGATACGTGCAATCGCAATAGAAAGCAACACAACGCTTATGAAATTCGGAAGGGCTGAAGAAAGGCTATGTTCCTAATCCCTCCTTCTTTAAACTTCAAATGTCTTCGTTTCAGCCAGACAAGTTTTCTATTAAAGGCATACCATTACATTGAACTGGCTTTTAGACTAACAAAGTAAACATATTCTTGATCAGCATCGCAAACTCTGTCGATCTAGAAATGTATCTTTGTGCGTCCGTCTGATGTTGGCACTTTCATGCTTGTAAAATTTGAGATATTGAGCCGAAATTTTATACAGACACTTCTAGTTTCTGCGTACAAATCGCAAAATCGGTCAAATTTTAACTTAAAAACTCACTTTTTGTGGTAGATATATAGATGCTTGTCGATTGTGTGTGATGCCTTTCAACGGATTTGTCCCAATTCAACTAGCGATCTTCGTGCAAAAACTAGGCGTAGACATACGTACCTAAGTCGTTTCAGTCTTTGAAGCTGATCAAGAATATATGTATTTTGCAGGGTCTCTGAAGCCTCCTTCTGGGTGTTGCAAATGACGGAATGATAACTTAGTATATTCCGCATCTTATGTGGAGGGTATAAAACTATAATATATGTATATGCATAACAACACTACTGTGTTATACAACCACTATAACCAGTTTATATAAATTTCTAACAAATTTTTTCACAAAGAGATTGTTCCGATAATCAATATTAATGAATATTTAATTCATAATATATATATAACAGATTTTTTATTCTCTTTCTGTAATATACCCACACACTCGGCTACACATGCGTATATACATATTTGTATATAACATTATCAATGATTAAGGTTGACAGATTTAGTCTTTTGTCTATTCGTTCACGTCTGCATACGCTCTAAAATGAAAATGCGCGCTGTTGGCTACAGCAATTACTGTAGTAAAAATCTTTGATAAATATGTATGCAAACGCGGTTTAGCAACATTAATGCAGACACTGCGGCTATAAATTCATTTTTTAAGTAAACACATAAGCGTATAAGTTTCCATTTATTTGTGCCTTCTGCGAACCACATTGCTGTTATTGCATTTTTATACCCTCCATTGCATCAGTAATTTAGGGTATACTAATTTTATTTGAATGTTGGGTTATTCAAAGGATAAAACGAACACTTTTAGTATACCAATCGCATTAGGCTTTTAAGATTACTTGCTCCGAGGGATTTTGTGCCAAGCTTGTGGCAGAGGGTATTTTAAGTTTGTGCGGAACTCCTAAACGGCAAATTCCGCATCCACCACTCAATTTTGCCGATCGATTCAAAATCAAAATCTGAATCGATTAAACCATGTCCGTTTATCCATCAGTTCATCCATGTGAATTTTTGCGCAGGCTACTGGTCGAATTTTTTGAGATACTTCGATAAAGTTTGGTACAAGGACATGTATTGGCCCGGAAAGGCCAATATGAATATGGACCAAATTCAAGATCTTAATGGAAGTCTTTATAGGAAAAAAAATGCAATTCTTAATATTTTTTGATAAAATTTGGTGACGAATACCTAATTAGCTTCATAATCGGATGTAGGCTGTAAATTTAAACCCGATCAGACTATTCTTAGAACCCCTTCCCCAAATAATGATATTTTACTAATACAACTAAACTAATTGTAGCATAATTTGTTTTTGTTTATTTGTTACCCTTCTTTATAACCGCCATTATAATTATCTGGGGGTATATTGATTTTGTTCAAATGTTTGTTCGTACCGGAAGGGAACGAACCAAATCCAAACGGACAAAATTTGTCCATGGATAGACTCACAATGACACCCCAAACCCTATAGCCGTGGCATTTGAGTTTCCTAGGATAGCAAATTTTGAAATATCGGCTGATATTTGGTACACACGTTCATCTAAGAACGGTGTACGAATTGGGCTACATCTTTAAAAATCTCAACGTCAAGTCGATCCATGGACCTTCCTAATGTATACTAAAAAGGTATAATAAAATTGTGTTTAGAGTGCGTCTATAATAAGGTTGAAAAATAAATCTCAGTGCTATAGGGCATTTATTTGCTTTGCGCAACTTATATTAATAATTTCACTTGCTTTCCTTACAACAGCACTTAAGGCGACTGTATCGCTGACCAATTATGCGTACAGATAACGCGGCTTTAAAGCTATAAAATTGTTAATGATTTTTTATTAAAATACAACTTAGTTTCATAATCTGAAAAAATGCTATATGTTTAACACTAAGACTCCATTTAAATATTTGTAAACAGGCTAAATGAAGGCGACCGATAAGAAGGTGTTAAAAAGTGAATTTTGTGCACTCGTGTAATGTTAAATGGAATCACAATACTACTGAATAATCTACATTATACTTATGATTATGATTGAGAAGTTATGCTTCTCGTCTGAACGTTGAAGCCACATGTTAGTCACATGACCACAAGCACTTTACCTACGTACCTACATAATTTAAATCAATTGCTCGTAGAGTGAAGGGGACATTTTAAATACATCATTTTCGACATGTGCATAAGCCTCTAAAACTACTGTTTATTTTGTTGCCTCACAAGGAGGAGTTGGAATGGGATGGTTGGACTAAGGAGAACACGTCAAACGCTTACTTTACTTAGTTTACTTCTCACTTGTAATATAGAGAAAAGGTGATGAGGACGGCTGACAGTCGGTCGGCAGACGGATAAGAGAAACGGCCAAACCTTCCAAATGTCCAAGCAGAATATACAATAAATAAATATGCGAAATAGGCGTTTCCAAAAATAACACATTGTGTACTTTGTACAGGTGAAGATGTGTGCCTGGTGCGGTGCTCTATATAGTAAAACATTTTTATGGATTTTCCTCTTTTTGATGCTTGCACTTTTCTCATAATGCCACTTTTAATGTAGACAGCTGTCAGTTCTACGAAATGTTTACTAGGTGGCAAGAGAGGTGCCGGTATGTAATAATAGTGAGTATCACTACGTATCACCTCCCACGTCAGATTCCTCGCACACATTTTCTTTGTAAACATCGATGAATGTTCCAATTATAAGTCGTCAAATCATCATCAAATAAAATAAAAAAATTGATAGGTTTACACGGAATCTGCGTATAGAAAATAGAAATGTCAGCTCAATATGCCAAAAATACCACAGAGTGACACATGGACGAACATGTCTAGATCGATTCAGGCATTAATATATATTAATCATACATACTTTGTAGGATCGTTAACGCCTCCTTTTGGGCATTGCAGATGGAATAGAAAACTTAGTGCACGTCCATTTATTATAATAAACTACGCATCTAAACAATTCAACAAATGATATTTTCGGTGAAACGCTAGCTCGTACTGAGGAGAACGTTTCGCAAAAAGTAGTTTTGTAAACCTGATAATAATAGATAAGTGTAAGTGAGACAGCTCCTTTGAAAAGACAAACCCTTCAGTGAGTTCTCTCTAAAAGACATACTTCAGTGCATTCATTTAGTTTCTATTTTGAACGTCCAACTACTACAAAATTATATTCCGAAGCCTAGTTTAGGACATGTTCACACATTATAATTATTATGTAAAAATTTGCAAATTAAAGGACTTGAGTAAAAAATGTGACTGTACACGCTTACATTGATTGGACAATTTTTACGGTATATAACCATAACTAACCGTAATAACTAGTGGTTCTAAATTGTAAAACAAATTCATAAAGATTATTTGTATGATGTTAATTGTTTTTCATTTCTTATTCACTTTAGGATGAGCGTGCACTAACTTTGCTATTCGGTTTGCAACACCTAGAATGACTCGTTAGAGACCCCATAAAGTATATAAATGCGTGAAAATCTGTGTCGATCTAGACATATCAGTTCATGTGTCGTGTGTCTAATTTTGGAACTCCCACAGTCGTAAGTAATTGGAAATATTGCGCTCAACTTTTTTATAAATATTTCTAGTATTAGTACGCAGGTTTCTATTTAAACTGGCTCCCACAGCTACAAGCATGCATCTTTTAGTACACGGAACGCCCACAATTTAGAAAAAACTCTTTTGTGTGGAATCTGACGGATAAGTGGATAAGTGGGGGATTACCTACATTGTTACATAGCGTAACCAGCTACTTGCCACGCCCACTGATTGGGTTTAAATGTTTTTACTTGTTAATTTTTAATAATCTCTCATCTACACACATTACCTGTGCGCCTACTAAAGTTTTAAAGTTTAAAAGCGATTTGTACATGTTCGAGGGTTCAATTCGAGGAAGTTTTCACACTTGTCTTAATTACAGCACTAAAACAACTCATGTTCTTTTCTCCAGAAAATTCAAATTCAATAGTTAACGGAGATAAATAAGAGAATAAAAACAATTATTAACATATAAATAATAAAATGCATATATGTGTAGGAATGTCCCCACAAAGCCAAGCATGAGATGCAAAACTTTTTCTGACATATTGTGAACTTATACTACGTCTACAGTATCGCAAAAATATTCAATTACACTACCCAAGAGTCAAAACTGCACATTTCAGGTTATAATTGTGGTATTCGCGCTCATATGTAAATGGATCTTTTTTCCTAATTATTTATTTATTTTTTTATTTTTTTAGTTATAATAATAAATATTTATTATAAACTAAGTACAACCTTAAGTGCATATATATATATGTATTATTTTACCACAAGAATTGAGCCATTAAGTTAAAATTTAATGGGCATGGTCAGATAATAAACACGCCCACAATTTACAAAAACCGTACTCAACGTAAAACTCGACTCACAAGCTGATACGTAATACATAGACTATTAGAGGGCGTGATCATGTACCTGTCACGGCCACCGCGTGTATGTATTTAAGATTTGGACCAAGCCAAATTTAGTTTTCTTACTTGTTTTATCATAATTGAATGGATTTAATAAATATTGAATCAAAAATCTACTTAAAAAATACAAGTCATGGAAAAAATGGCATTAAATCTTGTAAGATAAGAAGATCTTCCACTCGCATATAAGTGTCAAATATAACACAGCTTGTTCGCTCTTACTTTACTATAACCGTAAAGTTTTTGTCCATCAAATTGGAAAAGAATTTTTGAAATGCAACCATTTCCCTTGCTTGAGAAAAATGAAATTTACCAATTTTAATATCAGTAATAGGCGTAGTTTTAGATAAAATGAAAGTTTTTATAGCTTCAGCAGATGGATTGGTAGCAAATCTGTTAACGAAGACAACTTTTCTGGGCAAAACAACTTCAAGATTAGCTGTAACAGGAAACAGGCCAATTACTACTTTGAACAAAGAGACGAATTGCGTTTGAATTCGCCGAATCGAAATGGTCATTCTTATATATAATATCATTTTAATCATTATCAACTATAGAAGGCGACTTCTTCTTATGGCGATTTCTATTCAAATCATTTATTACTGGAGAAATTAATGCCGATTCGGTAGATGAAGCAAAAGGATTCGGGGTACCCGTAGCTGGACCAAAATTTGTCATGGTTTGAGCAATGCGTACGGGCGAATCCGAGGGAGTGACTTTGCATAAATCCAATCATCAGAATGGGATTTTTTCTCTTTGGGGAGAGTTCAGAAAGCTGTAAATAGGAACATTCGTTAATCACGTCATGATACTTTTGCAATATTAATGAAAGTTTATTAACCTTGTTGTTAACTCAGAGAAACCTTCCCGATTTTTTTTAAGGACTTTATATAAATTAATGTCCTTATCACGACATTTAGGACCTGCCTCCGAAGACTTTCGATGTATTTGTGATAACGCACTTAGAATGCGGTACCACCATATAAAAAAGGGATCGTCAGTGTTTTTAGATACGCACTTGGTATAACAAGAAGCATCCATTCTTGTGTAAACTAAAAATAAAGAATTTATAAGAAAACAAATGCAGCAAATAACAAGTAAGAAAACTAATTTGGCTTAGGCCAAATCTTAAATACCCTCCACCTCCACAACAGTGGGCGTGTCAAATATATATATATTGCGCCCTCTAATAGTGTATGTCTTACGTATCAGCATGAAAGTCTACTTTTACGTTGAATATGGTTTTTTGTACATTGTGGGCGTGTCTATTATTCGACTACGCCCATTTTTGGCACATCAGTAGGTGGGATAACTATGTATTCGCATCCCAAATTTCAAGTTCATAGGTCAACTTTTGTGGCAGATATAAAGATTTTTATTAATTGTGGGCGTGTCTGTTATCAGAAAATGCCCATTTTTGGCATACCAATGAAGCGAATATATGTAGACGTACATACCAAATTTTAAGGTTATAACTCAATTTTTGTGGCAGATAAATAGATTTGTGTTGATTGTGGGCGTGGCTTTGGTCCAATTTTTCCCATTTTAAATAGCGATCTGCGTGCAAAAACTAAAAGTACCTGTACATAATTTCAGCTCAATATCTCAAAATTTACACCCGGACACACGGACACCCGGACACATCGACATACATGTCTAAATCGACTCAGGTTTGACGCTGATCACGAATATATATACTTTGTAGGGTCTCTGACGCCTCCTTCTGGGTGTTGCAAATGGAAGAACAAACTTAGTATACCCTAATCACTGAGGTGGAGGGTTTAATAAACCGGAAAAAACCGAAAAAATTTCATAGAAACAATAAATTACTAAAATTAAGTTGTTCACCAAAAAAATAAAATAAATTAAAAATTATTGTAAAGAAATTTTTACAAAACTATTTTACAGAGATGTAAGGAAGACAATTAAACAAACAAAAAATTTAGCTCAGACCCCTTCATGTGTACTGGGGATGGTGGGCGCGGCAGGTACTTGAGTGTATTTATTACGTATCGGCTGTAAAGTTGAGTACGGTTTCTCGGGCGGAATCTAGATTTGCCTGTACAACATTTCACAATTGATGATTCTGAGAGTGCGAACAACAGGCAGACACACAGACATAGGTGTCTAGATCGAATCAGCGTTTGTTGCTGATCAAGGACATATATACGCCGTAGTATACCCCCATCTTATGTGGAGGGTACAAAAGTAGCAGAAAGCAAACAATTTCATACAAATCACTGCGTTGTTGCTTTTCTACCATTATCTATACTATATATCTCTGAAGCATAGAAATTTATAGTAATTTTTGTTAATACACTAGAGTGCCCAGTTTTTTATGTGTTGATATTGCTGTTATTGTTTTACTATTTTTTTATATGTTATATGAACAATTCAAAAGGCTTGTTAAGTTCTTAAGATAGTGAATTTACACCTTAGCCGTTGATTAGTCACTGGTTTGATTTATTTTGACGCCATATCAATTTCATTCAAAATTTATTGCAATTTTTACATAGTTGCTTTTCCTGCTTGCCTGCCTTGCCTTGCCGTGCCATGCCCATACCTTCGTGTTGGCTAGTCTGTAAGCCAGCACAAGAGAGAGAGAGAGAGAATCACTCATACACTTATTTATATGCTTCTTTTAACAGACATCCTATACACACACAAAGGTACGTTTTTCTGTTTACATAAACGTGTGTGTGTGTAACTTTACACGTGATGCAATAAACATTTTTTATAGCGGCAGTTTTTCCAGCATCCACAACACCATTTGGTCTATGTTGCTGTTTAGAGTTCAGCATCTGTGTGGTTGTTGTCTCCTTCTCTCTTACACTTACATGTTCTCTGGCTGATATGAAAGCAGGACAAGTTCAAAAAAGAAGAAGAAGAAGAAGAAGAAACAAAAAACAACAAATGAATTACAATTTCATTCGTATGTTATGATGTTCATCTCTTACAGAATTAACAATGACAGCAACAACAACAACAACAACAACAACAACTGTAAAATATCCCCACGTATCGCCATCTCCATGTGTACACTTTTATTCTACATATATACACAGTATGAATTGTTCTCAGCTTGGCTATAACTACCAACTAGGCCGACAAGTATTTGCATGCACTCGCTTGCGTTTCCACATAAGTACGTTAACAGTTTTAAGGCAAGCCTGTGTGTATGCGAATTTATACTCGGTGTTGATGAACTTGTACAGCAACAAATTTGTATTGTTGTGTTTTAAATTAAACTCAAACTTATTTACAGATACAAGAGCGAGTATGTTGAACATTTACACACTGATTGCCCCCCTTCAGACCTTTTGGCAGACCCACTACCTTTACTGGTGTACATATATATATACTTAATCATTATGTTTGAGGCTACTAGAAGGAGACCCCAAGAGGCGAATTATATTTTTGATCTGCATCAAAATCGGAATTGATTTGGGAATGTCGGTGCGTTTGTTATTTAAACTCACGGTTGCGAAATATAAAACATTGATTTGAAATTTGATACGAAGCAGTTGTGAAAATGGGAGAGAGTAAACACGAGACCCGCCTATAATAAAAAAAAAAACAGTATTTGGTGCAATTCGAACTTTGAAGTGAAAGGCTATTTAGACACAATTCAAAGTGGCCGAAAATGAGTAACAATCACGCCCACAATTCATATATATCACACATACAACTTATATTTATGCAGAAATGTGTCAAAAATAGACAACAGCCGCACCCAGAATTTTCAAAGAACGCGTTTTATTAAACCTTTGAGATAAAATGCGTTTGTTTACTTCAATAATTCGTATAAAAAGACTCAATCGTATCAATTCTTTACCATCCCAATAAGTTTGTAGGATATCTTAGGTTAGGTTTAAGCTTACTGTTTTTATAGTTGCAATTTTTATACCCTCTCCATAAGATGGGGGTATAGTAAGGTAGTCTTTCCATTTGCAACATGCAAAAGCAGACGCCGGAGTCCCCACAAAGAGTATATATCTAGACATCTAGACAAGTACGTCCGTGTGTCCGTTTCTTGTTGGCACTCTCAAGGTCGAAAAATTTTGAGATGTCGAGCTAAAATTTGGTACAAACGGTTTTTGCATGCAAATCACTATATAAAATGGGCAAAATCGATCAAGAGCACGCCCACAATCGATAAAAATCTATTTATCTGCCATAAAAATTTAACTGTGTAGGTGAAAAAAGTAAAACTCGACTTGCAAGCTGATGCGTAAAATAGGGCGTAATCATGTACCTGCCATGCCCACTGTTTATATGCACATGTGGAGGGTATTTAAGATTTGCTCTAAGCCAAATTTAATTTTCTTACTTGTCTTTCTTGTTTTGCTCTCCATGCAACAACAACAACAACAACGACGGTGTTCACAAATCAAATTTATGACTGCCCAAATGTAATAAACACACATGTACGCATGTGAATACACCGATACGCACTTGTACCCAATATTCATCATAATCGAAATAATTTTTAGCAGATATTTCTTCTGCATTGTTATCATGCTTCATTGTTGTTATTTTTGTTGTAGTAAGTTTTTAATAGGATATTATTATAAAAACTTATTGTTTAAAAAAAAAACCGTTTATGATCCCAGATGAGGGAGGGCCACACCACCCAGAGTATATATATTCTAGGTTTAGTCCTTCTGTCTGTCCTTGCATTTGTATATTTATACTCTACGTCACATGTGGTAGGAAACTCCTAAACGGCAAATGCTTCACCCACCTGCAATTATCAGTATCAAAATAAAAATCGGATTCGCATTAATTATGTCCGTCCATCCGTCCGTCTGTTGCCCCTTCATGTACCTGTGGGCGCCAGGTTTTGGCTACAGTTTTTCATATATTTTGGTTAAATTTCGTACAAGCGTGTGCCTTCTTTAAATTTTTTTCACCCCTTATATAAAGGATGTTTTTGGTATTGGTAAATAACACTCAATTAAAATGAATTAAATATTCTACTTTTGTACCGGATGGAACACTTTTTAGAACCTACCTTCATAGAAAGATTTTTGACGAGGTAACTTTTACGACAATCACTCATGCATACTGATGCACTTAAACAAAGTATAGTAAAATAAAAATTTTGAAAATGGTGCAGAGTATTAAATGGTCGGACTTGAACGACTACAACATTTTATCTTTTAATATTATGATTTGTTTTCTAGGATCTTGCACCCTCTACAGTAGATGAGGGGTTTACTAAATTTGTTAGTACGTTTGTAACACTTAGGAGCCTCAAGAAGTACATATATTCTTGATGGTTCGCTCGGGTTCCTAAATTTTCAGAGATTAAGCAGAAATTTTGTCCATCATTTGTAGTTTTTGCGGTTTCTTTACTCCCACAATTCACATTACATGACGTAGAATCAGACTCCGTACTTCGTATGTAATAACCGTAATGAGGTACCTGCCACGCCGACTAAGTGTGTACAGAGGTGAAGGGTAGTTAAGATTTGACCTGAGCCATATTTACTTATTTTAGTTGGTGTACCCGTTTTATTTGTATCATTATATATACTCGTACACATATGCATGTATGAACGCAACAAAATTTGATATTTTTCGTGTTGTGTTAAATGAACTGTATGCACAAATTATTAAAGTTTATGAACACACAGCAGTAAAGCTTCCACTCTGCACTACACAGAGTGTACGAGTTAAAGAATTATTTGTGTTGTTGTTGTGCGTTTTTTATCATTTTTTTTTTATCAATGGGGTAGTGTGAGAAACTGCACTCAATATTTTTCACGTAGAAAATAATTTAAAATATTTTCATGGCCAACAAAAAAGTTACATTTAAAACAGTTAACTAAAGTCAAGGGCCCTCAAAAGATTTCATTTTATAACCAATCAGAAAACTAAATTTGACTTAAGCAAAATCTTAAATACCCTCCACATTTACAATAGTGGGCGTGGCAGTTATATGATCACGCCCTCTAACAGCCTATGTATTACGTATCACCTTGAAAGTCGAGTTTTACGTTGAGTATGTTTTTTTTGTAAATTGTGCGTGTGTCTATTATTCGACCATGCCCATTTTTGGTACATCAACCAATGAGATAACTATGTGTACATATGTATATTGGCTAACAGTTGAGAAGAATTCGTGTGGGTGATAACAAGAGCGTTAACACGCTCTAGCCTGTATTTTCTTGGTGAGTTATTTAACAATATGTATACAAAGCGTACAGCTTGTATTTTCCAATGCAAGATATTAGGCGCGGAAACAAAGCGTACAGCTTGTATTTTCCAATGCAAGATATTAGGCGCGGAAACAAAGCGTAAAGCCTGTATCATCCGGTGTGCAAAAGCAGGCGAATACAGGGCGTAAATATAGGGCATACATAGTTATCCCATTGACTGACGTACCAAAAATGGGCGTGGTCGGATAATAGACGCGCCCACAATTTACAAAAAACCATATTCAATGTAAAAGTAGACTTGCATGCTGATACGTAATATGTACACTATTAGAAGGCGCAATATATATATATATTTGCCCCGCCCACCGTTGTGGAGGTGGAGGGTGTTTAAGATTTGGCCTAACCCAAATTTAGTTTTCTTACTTGTTTTTCCTTATATAATAACAAACTAAACAATTTATAGCATATATTATAGATGAAAATAATGTAGGGTATTAAATGGTCCGGCACGACCGCGCATAAAATTTCACGTGGTTTTCTCATTTTTGTTCTTGCTTTTAGCCGAAAAGAATCCCTTAAAGTGTACACACATTTTAACACTTATTTGAATTTTTTGCGGCAGTCAGTGTCCACCTTCATCAACAGCAACTAACTAAAATTTTAGTTTACAAATGTAGCCATAAAGGACCAATAAAACTCTCTTCTTATCGTACACATTTACTTATATTTAAATATGCGTACTTACTCGATTGCCTGCCTGCCTATATGGCCATATTAGGGTGGCCGTTACTTAAACAATTTTTAAAAATTTAAGCTTCCACCTCCCAATCTTATTCTAATTAAAAAAAAAACGACATTTAAAAAATGTTGGCTTAATCGGACGACTGCAGCAAACAGGACATATATACGTAAGGTACACATGGGTAGGTATGTATATATACCCTATTAGGGAGAAAGAGAAACGTGTAGGAAGGAAGAGTTTTAACATAATTCACATTTTGTTCGCTTAACTGATGTTATTCGGCTGGCAGTGTTGATGAACACTGTTATTCACCTTTGCACAGTTTAACATTTATATTACGTACATATATTGTACGCCTGATGTTAATATTGCATAAAGAAACTATAAAACAAAACGAGTAAAAAAAAGAAATTTAGCTTAGGCCGAATTTTTAATACCCTCCACTTGCAATTACGAACTGTGGACGTGGCAGTCATGTAGATTCCACGCTCTGAGAGTGTATGTAGTCCACTGTCAACTATGTGAGTGAGTTGAGTTTTACACTGAATGCGTTCTTTTGCGGGCGTATCTATTATCCGAACACACCCATTTTTGCCATGGTGAATGGGATAAGTATAGCAATATGTGCACGAATTTTTTTTCCTATAGATTTTATGGATTTTGCCGTGGCTCAATGTAAATAGCGATCTTATGTGAAGGGTGTAAAAAGGAACAACATCAAAGTACCCCTTATTATTATTGTTGATGAACGGGATCCCTGTTAGGTATACTTAATTGTATAGTATCTCCATTATGTCACGAATGGATTCCTTCATTTACTGTACACGTACATTGGTAAACAGTTGTGTCACACTTGACTTGTTGTATAACAGAATATAAACATAAACATACTATATGTGTTTATAAGCCTAAAATATATAGGGAGGAAGTGTATGATATAAACACAAGTTTCGTCTGTTTACATATATCAGTTAAGCTTATTGGTGTTTCGATTGTGATCATAACCTAAGGATATGTGTTTTAACTTGGATTCGGGTACGGTAGTGAAAGAAACAAGTAAAAAATCCATATTAGGCGTACGCTAAATCTAGCATACCCACCATCATTCAACTCTTCCCAATAGAAGATATCATTGCTTCAGATAATAAGGAAACAATATCCGGATTTAATTGAACAAATATGCCACTTTTATTTGGAAATGTCATTGCCACGCCCAAAATGCGCATGTCTTATACAAAAATACATTCGGAAGTATAAAACTCTTCCTTAGAAAAACTTTTTACGGGCTTATAATCAATTTCATAACAACGCAAGTAAAACGTAATCACTGTGTGCGATTACGCCCTTTTTCACAAGTTTATTCCCGACAAAAAGGAGGAATATTAACGCTAAATTTCAAATTTGTTCATCTACAATACGTCTATTATTATATTCTAAATAAGTCAATCAAATATCCTAACATACATAATAAGTCGCCATACATGGGCGTGGGCTAGTGTCCAAATATGTAGAAAGTTTTCATTACCATTCTCGTAAAAGTGTATTTTTATATCATTCACCTTAGTGTTCTTCCGTGCTTAAGAATTGTCCATTTCTGCGTTAGACTGCATACATTGTGAAACATTTCTTACCCATCCATCTCCTTGCCAATGATTTCTCTAATATTATGATAAAGTTAATAATAATAAATAATATCAATAATCGAAAATAATCATTAATGAGAGCAGTAAAGTATTTAATGAACAGGACTGCCTTGAAAAGACGATAACTGTGGACGACAATTTGTGACACTTATGACAAGTTTCATGTTAATTGGGAATACAATACAAACGAAGAGCGCAAAAGTCATAATGAGTACATGCACCAAATATTGGCTGCTTATTATCTTACCTTACAAAGTATGCAAACACATTCTTGATCCGCATCCAAATATGAATCGATCTAATCACGTGCGTCCGTATAACTCTCTCTTGTTGGAACGCTCATGGCCTTAAATCTTTAGACATTGAGCTTGAGTACAGTAACGTTTAGAGTTCTATATGAATTAAGCGAAATCGGTCATGTTGCACACCCAGAATCAACAAAAATTATAACATGATGGCAGTCACAAATATTTAGCTTCATGCAATATGTAGTATACATACCTACAGTGGGCCCTTTATTTGTAATAGATTGGGTACAATGTATAATTCAACCAATTTAAGAACAAAAGTCACTTCCGACAAAATAATTTCACAAAATTTCTTATAAAAATGTATAGATGTACACGGACGGACAAATTGGATAAATCATAACATAACTCCTTAAGTGGTAAAATTTTTGATGACGCTAATGCTGTCCAATCACACTTAATTTAGGTTTTTGATAGCAAAGATCAAAAATTTTATGAAAGTGGAATTATGACCCTGCCTGAACGATGGCAAAAGGTCATCGACGAAAACGGACAGTACCTAATGAAGTAAAATTATATTTTTAAGCAAAAATTTTGATTTTTCATTCTTATTTAAAATCCGCAATCACTCAGTTGCCGACCCCATATTTTTTTCAAAATATTTAGTAAATAAATAATAATAAATATTTTTTCATTATTTGAAGTGATGTGACTATCATAACTTTGAAGTTCTTTCCCGTAACGAAGCGTTATTTATGCTCCATATGAGTTTTCTTAACGGCGCTTATAAATGTCGTAACTCGTCATGTGGAAAATACATGACTGTAGGATGTTAAGGTTGTAACCATAACAGATTAAATTGTTATTAAAATTTTGATATGATATATAGTCACTGGAAATTATAAAGCAATTTCTTCAATTTCAATGCAAACAACCATTTTTAAAACGTCTACATAATTGTGACTTTATTGACTTTTAATTGAATACCATGGGTATACATATGTTACGCATACGTTCTAATTCTAATATTCATAATTTTTTTTTTTTTTTGTAATTATACTGTGTGTCAGTCTACTTGTGTGTAAAAAAAAGGCAAATTTAAAAAATATACATTTCAAATAGAACGCTGTGAAGACTAAATTTACGATTTATTTAAAATTTTTATATATGGGTATATCCATAGTAACTTGCGTTAAAGTCGTGCTCGTTTTTGTACACTTTAATTTAATCTTCTAGTCCTTTTTTGTTTTTGTTTCTTTTGTTTCTAGAACCGGACACTAGACACGCCCTTTATTATGCAAAAAAATAATTGAAAAAGTTAATTTTCCACTGAGCAAAGATTTTTCATCCAACTTTACATAAATGTGGCATCGATTTTTAATTCTGTTCTTCTTTTTAAATTCCTACGAATTTACTTATTTTGGTCAGATGATATTCTTCCTAATGCATCACAAATTTATTTAGTAAAAAAGCACACAAATAAGTGGCTCAGAAACAACAGTGCAGTATAGACTTTTGGTAACTAACGTTATATTTTGTCCCAAATATATTCTTAAAACCCTCCCCCTCCCCATAAAACGTCTTTTTTTGAAATTCATGTTTCATTCTTGGCGATATTCCCATATATAAAAATATACTTTAATTAGTTTTTGTCTTTTTATTAAAAAAAAAATAATCACCAATTGTTTAAGTGAACAATTACTACTATGTTAATACTTTTTTGACTCCAACTTAAAAAAATTAACTTTAATATTGCGTTTTTATATGCAATTCGAAATAAATTAATTAAAACATACAAACATCACAATCAAAATTTGTAATTTGTATACCCTCCCCATAAGATGGAGGTCGTAAATTTTGGGACATTGGCCGACATTTTAAGTTTATGAACGTCGGTTGCTACTTCAATTGGGCGAAATTAGTTAAATTCTAATTAAATTAAATTTGGTATACATGTTTATAATTAGTGCATCCATTTATGTGTTAAAAATGGAGGCGGTCGGATAGTAGACGCGTTCATAATTTTCAAAT
Source organism: Ornithomya chloropus (assembly GCA_963971445.1). NCBI lineage: Eukaryota > Metazoa > Arthropoda > Insecta > Diptera > Hippoboscidae > Ornithomya > Ornithomya chloropus. Next base: position 50,844,354 of record OZ020530.1, on the reverse strand, counting down.
AATTATAATTGGCACAGAGTCCGACTACAATAACATACATATATACTCATATATGGGAGAGCGTAATCGGGTAACTGGCGCGCATACGGCCTAATTGTATGTATGTAGATGTGGAGGGTATTTGAGACTTGGCCGAAGCCAAATTAAATTTTTGCTTGATTTTTATGTAAACTTTTTAAATCTTATGATTTGTATAACCATTTTGATGTTGTGGCTGCTGCTGCTGCTGCGATAATGGCTGCTGTTGTTGTTGCACTTTATTCATAACCGCATTCATATCAACCGATATTGAACAAGTGCTGTCCAATTCCGTTTGCCCCTCTAAACTGGCATGACCATTGGGTGTACTAACTGGTAATTCCTGCTAAACCAAATTTGCCATATCACAAAAAGCGAGACATTTGGAAAAGAAGAGAGCACATAAGAGATGAGTATTAGTCAAAATCATATTTCGTATATGAGAAATGGGGAAATTTATCTACAATCATTGAAATTTTTGATCTGAGAAATCATTCATCATCGGGCCACTCCATCTCAGACAGTCACTGTTTCAGACTTTTATTTCACACACATAACGATCTGTAAGCGTAGGTTGTTCAAAATACGTACAAAATTTTTGATTTCTTGTAAATATGGTAACACTATGGTTTCGCATTTATTAGGTATGAATATATACATTTCTGTGTTTACTTAACCTTTAATCATGAGAAAGATTTTCGAGGGGGTTTTAGGGCTAATGAATAACACGTGTTTGCTTTACCTGATAGAGCAGAGTGGCCACATCCAAAGCCATTAGTTCTTTACGGGAGAGAGCTTCAACAACGGCGGCTGCATAACAATCACCCAACATATTATTGGTAGTGCGAATACGGTCCCTACAAAGAATTAATAGGAAAATCAAATTACAAGTCATTACAAGTCATTATAAAAGAAAATTATAAAAATTCATATAACAACTGGCAGCTTATAGCAGCATTTTACTCATCGAATCCTTTTATTTGGTAGCTATGCTGAATAGATTGTTAAGAATAGTAATTTAACATCTTCCAGCGACCGCCACATGTTATTTGCTATAATTCTGATCTACTTTTTGCATTCTACTCGTTAAGTCCTTTCGTTTAATACCCATTTTGAATAAGTAGGGTTCATTTACACGAATTGAATATCATTCGATCTAATAAAATTTTAAATTTATTGGGCTATACCTTTATTACACGGTTTTCCTTTTACAGGAATTTCCCAGCCTCAATATATCATGTAAATTGAAAGTAACAAAAAAAGGACATGACTTATTCTGTCCAATGAGTTTTGATACTAGTTAGCGACATTTAACTCCCCAATCATTTACAAACAGTCTTTTAACACGAATTGAAAATTACACGATTCAATAATTTCTCAGGATGTAATTTATCGCATAAATTTGTTACTTACACAAACCAGTCAACGGCAAACAAGAGAGTTACATCTTGAACAGGAGCATCTATAGCGGTTAATACGACCAACAGTAAAACCAAAGCGGCGCTGGGTACACTGGCTGAACTCATGGAGGCCGCAGTAGAAGTTAACAATACAGTGGCGATCTCTCCAAAACCCAATGTCATGCCACTCATTTGAGCAATAAAAATAGAGGCAATCGATATGAATAGAGCGGTTCCATCCATGTTGATATTACAGCCAATCGGTAAAACGAAACGTGTTATGCGCTGATCGATACGCAGCTTATCGTTCATGCAGCGAAAAGTAACTGGCAAAGCAGCGGCCCTGTGTTTACAGATCAGTTCACATAATGTTTGTTGTATTGTTTTGAACACATAATCGGTGATTGTTGTTGTTGTGGTTGGTTGGTTGTATTATCATAGTTCGTTTAAGAAATTTAGCAGTCCAGTTATCACAGTCACAGTCCATTGGTTGCAGTTATTTTGGTCATTGATGTTTTTATGATGATGTTAGTTACATATTTTTTTTGTTTGTTTAGGTTGGAAAATCATATTAAATTTTCACACAAATTTTTGGGGTTATCATTATATTTTTTGGTTAACGAAAAATCATAAAGTCGCACACACACATATAAAAACCAAAAAGAAGGAAAAAAATATTTGTAGCAATAGTAAAAGTTGGTTTGTTGTTGTTTTCGTTACAAAGGATTCAATTATAACAACATTTTATGTAAAAGGTTTCGAATACGTTTCAGATTTTGATTTGATTTTGATAACAATTATACATGTATTAATCATATACAACTGAATGTGATTTGATATGAGTTACATACATACATACATACATACATATAGAGAGAGAAGGAATAAACAGAGAGAGAGAGAGTGAAGAAGAGAGAAAGAGAAAGAAAAAGCTTACGTTGAGGCGGTCGCGAAAGCGGTGAGCATGGCCTGTATCAATCCAGCATAGAATTTCAAGGGATTGCGACGCACAAACACATAATAAATAGCTTGCATTATAATAAACTGATACAGCACCACCCCAATAGCTACCGTCAGTATAAACCACATCAGCTGAGCCATCACCAGGTGCAAATCATTAACTGACAGTATCTTTCCAGCTATCACCGAACTGATACCCACTGGTGTTAACCACATAACACAAGTGACCATCTTCATCACCACCTCGAAGATGGCAGCAAAAAAGTCCACTACCACTTGACCTTTGGATCCAATAGTGCCGAGAAATGTACCAAACACCAAGCAAAAGAACACAATACCCAACGTGTTAGTGCCACTGCGATACTGCACCACTCTTACTAAGTCTGGCTCCTCATCCTGACGTTGTGCCTCAACACTAGGCTCAATCTCAACAACCCCGTTTATCATGGTATCATTAACGGTCTCATTGAATGTGTGCAAAATGGTGGGCTTGGGTAGATAAACTGTGTGCGCTTGTTGAAATGAGGCCTGAAATATGTTGTCAGGAAAAACGTTTCTGCAAAATAAAACAAAAATTTAATTTTGGGTAAAAATATAATGCCACACCCATCTCAATTTTAACGATCGATTCAGAATCAATATCTGCATCGATTTAACCATGTCCGTCCGTGAGTGTCTATACATGTAACTTTGTAAATGCGCCCTGTGGCTAACCTAAACTAATTGTAGCATACTTTGTGCAGCTAATCGAGTGTTCTAAATGGTCGGGCTTGACCAAATTCAACACAGTCGATTATTAAAATAATTAACTATTCTTCGCCAAATTTTGTCAAAAAATATTGAGAATTGCAATTTTTTGCTATGTAAAGACTTTTATTATAATAGGACCTTATATGGGGAGAAGTTTTAAAAATAGTCCAAGTCGATCCACTTGCAATAGGGTCATTTTCTGAGCCAAGACATATCCTTGTACCAAACCTTATAAAAATATCTCAAAATGCGAGCCGAAATGAATACTTCGTTCCCATAGAAATATACTTTGAGAGGGGGAAGATAATTTTTAGGCTATGATCATGATAATTCCTAACTGAATAGGAACTTTAGACTAAACATACGCGAAAACTGTTTGCAGGTGGACAAATATCACGTTCTCTCAAAGGAAGAGTGTCAATAGTGTCTTACTTTAATTTTCTCAAAGCATTTAGCTTTGGAAGGCATTACAATACAACCTGTCATCTTGTGCATTAGAGTCTTTAAATAGGGGGGTAAGATCGATACGGTGCATGCCCTTATAAGAATATTCTCCTGAGCGCCGATCTTTACAAGTAATGTGAAGAGTTACATATCTTATATTTAACACAAATATTTATCAAGTTCTTCACTAACAATTGAATTTTAATTGTTTGATTATTATCTGACACTCGATAACTCTACTTACTAATAATTAAACAAATAATTGTTACAGAGATAATAGAAAACAACCTGTTCTATCTTGTCACTAAAACGTTAATATTGGTATGAATATATTAACAAGTGCTTAAAAGTTTACTTTAGAGTGATGACTATTATTTAATACAGTATCGTTTATTCATTAGTAAATGAATAACATTATGTGAAAATATCAAATAGTAAAATAAATATTTACATTTGATTTTAATTAACATTAAATTGTTGTGAAATATATAACCAACTACCTACAAAGTATATATATTCTTGATCAGCATAAAAAACTGATTCGATCTAGACTACACGGATGTGTGTCTGTCTGTTTTTGGCATTTCAACGATCGTAAATTTTGAGATATTTAGCTGAAGTTTTGTACAAATGTTATCCGACTTCGCCCATTTTTGGCACATGGATGGGCGAAATATTTATAGAAATGCGTACCACATTTCAAGTTCATAGCTCAATTTATGTGATAGATAAATAGATTTTTTCCAATTTTGGACGTGGGTTTTGACCGATTGTGCCCATTTGGAATAGCGATCTGCGTGCAGAAACTAAAAGTGTCTGTACAAAATTTTAGCTCAACACCTTAAAATTGAGAATGTCAACAACAGACAGACACGCGGACAAATATATTTAGATCGACTCAGTTTTTGATGCTGATTAAGAATATATATTTGTGTAGGGTGTCTGACGCCTCCTTCTGGGTATTGCAAACGGAAAGACAAACTTAGTATGCCCTCCTTTAGTGTGGAGGGTATAATGAACTATTTTTAACCCGCAATGGCTTTATTCAATATAATTAATATTCAAGAAAATCTTTAAAAAAAATCGTTCACATATTCACTTAAATAAGACTTATACACAAATATATATATTAACTTACTCACCTTCCTAAATCTAATAAACTGTCCAATAAATTTACAGCTCGTTTATCCGTTGAACGATCACCAGCATTATGTAAATCTGGATCACCCGGATGTATTAATAATACCAAACCTATGCCTAAAATGGCATTCAATAGCGAAGTAGTGGCAAAGTAGACAAGGGTTCTTAACGCAATTTTCCCGTTCATACGTGCATTCAAGCTGGCCGAACCAGCAATTAAGCTGGATATTACTAATGGTAATATCATAAGTTTTAATATACGCATAAATAATTCCCCTGGATAAGAGATTAGCATAATCGAATCCTCATGTAAATCAAAAGAGCGCAAAGAGAAACCTGGAAATCGACAGAGGAAAATCAAATTATAGATTATGCAGTAAAGAAATGAATTTTTAAAATTTAACATCTTTAACATTAGGCGTACGCCAAATCCAGAAGTCCTTCCATCATTACCCAATATCATATTGGTTTGTTATGTTGTATGTGATGTTATTGTTATAAATAAGTAAAACACAATTAAGAAAACTAAATTTGGCTTAGGCCAAATCTTAAATACCACCTCCACAAGGGTGGGCGTGGCAAATATATATATTGCGCCCTGTAATAGTGCATGTATTGCGTATCAACATGCAAGTCTACTTTTACGTTGAATATGGTTTTTTGTAAATTGTGGGCGTGTCTATTATCTGACCATGCTCATTTTTGGCACGTGAGTCAATGGGATAATTATGTATGCGCATACCAAATTTCAAGTTCCTAGGTCAACTTTTGTGGGAGATATTTAGATTTATGTTGATTGTAAGCGTGTCTAAAATTCGACCATGCCCATTTTTGGCACATCGGTAGATGGGATAATTATGTATAAGCGTACTAAATTTCAAGTTCATAGGTCAACTTTTGTGGCAGATATAAAGATTTTTATTAATTGTGGGCGTGTCTGTAATCCGAATACGCCCTTTTTTGGCACATCGATGAAGCTAATATTTATAGACATACATACCAAATTTCAAGTTTATAGTTTAATTTTTGTGGCAGATAAATAGATTTATATCGATTGTGGGCGTGGCTCTTGACCGATTTTTCCCATTTTAAATAGCGATCTGCGTGCAAAAACTAAAAGTGCGTGTACAAAATTTCAGCTCAATATCTCAAAATTTACGCCCGTGAGAGTGCCAACAACAGACGGATACACACACGGACACACGGACATGCATGTCTAAATCGACTCCGTTTTTGATGCTGATCAAGTATATATATACTTTGTTGAGTGTCTGACGCCTCCTTCTGGGTGTTGCAATCGGAAGAACAAACTTAGTATCTACTACATCACTGAGTATAAAAAATAATATTATGAGTTCCGCTCACGTATTGACACATTTTAAAATTATTATTCTTTCTAATACATCTCTTGAATGGTTAATCCTATTTCCTTTAAGTCCAAAGGGACGACTCATTTTCATTTTTTTGAATTAAAATTTACTAGATTGAAATCGAAAGATATAGCCTGTCATGTCATGTTAAAATTTCTTAAAGTATAGACGCGTCTGTGAACTGATTTTGCTAACTCGCAATACTAAACTGTATACAAACTCCTAGGTTATGTGTGCCAAACTTCAGCTCGATATTTCAATTTTTTGGTGTCACAGAGTATAGAAATATACACAGACACTCCTACGGCCACAAGGGCTAAATCGACTTTCTTTTGGGGTGTGGCTCAACCTCTTTTGGTACATACAAACGTTTGAACAAAACCCATATCCCATATCATTATGATGGTGAGTCAAAAACCTCTCTAAACATACCTGTATTAATTTGCAACTAAAGAATAGTTCACTATAATGTATTTGTATTGTACTATAGGTACAATGCACACACAAATACACTATTCACAAATAATTACACCAATCTTGTATAAAACAAGTCGGTCATGCCCCACCATTTCATACCCTACACTACTTAGCTCCACAAATTATGCTACAATTAGTTTAATTGTATCAGTAAACGCGAGGCATTGCCATATAAGTCTCTTCGTGGAATATCATTATATGGAAAGGGGTCCAATTCGAACCATTAGAGATAGAGTTCTTTTTGGGCCAATATCATCGAAATATCTCAAAAAATGCGACCTGCAGCTTGCGCACAAATTTACATGGACAGACTGCCGGACAGACGAACATGGTTAAATCGCTTCAGATTTTGAATTCCGAATCGATTGGTATAATTTAAGGAGGATGTGGCATTTGCTAAACTGCTAAAGAGTAGCAGTTACAAACATCCGCACAAATACAATATGCTTTCGTGGCACTTCGCTTATGTCGAATTTAGTCCTCCTACAATAATTAAGGCTTCCATTGTATTCTCTAAACCACCTTTATTAAAATTTTCTTTTCCTATTAAATCTTATTTGTAAACATTTACTATTTTGCTACTCACCCAAAGTAATTCCCAGAGTAACACCAGATAATGTCACCAGTAACATCAAATTCTCATTAATCCATTTACGAAAACCTTTTAATTCACGAGAAGCTGCGCAGCGTTCAGTAGTTTTCGAGGGCAGTTCCGAATCACTGACGCCGGTACTAACATTCGGTGGACCCATTGTAGCGAACAGGTAGTCTGAAAATTTGCGAGATTTTTCCATTTTACAAGTAAACAAGCCGCACAATAATTGAACAATTTAATGTGCACGTAAGTACGGATGATACACACACAGAGAAAAGAGCGTAATTATGCGAAGAGCACACACTTGAAAGCGTAATGAGGGTGTTATGTGCATACGTACAAATACTATGTAGTTGTAGTACCAACAGCAGCAGGCGCAACCAACACGTGCTGTACTACTCTTGTAGTGAATAATCTAATTGAGTGGAGTTTTAAGTGCAATATTATGGTATTGGGTGGTAGATAGTAATCGACGTGTTCGTAGAGGGTTGTTTCTACTTTTCCTTTGCCAACGCTTAATTACTCTTTTTGTAGGCAATTATTGTTGTTTATATTATTCGTAGTTTTACAGTTATTTAAAAGGATTTTATTCGCTATTATGTAGAGTGTTAAAAGAATTTCTTTGGTTTATTTAAATATTTTTATTTAATTCTACTGTAGTTTTCTTTGCTTGCTTCAAATATTTATACGACTGTCTTTCGCTGATATTATTGATTTTTTAAATATTTTATATTAAATTTTAATATATTTATTAAGTACTCCATTGATTCGAATGCTGTCACCACGGCCAACATATAAAGAGTTTCTAAATACTGATTATGATGATGTTGATATTTAACGGACAACGTTTTGTGCTGGACACGGTACCGGTGTAGTTGTTATTGTTCTTATAATATATTTCATGTATACTCCCACTGCTACCGATGGGGTGTAGTCTTTTTTTTATGCCTCAATAGTGCGGCACAATAAATGCATTTATTGTTGTTGTTGTTGCGATTAAATTCGTCTGCGTTGTAGTTTAAGTGTAGTAAAGGCTCCGTTGTTGTGATTGTTGTTAAAAGCGTTTTTAGAAAAAGTTGGTAATAATTTATTAACAAATTATTTATTCACACGGTGGTGGACTCTGGTGGTATTATGGTCGTGGCTGAATAAGAAAATTCACCACAACACTGGAACACAATAAGTTGTTCTATTGATTTTATTTTAAAGAAAATTATTATATATTAAATTTGCTAATTCGTTGGCAACACCCATAACGAGGCGTTGCAGACCCCCAGACAAAGTATATATATTCTTGATTGTGCGTCTGTTGGTGGCACCCTCACGGTCGTAAATTTTGAGATATTGAGCTGACATTTTGTACAAACACTTCTAATATCTGTACGCAGATTGCTTTTTAAATTGAGCAAAATCGGTCTAAATCCACGCCCACAATCAACCAAAATCCATTCATCTCCCACAAAAATTGAGCTATGTACCCGTAATTTGGTATACACTTTTGTAATTACCCCATCCACTGATGTGCCATGTGTCGGACAACAGACACACCCGTAATTCTTTATAAAAGTCGACTTGGTATATACACTATTAGAGGGAGTTATGAGGTACATGCCACGCCCATTATGGTCTATGGTATATAGTCAAATTTACTTGTTTTGTAAAACGTATAGAAAATCAATGCGTGAAAAAAAATATTTTTCTGCGTCACTTAGTATCGATTTATTTTAAATGACTCGTTTTAAGAAAAAAAGGGCGTTGCACCCTTATATGTTTATTGCCTGCTGCCTTCAAATTTGTTGTTTTATAATTATTTCTTGTTAATGTAGTTTTTTTTGTTACAACTTCTTAAACTTTTGCCTTCTTTTACAATTATTCAAATGCATTATTTTAAACTTGAAATAATTGCTAAATGGTTGCACAAAATTTCTTTGCTTCCGCGTGGTATTCGGTTTTTAGACGAACTGTACAGTTATACGCTCCGAAAACTTCTGTAAATTTATTAGTACAACCAATTGTATTTATACGATGTAAGGGCTCGTACGTACAGAGTGTACGTACACAGCGCCACATTACAAAGTATTATCACAGAGTCACAGAGACACAGAGTTTTATCAGAGACACTATGTTCTCTTTACAAATTTTGAGATGTTTTAGTACTTTAGAGAATGCCAAGCAAGTAACAAAATTTCTACTAAAACCTCTCACAATTAGTCAAGAGAAAATAGCGCTTCTAATAATATTCTGTGGTCTTTGCCAGACGCCATCAGGATATACTCGTATTTTTTTACACCAACTCACACTCTTACTTCCTCTCTCAGTTTATAGTAGATAATCTAGCAATCAGCTGTCATTGACTATAATTGACCATAATTTAAAATCGTCACCATACGGCCAAAGCTACATTACTCCAGTTTTTGGCAAGTCTGAGTCATATATACCGTTAAACTAAAATTTTTTTATAATATCCATTTCTTTATTGTATCTGAATCGTATAACTAAATATAGCCTGTTAGACCAATGCCAGTGTATTGATCCTTAAGGAGGCTGGAAGTTTGGACGGGAATTTAGTTTGCATATGAATGTAGCACATTTAGGACTTATAACTGACTTTACCAATGGTGCTTGCATTGGAGGTTCACTTTTCTTATGTACCATGGAGCACCTGTTATGTACCGGAATGCATGCAGTACCATATGTATGTGGCACCCATACGTCTATATGAGTTTTATTAATGAATTATATAATAATATAGACTAAGTTTAATTTAATTCGTTAGAATTTAAATTAATGTGGGTTATCTTTGACTTAAGGTCGCATGTCCAGGTACATACCCAGGTATTGGACACGAGTCTCTTGGGGTTTTGTCAAAATACAAATTTGTTAATGGACGGCACATTTCTCATATTAGGGAAAGTTTTTAAATAATTTTGGATGTTCCTGGTTGCCATTTTATGATTTAAATGTATTGCGATGGGGATGTTATCTACTTTATTAAACATTCTGGTATTAACCCCCTTCAAGCCAGTGAATCCATATTACTATATATTATTATAGGCCGCAAGTGAAACAAATGTAACTTCATATATTTTTATGGATTAATTATATTAATATTATATCAATCACTTCGTTGACTTATTGACTATTGGTTTTAAGGTATTTGATATTAAATTCCAAGTTGAAAAAAAAATTGCTTAAAAATGCAAAAGGTACGTTTGTACCTGTTTGGATCGACGGGGGTTAAGACATGTCGGCTGTAAATAAGAGGTGCAACTGCGCTAGGTGTTTAGACTAATCTAAATTAATTTCGTATGAATTTGTCGCTGCTCTGCGTCAAAAAACACCTCGACCATTTTCGGTTTGTTGTGAAATGTATCAGGTGTGTCGGTAATTCCTTTCCGCTTTTTTCGCTAAACAAAACACCTTACTTACAATGGATAGTTAAAATTTATTAATTCAAAGTAATGGCCATTTGATTCTCTACATATTGCCCATCTATCAGGCCATTTATGGATGCCTTTCCAAAAGAATAGCTTCTCCTTCGAGCTAGAGTATTCATCGAGCCATTTTTTAACTTTTTTAATGAAATCGGCAAAATACTGCTTGCAAGGGCGTGCCCCATCGATGTGAAAAGGTGGTAGTCGGATGGAGCCAGGTCTGGAGGGTATGACGGATGCGATAAAACTTCCCATCCAATATATTTCAACACTTCTTTGACTGGTCATGCCTCAAAATCACCTTATCATGTTTTTCAGCGTATTAGGGACGTTTTTCGATCAATGTCGATCAGTATTCACCGTTTCTCCAGGTTTCAACAGTTCATAATATCCGCCACCAATCTGGTCCCACCAAACATAGACCATGGTTTTGCGACCAAAGCGATTTGGCATTTCAGCGTCGATTTTTCGATATTTACATTTTCATTTATTTTCCTGCTTTCTAAATTGATTCATAATTATATTCTCACAAAATTGCCTTAAATCTTTTCAACAATAGCTGAGTGAATAGGTTAATGATTGACGGTGTGTAAATATTTTTAATTTTGCTATGCCATATAAATAGTTTCTTACTTTACATTAGTTAATGTACAATGAAATTTTACTGTGGACACAAGACCAAAACGTTGATGTTATGCCAAACGCTTTTTTTGTCTACCATGCAATTCTCATCTGCTTTGTGTTGGGAAGACAATAATTGCAGTTGTAAGTCAAGTATTTGAACGATAAAGGAGTGGATTCCCCGGAAATTGTAACTTCCAACCTGCCGTGGACAATTTTTAATATATTTGTTCGGTTATTTTCCATTTCATCAACTCTTGGGTCTTGTGTCTACAATACAATGTCTTTGTATTATGTTACCGTATGTTTATATAAATAAAAGATCATTAATTAATACTCTCTCTATCTTATGCCAAAACTGCACCTATAGCTTAATTTGAGGTATCTGTCGTAATTTAGAATTCTTTACTGTAATTTGGATAAAAAAATTACATCTCTAGCCAAAGTATTTTTATACCCATCATCATAATGATGTGCGAGTATATTTATTTAGTTCAGTAGCAAAAGTGTATTTTTGATCAGCATTAACAGAAATTTTGATTTAGCCTGATCTGTCCGATCGTTTATCCGTGTGAATTATACCCTTTTTTGTTGAAATTTGGTACACATATTCTTCATCAATGTTAAAAGTATGCTGTTGAAAATGGGACAAATCGGTCCACTGACTGACCCGCAACACCATAATAAATTTTAAAAAAATTAATAAAAATGATATATATATATATATATATATTTGCCACGCCCTTTCGTGTAGAGGTGGAGGATATTTAAGATTTGGTCCAAACCAAATTTAGTTTTCTTACTTGTTTATGGATAATTTTGTTTATGATAACCCAAATGGAAATATAATGGAAAGTTCTCAGTATTATTATTGCTCTTGTGAAGGCCACGAAAAGACATATTATGATTTGCATAATTTGTCCGAATCAACTGGTTTTTTCATACCCAATAGTCTAGGAAGATGTACATAGCCGTAAACCTCTCTAAATTGTCTACACCATTGCTTCGAGTACTATCGAAATACTATCAAAGCCTATTGAGGTAGGTTCATAAATGAGATTTCGTTTAAAATGAGCGATAGATGTAAATTGACTTTTTATAAACTTCATTAATGGTTCATTCATTTTGATATTCTAAGATGCCTTTTTTATCTGCACTGAAAGGGTTTTTCCTCTGGTTAATCCGGTCCATTTGTTTGAATAAAGGACTCGGGTGTGGTGTCTGCACCCTGTTTTATATACCCGTTGTCGATCTTGTCACAGCTTAACAGACAGTGAGCCTTTCTTAGCTTTATGCTTGCTTATATAGCTATTTTTTTCGTTATACACGAGAGTGTTTGCGTTGTTGTTTGCACTTCACCACGAGCTCAACTTATAATCTCAACTTACTCTCTTAATTATCAATACTACTTAAGCTTCTTAAATCACTAAACAGTTTCTACTGCGTAATAACGGACACCGTTTGGAATGTCAGTCCCGCTATCCTCGTGTGCATTACAACAATAACAAAGGTTTATATAATTAACTAAAAACTAAATTCATTGTAGCAAAAGAATAATATAGTTCATTTTATGTTATTTATACCAGTGATGGCCAATGGTTTGTCAGTACTTTAACTATATTTTTCCAATTAAGTATGCATGCGTTTTTAATTATTTTATTTAAAATGGCGCTTAATACTCTATAATATTTTGCTCATCCAACTTAGTTCATAAATTATAAATATTTGCTCTACACTTTTCCTCCAATATGAAAAGTCATCGTTCTCTCCGAATTCTTAAATAATTTTAAACATGTTCAGAATCCTGGCTAATTCATTAATGTCACCCAACGCAATTTCTATTATTTTTATCTTTTCTTAATCTAAAACTTAATTTCCACGCCCATTTTTGAAACATCGGTGGATAGGATAACTATAGATGTGTGTACCAAATTTCAAGTTAATGTATCTATTTTTATGACGGATATAAAGATTTTTGTTGATAGTGGGCGTGGCTCTTGACCGATTTTGCCCATTTTAAGCAGCAATTTGCATGCAAAAAGTAAAAGTGCCTGAACATAATTTCAGCACAATGTCTCAAAATTTACGCCCGTGAGAATGCCAATAACAGACAGACACACGGACATATATAAATCAACCCAGTTTTCGATGCTGATTAAGAATATATACTTTGTAGGGTATCTGACGCCTTTTTTTGGGTGTTGCAAACGTAAGAACAAACTTAGTATAAAAATTTGTTGCGACCACTTTCAATATTACGGGCACGGTGCTGTATTTTGAATAAGGTTAAAGGTGGTGGGTTACGTCTAATATAGCTTTAATACTTATTAGAATTGCTTGTGACAAATATACAAAATCACTTCCTAAAAATTTTCAAACAAATAATTTTGCTTTCATTTGAAAAAAAGATTTTTTGGCACATAAAAACGGTTTAATTTAAAACCTGGGCATAGTATATCTTATAAATTATTATACAATTTGTTGTTTTCTCTATAAATTATTGATAAATAATAAGGATATAAAATGAATTGTATAAACAGAGCATCTGTTTATAAAATTTCAAGAGTACATATACTACACACTTCCTTTTGCTTGTTGCAAACGGAATAGCAATCTTAGTATACCTCCATCACTAAGGTGGAGGCTATAAAAATAAAACTTGGCAAAGAATTGAATTGTGAATGAAGGAAAGCGATGTTTTGCTGTTGGCTACATTAAGTGTTCCTCTATATTAAAAACTATTTATGATCAAAAAAATTTAATTAGTGCCATATCATTGTCAACGAAACAATCAATTAACAATATACGCTCTTTAATTGTGTGTAATATAAATTTTATGCCATTTATCTTCAAATATATGAAATATATTTGAAAATTTGTATTCATACAATTTTTTAAAAGTACTGGGATGTAGATGCGGAATGAAACATTTTTTCAACTTACTTACTTACTTTAACCATTAGCCAAAAATTACCCTGGTTTGTGAGGAAATTAGTTATTAGGAAACGAGTATAGGTGTCAATAGTTTTAATACTTGTATAAAATCTAATTGGATTTATTTTGTAAGCGTTATTTTGTTTAATTACAGTTATATAAAAATCACACAAATAATATCGTTATTGCCATCATCACGTAGTTGTTTTTATTCACTATAAGTTTGCAATTGCATTAACAATTCAACTAGTAATTTTAACTAAAACAAAGGAAAAACTAAAGTCGGCTTAGGCCAAATATTAAATACCCTCCCATCTACATAGAAACTCATGGTGGGCGTTGCAGATATTCAATATCGTATCAGCTTGCAAGTCAAGTTTTACGCTGAGTGAGTTTTTTTTTTAATAAATTTTGGGCGCATCTATTATCCGACCACGCCTACTTTTTGGCACATCTATATCAATGTGTACCAAATTCCAACTACATACGTTACTTTTGTGATAGATAAAAAAAATTTTGTCGATTATGGGCGTGTCTGTTAGTCGACCAAGCAAACTTTGGCACATTTATAAATGGATTGACTGTAAATATGTATGTGTACCAAATTGTGTCTTTACAGGTAAATTATGGGCGTGCCTTTCGGCTTTTTTTACCCATTTTAGCGATCTGCATGCAGATACTAGAAGTGTCTGTTTCAACTTAACATCTCAAAATTTACGACCATGAATATGCCAATAATAGACAGACACAAGGACACACGGACGTATATGTCTAGATCAGTTCTGATCAAAAAATATGTACTTTGTGAGGTCTCTGACGCCTCCTTCTGGATGTCGCAAATAGAATGACAAACTCATGTGGAAGGTATAACAAGCAAAACAAGTAAGAAATGGCCTTATTAGGCGTAGGCCAAATCTAGGAGACCCACCATCACTACCCAATGTCATACCCGCACCGTCTGTTATTTCGTACGTTTTATTTTATGTTATGTTGTACGTTAGGTTGTGTGTTATATGTTATGTGTAAACTTGATTAAACAAGCATACATCAGCCACGCCCATAACTGTTAAACGTATTATAATTTAAGTTCTGCCCAATTACATGAGGGCGTGGTCGTTCTACCAAATTTCAAAACATTGGCCTTAATATTGGTATAAAAGGAACTTACACGTGATGTGCGTGCATGTACTTATATTAATAACAACTTTGTTAATGAAATTATTCTATAAAAGAGACACACATCTTCTTTTTAAAATATCTCTCTTAGGTCTCGTCCAATTTCCTTTATTCATAAACCGCTAGAATATGCTAATTTCGCATCACTATACAATACTATAATCGAAATATGTCGCATAAATATGATCGTTCACCTTTTTAAAGTTGTGGGTCAGTTCATGGACCAATTTTACCTATTTTTAGAAACATACTAGAATAATACTTTGGCAGAGACAAATATATGTATGGGTATTTCAGCTCAATATCTCAAAATTTGCGACCGTGGGAGGGTCTGAGAGAATGGAAGTATTTATATGGTAAAAAATCTCAATTCTTATTAATTTTGAACAAACTTATTGAAGAACAGCTAATTAGCTTCATATTTGACTGTGTTAAATTTGAACCCGATCGGACCATTTTTAGAGCCCATAGAAATATATTATATTTCACGAAGTAACTTTTATGCCAGTGTATACAAATACAACTAAGTATACCCCCATCATTAAAGTGGTTGGTTTCTGATGGTTTCTTTCCGTAGCATAATTTAAAGAGCTATTGGTGTGGGTCGGGCTTGATCGACCATTGAAACGGGGCTGAGCTTTTTCTTTTGAAAAAATTTTATTTTGAAAAATCTTTAGAGATTATGCTTTTTTAAGCATTCTAACGGTATGTGAATGAAGATATAGCCATTCGGATGATAAACACGTTTATCTGCATGTTTTCCTTTATATAAATCCTTTTCACATTAATCCTGAACTACTAAGCCGAATTTTACAAACCGTACACTTTTAGATGTGTCTTTAGGATAAGATGCGCCCCGAAATCGAAACTCTTTTAGAGTGATTGGATAAGAATTTTCTACTTAGGAAACAAATATTAATCTTCGCACGCTTCAAAAATATTTTTTTTCTTATTTGGACATATTTTATAAGTGGGTAACGATGGTGGGTATCTTAGATTTGGTATAAGCTTAATATAGCCCTTTTTACTTGTTTCTTTCCGTTACATTTTTCACTTCTTATTCAATCGGAAAAGAAATTTCTTAATTTCGTCACATACCTTTCGGAAACACGTCACTTAAATTTATTTAAATTTATTGTTATATAATATAATTATTTTTTATTTTAATATTTTTTTAGTAAGAAAAAATTCTTGATCACTTAGATATTAAATCACAACTTTTTCCTGCATTAAAGATTTCTTGCATGTCATGCGCTTTCTTTTATAAACAAAACCGCACTATAGGCGCTTTAAGTGAAAATGTTCACTTTGAAAATGATTCTATTTGGTTGTCTGATTAGTTGTTGTCGTTGCATATATTTATTACACTATCATATGCGGTGTAAGAGGTTAAAAAGAGCTATATTAGCCGTATGCAAAGTCTAGGCTCCAAATAGATTAACACTATATTCAAAACGCAAGGTACAGTTCAGAGAACGGTTTGCCATAGAAAACCAAGAGTTCGGAGTCCTAAGATCATCGCCACAGCTATTGAAGACGACCCTTGCAATTAGCGTTGAATACAAATACCAGACGCAGAAGTGTTTCACATATTTTTCAAAGAGATTTAAGAACTTGAATCTAGCAGATCTCCCAATCCCAAGTTTTGTCGAGGGGGGCAATACTAAGTGTGTCACTCCATTTTCAACACTCAGAAGGAGGCGTCAGATACTTTACAAAGTATATATATTCATGATCAGCATCAAAAATTACACATCTACAATAATGAGCGTGACAGTTATGTGATTACGTCCTCTAATAGTGTATGTATTACGTATCAGCTTTAAAGTCCAGTTTTACGTGGAGTGTAATTTTTTGTAAATTATTCGACCACGCCCACTTTTATTACATCGATGGATGAGATAACTATAAATATGTGCACCAAATTTTAAGTTCATAGGACAACTTTTGTGGCAGATATATAGAAGTTCAAAACTCAATGTTTGTGGCAGATAAAAAGTTTTTTGTCGATTGTGGACGTGGCTCCTGTACTGATTTTTCTCATTTTAAATGGCGATCTGCGTGAAATAATATCGACTCAGTTTTTTATATAGATCAAGAATATATATACTTTGTAGGGTCTCTGACGCCTCCTTCTGGATGTCACAAATAGAATGACAAATTTAATATACCCCCCATCATATGTGGAGGGTATAAAAAGTGCGCATCGTTGGCTTCCTAGACAGTCCGACCTTACTTACCCTACTTACCTTCCATGTGGTGTATAAAATGAACCTCTTAATAAAAGTAAGCTAAAATAATCCATATGTTAACAATGTTTCGGCCAGGTGCAGGGTTTGCACCTGCGTGAAGGCGGAGCACATCTAACACAAATGACTTTCAAAAATTGGTTTGATATTAAAAATTTAATAAAATATAAAGTAAATGAATTGAAAATTAAAATGAGTTTAATGTCTTTCTAGCAACATTCGGGCTTTTTCGCAGGCTTGTGAACAATCTCATAACATTACAAAGTATGCGTGATTGAAGCTTTTAACCACTGTACTCGTGTACGTTAAATTTCAGATCTCTATAGTCAAAATATACTAACATCCCATTAGAGGTGGGCGTAAATATATGAAATTTTTCCAAATATATACAAAATCTTCGTTGATTGATTATCTGTTTAAAACTATAACGAAGGTCCATGAACCGATTTAGCCCAGAGTATATATGGGAATTGGTTGTACCAAATTTCATGTGTACAGGTTGTATGGAGATTAGGAGGTAAACGAAATTAACTTTCATGTAGAACTTAAGGACCCCAGAAGAGGCGTGATCCATCCAAAGACAATTTTAAGTATAGAGGTTACTAATATGAACGGATCTATCAAATTTCAGGACATTGATGGATTAATATGAAATTTTTAAATATGTTTTCTAATTTGAACAAAAGCAAGTATGCACGTAAACGTGTGCATTACCCATATTGGTCAAACATTGTGAAATTATTGTCTTAAAATAATATCGCCCTATTTTTAATATACCTTCCAAATATCAGTACCACTACCAATCTGTAAACGTGTACCAGCTCAATGTCTTAATTTTTGCGGCCGTGCGGGTGGTAAAAAGAAAAGGTTGCAGACGCACGATCGAACAAGAATATAGTTACTTTTGGGGATGCGGCTCGCCCCTTTCTGGCACGTAGAAACGTTTAAACAAAACCAAAATACCCCCGTAATTATTATTGTGGTGGGTATAAGAACAAATGGGTAATTTGAAAATGATGAGAAACACACTAAATTCAATTAGTTAAATGGGCTCAGCGTTGTTGTTGTTGTTACGGGTTGTGTATTACAATATATAGCCTTTTTTACATGTTTACATTTATGTCTCTTCCAACACATGCACGCTCACACAAGGTACGGTTATGTCGGAAGAGCAGAACAAAAACGAACAAGACAGTTTTTTATTTGCATAAATGTCACTAATTTAACGTACCAATGTTAGTAAAGTGTACATATGTTACTCTATGTACCCCTAACGATACTAAAAGATTGTTACTGTGTGTTTTCGGGTTCAGAATACTTTCTTCGCGCAATACATCAAGTGGCAATTGAGCGTGTTCAGGTTGTTTTATTGTTGTTGACAACACATCACATAAGCAATGCCTTGCTCTAAAGAGCTTTAAAATGATATTTCACTATTAATGCATAAATTTTCTTACTGACACACAAGCGGTAATACACGTGCAACCGTTGGTGTTATTGTAATACAGTAATTCTCCCTATAGCACGGTCCTCCTATAACGCGATTTCATATTCCTCGCATAACACGTGTTTTCCACTACATAACGCGGGGATTTCCGCCTTATATTTCTTTACTGTGAAATTCATAATGATTTGTACAGTTCATAATCAATTATTTTATTAAATTTGTACCCAGTGCGTTATACGGGGTCATACGAGCGCGTTGCACGAGCATTCGCGTGCAACGCTTGTTTTCCTATAATGCGGAACTCTTCTACCGTATTATAGGCGGATTACTGTATTTGCGTACATATGAGATTTTCCTTTGTTTACAATATTTTATATAATGCATTGGCGTTCTTCAGCTTCCTCATGTAACTACGTATGCATTTATTTACTTAGAATGTATAACATTTTTTTTATGGGCTTAAATAAGAAAATTGATATTAAATGGATTATCATTTATTACAAGGGAATGTGTACATTGCGATCTTTTTCGTTTTTCAAGTTGTACTAGTGCTGAAAAGTTACGCATTGTTGGAGATTAATTAGATGTAAAAAAGGGGAGTAAAATCGGTTAATATCCTTTAAAGTCAGAAAGCCATGAAATTTTCGAAAACAAATGTTTGTTATTCCTTCGTTTCGCACGTTTTTATGGCTAAAGATTTGGGTCGATTGTGGTCGTGGCACTTGACCGATTTCGCCCAATTTAAATAGCGACCTAAGTACGGAAAATAGAAATATTATTATTGAATTTCAACACAATATCTCAATTTACGACCAAGAGCGTTACAACATCAGACATACGGAGGGACATGTCTAGACTCGACTCAGTTTTATGCGCTGATTATATATGATGATATATATCTGGGTGTTGCAAACGGAAAAACAACTTAGTGTACCCCCTATCTCATGTGGAAGGTATAATAAGATGGTAATATAATAATCTTACATGGCGTGATTAAGCATATGCCTATTATATGCGCCTTTGACTTGTTTTAATACAAGTTCGGAACGGCTGGTTCAATTTCTATTATTCATGTACCGTTACATTGCACAAATAAGGTTCCAATGTCTTTGTTCTTTTAAATCGGAATTTATTCTACTGAAATCGAAAAATATAGTCTATCCTAGCATGTTAAATTTTCTTAATCTGTGGGCGTATCTCTGGACCAATTTTAACCGTTTTTATTATTAAACTTTTGAAAATGAATGAATATATGAAATGTATGTGCGAATTTTCAGCCCTTTATCTTTAACACTTTTTGGGTGATATGAAGAAAAGCTTAAAATTCCACATAAAACTGACCCTTCTTTAGTTTTCGTTTAATTGTGGGTGTGTTCTTCGATTGAATTGGCCTAATTTGAATACGAGCAAGAACTACCAATATTTCTACAAAATTTGGAGTCAATTTTTGCGGCTTATCACAGGCGGATGTATACAAGCGTGACTTAATGAATTATACTTTTTAAAGGCTCCGATTTTTCCTTCTGGATGTTACAAACGTTTTGACAAAATGATATATAACGCTTGTGGTGGGTATAGAAAGAAAGCAATCTGATGACTTAGAGCACCACATTGTGAACTTCTTGTTGAAGGTTGTTTGTACCAAAAGTTTTTCACTTATTAACTTACTTCATTTTGTTAAATTCCTTTTTCCATTTTTATACCCACCGTCGTATTGAAATGGAGGTGCATTGTTGTTGTTTAAACGTTTGTAAGTAACACCAGTAATACCAAAGGCAAAATTATCCTTCCGATGACGATATGCAAAAGCCAATGAGAAAATCAGTCACATTTGTTCTCATCAACTGAAGTACTAAAAAAGTCACGAGCAATCCTGTGATGATAAAACAAGCTTAACAAAATATTTTAAAGAATATTTGGCTGAAGACAATCCAATCATCGATTGTTAGTGCATTGGGAGAAGAACGAGAACAACAACAGCAGATGTCCTCTTGTCATGCTATTTATAAGTTACGAGTCAGAAAGAAGACTTATGTACACAGGTTCTAAGCTGCAAAAATCCGTTATTTATATATATTTATTTCCAAGATTTCAAAATGATACATAAATCAGAATTTTTTTTTAATTTTTTGTTTATTTATGAAATCAGAAAAAAAATTCTATATGGGGAGGGCTTCTAAAAATGGTCCGATCCTATGTATTTTCAAAAGGGTTTATGTATGGGCCAAAACATGTCCGTGTACCAAATTTCATCGGATAAATTTGAGCGTATTTACTCATTTCTTTCTATCGGTGCACACTTCTGATTATGCTGCGAACACAATATGTTTCGATATACGGCACTCTGACAATATTACACTTCTTTCCATTGGGGATACTGTCTACAAAAACCCAATGGTGTGCTAAAAAACAATAACGCAGTCGTTTAGAAATTAGATGTTGGGTTTTTCAAAAATAGATCAACTGCGACTAACAACTTCAATTTGTGACATTAGGAAACGCAGCTGGCGTAAGGAAAATATAAACCGATGTTACATGCACTGAATTCAGCAAGCGTTCGACAAGGTTAATCATAATCAAGTTTGGAAAACATTGCAATGTATCGGATTTCATGATCGTTGTGTGAAGTGGTTGCAGTCTTATCTGACTCAACGAACAATTATTCAAAAATGAAATCATTATGCACTCTGGAATTCGCCAGGGTAGCCATCTTCATTTCATGTAGTAATATACGCTGATGATGTCACGCTTGTCTATACTTCCAGTGATATACAAGGACATATCCTTCTCAAGCACATTTGGCTTTTTATAGAACTAACGTCTCTAGTTCGGTTTACAATTTAAGGGGTTTATGATTTAAAAACTTTAAGTATACATAGATGACCTTTGAGTGTTTTTACATAATAAACTTTCGTTTAAAGATCATAATCATACAAAGTGATGGTTTGGGGATTCCTTGACCCTTACAGCACTAAACTCAATATATGTTATAAAAAACATATAAAATCATTGGAAAAGCGAAGGGGTAATGCTGAATGCACTTTAGGTAGTGGATTCTTGCTGAATTTTGTGATTGTCTGAATGTGTTGAGTTAATATCCCAACACTTCTTCACCTCGTTATCCTCATCGTATTATATGCTTATAATTAGTAATTTAAGAGGATCCCAAACAAAAACTGTTCTTAAACCATATTGGAAGATCAACAGAATCTTGTAGTAATTAAACTTAATTGAATAAAACAAATGAAAATGTTAAAGTTGGTCAAACCCGGCCATGTACCTACCTACCCTACCTTACATAGCTCCTTAAATTATGCTACGATTAGTAACATGGCACCTGTACATGCGGGGTACTGCCATATAAGTTATTTCGTGAAATATCCTTATGTGGGAATTTGGCACAGCGAATTATTAAACTAATTAACTATACGTCACCAAGTTTTTTTAAAAAATATTAAGAATTGCGATTTTTTGCTACATAAAGACTTCCTTTATAATAGTATTTTATATGGGGAGGGGTTCTAACAATGATTTAATTCGGTCCATTTTGAATAGAAGTCTTCTCTGGACCAAGATATATCCTTGTACCAAATTTCATTTAAATATCTCGAAATATGCGGCCTGTAGCTTGCGCACAATTTTACATGGACAGACTGACGAACATGGTTAAATCGATTAAGATTTTGATTCTGGCCTTTGCCACAACTGATGCAGAGTATAATAACTAAAGAGGACTTTTACTTACTGATTTACAACAAAGTTCAGCCATAGAAATAGATGAATGAAATGAAATTAATTCATTTCCAGAGACCGTATTCTAGCCTGTTTTTCACCCAACTTTACTGTGTCAACCTTGGCGTAAATATTGATTAGAAATGCAGCAACATCACTTCAACTTCAGCTGATAATGTAGCGGTCTTTATTGTCTTGATGAACTTTATACATGTATTTTTATGTACATACAAAATTATTTTTTACAAACGTTTCACTACAAATGTTATACAAAGTTTACAAATGCATAAAATGGAAGATTAATCATTCACCATCTATCAGTTTCATATGAACATCCATCAAACACTAAAAAGAAGAAAGAAAGAGGTGCAAATTTTCATTTCAAATAACGGTAATGTCGTGTGATAGTGATTATAAAACTTTTGGCTTACATACATGGGGATTTATACATAGGGTTTTTGCGCTTTGCTTCCTTCTCGGCAGTGACGATATCCCTTTGTATGCCCTATACATTAAAAATTTAACATGAATACATATTAGGTAAAATCGACTGTTACGACGCCTATGGTGCAATCTTTCTGAGTAACATTTGCAGTGAACGTAATATTATGTGTAATTAATTGTAAGAGTACAACTTCATTAAATTTTCATTATATGCCAATGCAACCATCACCGCATTTGTTAAAAAGCAACGATATATAAGCTAGCCCAACCCCAAATCACTAAATCAGTAAACCAAAGCTTATAATCAATTAGCAATTATACGCGTTCATACGTAAGCATTGATTACCTTAAAGTATTTCACAGTCTTCACGCGTAATTCCAACGTGGCATCTTCATCGCATATCATTAAAGTGTTGGGATGTTGTTGGAAAGCACTTACAGTCCACATGTGATTAATACCTTCCTCTATGGCTTTATACAAAGCAAACGCCTTATGAGCACCGATTATTAAAATCATCACCTCTTTCGAGTCCATAACAGTGCCTACACCCACTGTTAAAGCTTGCTTAGGCACCTTGCTCATATCATTTTCAAAGAAACGGGCATTTGCCTCTAACGTGTCTTGAGCTAAAGTCTTGATTCTGGTGCGTGATACCAATGATGAGCCTGGCTCATTGAAGGCTATATGTCCATCTGGGCCTATGCCTCCAATAAACAGTTCCACACCACCTGCATCTCTGATCTTCTGCTCAAAATTTTTACATTCAGCCACCAAATCCTTAGCATTGCCATCTAGAATATGTACATTTTTGGGATCGATATCAATGTACTTGAAAAAATTCTGCCACATAAAATAGTGATAGCTTTCCGGATGGTCCCGTGCCAAGCCTGACATGAAAAAATAAAAGTAAATACATTTAGCGAAATATGTAAATTAACCGCACTACAAAAACGCGTCTACAAACCCACGTATTCGTCCATGTTAAAGGTTTTCACATATTTAAATGACAGCTTGCCTTCCTTGTGAAACCGTATAAGATTCTTGTACATACCCATGGGTGTACTGCCGGTGGGTAAACCTAACACAAAATATCTTCTCGCAAATAATTCCTCAATGTAATGGAAGTTTTATTGTTAAGATTAGATGCTTACTTGTTCGGGCTCGGTTCAAAATCGTTAATCCTTTTCTTTACATATTTAGCAGCCCACAAGCCCACAGACTCTGCGGTATCCAATATAACAAGTCTCATGTCGTCTATAATTTTCTGTACAATAAATATTCGTGTTTGTTCCTTAAAAAAGTCATAAAGAGGAACATTGTAGTGAAGAAAAAGTCGCCTTCCTTTGGCTTTTTATTAAAACAGCCACGTTGTTGCTTTTAATACGAATACATTGCATTGGCAAAGAGAATAAAAACGAGAAAATTGCATTTTGTGTCAGAGACAGTGTGGAATGTTTTCAAAGTTAGTAACAATATCATAAAAGTTTAAAAAGTGCACACTGCGTGCTTTAACTTCTCATATGGTAGCTGAGTGTAGCAAATGCCCAATGCATGCATGCTGTTAGCCTTGCGACAACCTCAAACGCGATACCAACAAGCGTATAAAGCCAACAGCGCAATATTCTATTTTATCAACATTCAACACTGTTTCATGCGTTCTGTAAAACCCAACATTATGATAAGACTTTTTCTTTAAACTATTTCAGCATTTTGTAGTACTTCCAAAAAAACAAAATTTAGTTAACTGACTTTGCTGTAGAGTATATAAGCAACCTGCGTGGACGTTTTAATGCGTCCCTTTTCAATTATTAATTACATCAATTGCTTGTATGGATCCTTTTGGTAAAACACAAATATTAACTTTTACGGCGCTTCTCCGGTATCAAATAACTTTTCTTTTCTATACTAGTGTCGCAACCACAACTGATTAAATTTGTAATAACAATGAGCTCTATCCGCAACACCTAGCACCATAATAGCAAGATGTCGACTAAATATCCAAAAGCAAACCAATATCATTTAACTTGAACTACAGAACACATCATTGCTGGTGCCATTTATTTGTCATTTTTGCATTTTTGCATTTCTATTGAAACAGGACAAATCGACAAACTCCTGTGTTAACGCTCTACAAATTATATTTTAATATGGCAGTGCGACGAAAGCAGAAACTCTCGATAAATTTTTTTGTTGAGTTTAACCTCGGTCAGTGACTTTGATCTTCTAACCCAACAACTTTTATATTTTTTTCGAAAAATTTCTCTCTGGCATTACGCGAGAGCGTGTACACTTACACTTCCCGCTATGTTAAGCAAAACTCAACACAAGTGTAAATTTGAACCAGTCTAATGTTAAAGGCCGCACATTAAAGAACACATCGATAGTTAATCATCCAAAAAAGTGACGTAATCTTCGTGCGCCAAACTAACATTAAATATATCGAGATTTCGAAATACTTCTTTGCCTGCCAATAACAATTTCAATTGCATGTATTGTTAATAAAAATATACTTCATTGAACACGCCACCCGCTTTGCTTGACTGAAAATTCTTTCATTTTGTTATTTTTTATACTTTACCGTTTCGATCACACACTTTAAGTACGAGTCAGACACCTATGATTTCCATAAAAATATGTTCTTTTATTTATTATTCATCAATAATCAATTTTTTCTTTCTTTTCTCAAGTAATACAGAAAAGTGTGCTGCTGGAGGCAGTGTAACATTCTGTCAAGAAATCTTTCAATAATTATACTTTTACATAAACTTATGAAACTTTATTACTTAAGCCTGTAGATATGAAGTACATAAAATAATAGAGGGGGATTTAGTGTAATTAAACTCAAATGTGAATTTGTGTTAAATGCCCTCTTACCGAAAGTCCATCGCAAGTTATCATTTGAAAGCTTTAAGGTTAACTTTTGTTACGGTTTCAATACAACGAATAAATCAATTAGTGGGTGTTTTGAAATCCATATCGTAGGAATTTGTAGCGGTATTATAGGAAAATGATAGAAAACACACCCATCCATAGACGAGTTAAATTGTGTGCAGTTTTTTAAAAATGTTTTTTTTTTTAGTTCTAATGGACTTCCGATATAAACCATATACGATTCGGATATTGCAAAAACTTGGAATATCGTCACCGTTCAAACTTTTTTGAGACTTTTTAAGGAGTAAATGATTCAAAAATATAAATTTAATAAAACCACTATTAAATAATTTAGAAAGAGAGAGAAGCGCAATTTTTATGAATTACACGACTTCTAGAAAGTCACACTTAAGACGCGTTGTAGCCAAAGGCCAAGTGTTCCTGTAGTTTACTTTCGTATTCATTACATCAAACGACATTTTTCATCGATTGGATGTGGTTGTTCGGCGTCACCATATTGATAGTAATCATTCCCATCAAAGCCGGAAATGCTGCGACGGCGGCTCGCCTGGCGGTGGCGTGACACATGACGTACAATTGTGCGCTTTACACGTTCCATGGTAGCCACCTCGTCTCCATCACTGTTAAACAATGAAGTTTTTATATTATCGCCAGCAAACCATTTTTGCGTTTTCATAATAATATTGATTGGTGGCTCGTGCACAGCACCCGGCGCATCTGATGACCATACCGTGATGATACCTCCACATTCAATTTTTACACTACGATGGAACTTGAAAATGCTCTCCTTACCATCAGCAATACGCTTCAGTTGCCAGCCACCAATATGAATCTCATTGCTTCCCTTATTACGTATTTTAACATATTTACCCTCCGGATCGAATTCGGCAATGTCAACATCTCCCTTAGCGTTGCTAGTTATGTAGAAATCATCTGTGGTAACATCTTCCGCTTCGTCGATAAGGGTACGTTTACGTTTATATGAACCGGGTACTGTGGAAGGACCACGCATTGGCGTTTTGCGGTGTGGTGTACCGCGGGTAGAACGCAGACTTTGACTTAAAGAGCTGACTGTGGCACCGCCACCTGAAGGTGTTATATTTAAACGGCTCTCTTCACCGCATAACATTTTATCATAAGCAGCAATTTCCAAATCCAAGGAAACCTACGAAGTAATACTTTATGGATGAACGAGTGAGTCCATTTGAAATTTAATGTCACACCTACCTTGATATCCATTAAGTCCTGATACTCTTGCAGCTGCAGAGCCATTTCGTCACGCAAACGTTGCAATTCAGCTTCTAGGTTAGCCATTTCAACGCTGTAACGAGCACGATCATCATCCAATAACTGTTCCAACTCACGTATGCGACTATTCATTGCAGCGTTTGTTGACTCCAAGTCGTTGATGCGTGCATTTAAGTTCTCAATGCGAGTGCGCGAACTGCGAACTTCCTCTATGGCATTGGCTGCGGCATTCGTATTACGAGCGGCAGCCGACTGCAAATTCTTGATCTTCTGTTCATATAACAATTCAATCTCATCACGATTGGCACGCATTTGAGCCTCATACTGATCGCGCAACTCTTGCAAAGATTGCTGCAATTTCGCTTCGTATTGTTCAGATAAACGGCCATCGATCTCACTGATTTCCACTTGGCGTCGTGACCTGGTTTCGTTAACTTCCTGCATATGTATTTGATCCTTGAACGTTAACTCCTCACGCAGACTCTGTATATTATTCTCTAGGTCAACACGAGCTAAAGTTTCGTCTTCCAGATTCTTACGGGCTTCATCCAATTGTTTACGAACACGTCCTAATTCTTTTTGCAAATCATTAAGTTCGTCGACGGCCTTCTTCCGGTCAGCATTGGCAGCATTGTACTTTGCACTCAAGTCAACAGTACGTGACTCATACAATCGAGCATTTCCTAGAATTGAAATAAAACGAAGTAAGAAAACTAAATTTGGCTTAGGCCAAATCTTAAATAACCTTCACATCCACAACGGTGGACGTGGCAGTCTTGTTCTACGTTGAAAATGATTTCTTGTAAGTAATGGGCGTGTCTGTTATTCGACCACACGCCCATTTTTGGCACATCGATGCCATTGGCATCGTTATTCGACCACACGCCCATTGCTCGATGCTTGGGATAAATATATATATGTACACCAAATTTCAAGTTCATAGAACATTTTTTATGGCAGATAAATATATTTTTGTCGATTGTGGGTGTGGCTCTTGCCAACAACAGACGGACATACGGACTAGATCGATTCAGTTTATTCTTAAGCAACAGAATATATATACTGTGTAGGATATATGACGCCCTGAGTGTTGTAAACGGAAGAACAAACTTAGTATACCCCTATGTGTGGATGGTATAAATGAGTCGTTTAGTGCTGCTAATAGATGCACACACCTTCAGCGATGCTACACTCCTTAGTTTTTTTATCCAACTTGGCTTTCAGGTCTTCATTTTCCTCCCAGAGACGTTTCACATCAATTTCTAGTTTGGCTTTTTCACGGGCAGTATCATCTAGCAAACGGCGAGCATCGCTCAATTCATTTTCATACATAGACTTAATATTTGTAGCTTCACGTGTTACGGTGTCCCTCGTAGTTTGCACCTCTATTGACAGACGTGCATTTTCTGTCTCTAAATTACGCACACGATCAATATAAGCCGCCAACCGATCATTAAGGTTTTGCAATTCAGCTTTCTCTTGAAGGCGCGAATGACGCGTGGGGCTTAACGGGCTGGACGGTCTATTTGCCCCCAGAGACGAAATAGTATGTGCAGCACCTGCTTGTGGCTGGGGTGTGGCTGTGCTAGCACGTTTCGATTTTGTAGACATATTGGAGAAATTTTTTTCAACTTTTTTCGGCAATTCTTTATAGCACTTTTACAAGAGCAACACTTCCGCGTTTATTTTTGCTTTGACATAAATATCTCTGACAAATTTACACATTCAACAGCAACGCACCTATAAAAAATAAATCAAAATAACGTTTATTAACTGAGAAAATAATAGTAACGTATTATATACGCTTCATCTATGTGTGAGAAGCTCAACTCAAGGAAAACACCACCGCGGGAGAAATGCTAATTTAAGAAAACAACAAAAACACACGGAACACTTAGTGCTCGTTTTTGGTAACTGTACTGTACTAAACAGCACTCAAGAACGCGTCATTACGTCAACTACATATTAAGAAGACTACGTCATACTTAAAAATTCTCCATTTTTTCAAATCAATGACATAAGTTTCTTATGCATAACTATAATAAATAATTTGACATTTTGCAATATATTAACACTTCTCCTTTTATGTGATTTCATAACAAAAAACGTCGTGGTTTAAATATTTTTGTTTTTATTCGAAACAGATAATGCATATATGTATATGTTGATTCTTGAGCATCTCTCTTCATTAATCCAAGAACTTTTGGTTGTTTCTCTTCTTAAAGTACCTAATGATTGATATTAAATTGATTTTCAGTTATACCCGTATAAAATTTATTATTTATTTGATTATGATACACACGATTCACAAAACTTTTTATGCGCGAAAAGTTCTAAATTAGTCTTCAACCGGTTTTAAAACAGTTGTCAAACCAAAGGTGAAGGACTTAATGCAATAATCCACTAAAGTAGCCACATAAAAAAATAATTTAAGAATGATTGATCAATGAATCGGCTTGAAGTTATTAAACCGTAACGGAACGGAACAAAACGGAAAGAGCTATGCATTGAAATACATAATTAATGAATATTTATATATTTTTATTAATTATTGTTTTTTAACGGCACATATATACATACATAAATGAATGGTTTACTTTGATTTCTTATTTACGGTTTCTATCCCGTTCAGTTCAAGTTTTAAAAAATATCTATATATGGGCAAATTAGCCAAAGCCACGCCAACAATCTACATATAAAATCTACATAACTGCCACAAAAATTGTCCTATGATAAGCATTTCCACAATTATCCCATCTACCGAAGTGCCAAAAAGTAGCGTGGTCGGATAACGCACACGTCCAAAGTTTGTAAAAAACCATCCTTAGCGTAAAACTCGATTTGTAAACTGATACGTAACGAATTTCAAGTTTATACGTTAGAGAAATTTTTGTCGATTGTAGGCGTGATCGACTGCAAAAACTATAAGTGACTATTCAAAATTTACGCCCGTTAGAATGCCAACAAACACGTACACACATACATCCGGACACACGTCTTGATCGACTGTTTTTGATGCTGATCAGAAATATATATCATCTCTGACGCCTCCTTGTGGGTGTTGCAAAGGGAACAACAATCTTAGTCTTATGTGGAGGGATTACAAAAGAATTCTTAGTGGTGGTCATGCTCTCTCTTATGTATACTGCTTATTAACTGTAAGTTAAAACACATACATGTACAAAAATACTTTTTGTTGTAAATCGGAAAGTTTCACCACCATGAAAGATATTGCAAGTTAAAACCCTGTTAGAAAATTCTTAATATTAATGCGGATAAATCAACATGATGAAATTTTGAAAATCACACGCACTGCTTACCCTTATTGGGCGCAGCCTATGCAATAAAAAGAATAATATATATATTTATACCTATCGTAGTATACGTTGTTTCGTTTTTATTATAGAAAAATCAATTCAAGTAAGACAAATATATTTATTATCTTTCTCTTTCTAGAACTGTACCAAAAATGTTCATAAAAAAAAATTTCTATTTCCGGACAAGTTTTAGAGGGAGCCAGCTTTTTTTTCAATGCTGTCCTTGTCGAAAACTGTCGCCAAACGTCAAAACATCATACGAGCGATTAAGAGTATTTTGTAAGTGTGTGTGAGAAATTGCCCAAAAAGTCTAAAAATCCCAAGTGCTGAGGTCCAGCTGACTCATATCAGAAACAAATATTATAATTATGAATTTTAACAACGATGTTGCTAAGCAAATACTTATAGAAGTAATACGCACAGTTAATCAACCGGAGAATTCGAAAAAGCTGTCTGAGGCAAAGGCTGCGGCCGGTAAAGAAATGCTACTTGTGTTGCAACACGTCTTCCCATTGGTAATGCAAATACAGATTGATGTTATAAAAAATCATGGATTTCCTGGCAACCGGGACGGTCTCGTGCAATTTTCTCAACTGGTGCGTGAAATAGAACGCGACGATTTAGAAATTGCTCGACTACGCAACCAAATACGTGCCATTTATATGCCTCCTATAGTTATTAATACTAACAACGACGTTTTATGAAGAAATTTTACTTTTTGTACCAAAATGTTTTACTAAACATTGATTGTTTATTGCGCAATTAAGTATTTTGTAGAGAGCAAAATATGTTTATTTACATACGCATACAGAAAAATTACAAAAATATATATTTACATATAAATAATAATCACAAAAAGAAAATTAACACTCGGTTTAAAATAGTTATAAAATAAGCAGTAAGTCGCGAAGAGAAGACAAGTAAAAATATATACTCGCCATATAATACCCTTCACTACAAGTTTTGCTATAATCGGCCAAATTGTTTTCGTATTTGCGTTTTATGGTAAGGGCTTCTACAAATGGCTCGATCGGGTTCAAACTTGGTACTGTTATATATTAAACTAATTAACTATTCTTCACCAGCTTGTACTAATGGATTTTAAAAAGGAAAATGGATCGATTAGGTCCCTCGGCCACAAAACATGGATGGACGGTTCATGTTCAAAGCCGATCGGTATTTAGGCGGGTCTGGCATTTCGCGTTTAGGATTTACAAAAATGTACTTCTTTGTGGTGTAGGATACACAGATAAATTTAGCTTAGGCCAAATCTCGAATGCCCACCATTGGGGACGGTTTTCAATCAAATTAACCCATATCGAATTATTCATTAGTGATAACCAATGAATAACTAAGTAACTCTTCAGACTGACTATTGCGACTTGAACTTTCCATCTGGTGACCTTTTTGGAATAAAAAGATGTTACAAACAATAGAAAGTCGAACAAAATGAACCCGAATATTATAAAACAAGTTGGCTTAGGCCGAAAAATAAATGCCCTCTACCTTATGTATAATAACAGTGGGCGTTGCACATACTTGATTACGCCCTCTATATTATATGGTACATTGGTACACCCTGACCCCAAGGTGTACACTACTGGAAATATGTGCGCGCACACAATTCTTAATATTTATACCGTGCACCACCCTGTGCAAAAGGGTATATTAAGTTTGTACGGATGTATGTAACTCCTAAACGGCAAATGCCACACCCACCTTCAGTTATACCGATAGATTCAGAATCAAAAACTGAATCGATTTAATCGTTCGTCTGTCCATGTAAATTTGTGCACAATCTTCAGGTCAATATTTTGATGAAATTCGGTACAAGAACATGTATTGACCCAAAGGGGAACCCTATTGAAAATGGATCGGATCGGACCATTTTTAGAATCCCTCCTTTTATAATAGAGCTATTTATACATCAAGTGGTGTAGGGTATTTGATGGCCGGGCTTGACCGACTATATTATTTTCACTTGTTTTTTGATAAAATTGATAAAATATCTAATCAGCTTAATAATTACTTGTGCCAAATTTGAACCCAATTGAACCGTTTTTAGAAACCACTCTTTCACGAGATAAAGGGCTTGACCGACCGTCTTTAACATTTTCACTCGTTAAACCAAAACAATAGATAATGCTCTCTGGCAACAACGGTGCCATATTTCTATTAAGGGTCTTAACTAAACTTAACTAAAAGTGTGATTTTTCGAAATCGGACCAGATCGACTAGATTTTGATGCTGATTAATACATATACTTTTTTTGTGTTCATTTCGAAAGCTATTTGTTTTGTTGTTAGTATTTGATTTGTTCTTTGTTTGAAAAAGTTCTCAATGAAGGAGAAATGTCAGTCATCTAGACTAGCAACACTTCTGCCAAGTTTGGAATCGATATCTCAATTATGATAAGGAGCGTGATTTCCAAACATACGCACAGACGGACACAAAAACTCGATTGGTTTAATCGACTGAATTCGAACTCGGTGTTTATTGGGCCTCCGACGTTCTTTCTGGGAGTTGCAAACCTTTTGTAAACGTTTACACGAAGTGATATGTACAGCGGTGGTGGGTATAAAAATAAAATTATCACAAACCATTAAACATTTAAAATTACAACTATTTACAGTACATCAATACAATACTACTTAATAATCTGAACTTATCGGCTAAGATTACCATTTAATTGCCATTGAGCTGCTGTTAGCTTACTGTTAGGTTGACCAGAATTTGCATTAAGGAATTTTGCGGTTGGCATTTTACCAGACGCTGTCTGCGGTATAGTGGAAGGCACATTATTTACTTGATCATGTTTATAGGGCTGTTGTAGATTTTGCAATTGACCTTGACGTACGATATTCGGATCACTATAAGAGAGAATTTCGTGCTGAGAAGGTGGTGATGCTAATGCTTCACTTGAAGTAAAACTATTATTTTGTAGTGCTACGTTGAATAGACTTGCTGCTACATAATCATCATCATTGGCTGGCAGGGCGTAGCGATTCGAGATTAGCAGATAACCCAAATTCACTTCAACTCCTGAATAGAGTTTAGCAAGCCTTTATTGTTTAACTACCATGTAACATATCTTACTCACCATCTTGTACCTCGTATAATTCTATGCCCGGTATAAGGGAACCCTCTCGGGCCGCTGCATTGCCTACACTGGCCTTGTCACGATCTTTATAAGTGACCAAACGAGAAGTCAGCTTTTTCCAACGAGCTACTGCGCATAACAAAAAAACACATAGTTAATGAAAATCGTTCCATATGTTGAAAGTGGAAGGGAAATTGGAAAAAATGGAAAAAACTGTACCTTTTGTCAACTCTTCAAAGGCTTCAATTGATTGCGGTTCCCAGGTTTCCGGGTCATTTAAGGCGGTAGATTTCACATTGGCCAGAAAACATTCAACAGCTTGAAATCTAAAATTTTATTATTAAATAATAAAGGTATGTAATTATACGTAATAAGTCAACTCGTGCACCTTAAGGTTAGAAAATCTGTCCTTAGCTCGAAAATTTCGTTCGGTAAAACATATTCACTGTCACCATAGTCCACGAAATATAAATCCAGCATTACTTCGTTGGAGTTGTACTGATTTGGTAAAATACCTACTACCTCCGCCCTGTACCATTTACTGTCATGTTTAAATATGGTGGCCACAATTTGTCCTAAATAAGGTTCTTGTATTAAGTGTAAATCCCGATTGGAGCGCACACTGTAATAATCAGTCATGGCATTCACCAATTTATCTAGTTTCTTAGTTTGTGGTCCAATCAGCTGAACCCAAAATTTGGATGGTGTCGCTATAGCTGTAACATATACATCCATGAAGCTATCTTCATTTTTGGAAGGCATTAACTTATCGCGTGAAGTGTAATTCGATGTTAATGAGTTCTCCGAAGAACATATACTGGAACTCATATTGGTGGCAGGTGAACGACGCGGTTCTCGCTTTTGCTCCACCTCATCCACAACCCTTCTCAGGTTTTTCTCCTGCTCTATTTTGTCCGCAATTAATTTCACAGCAGCATTAACTTGCTGACGATTTCCACTTATTAATAAACGCCTCGTATGCCCGTCACCCACACCAGTACCCATGGACACTTTGGCCATAGAAGTACGACTTATCTCTTGCATGGCCTCGCCGCAACGACCCATAATTTTTCCAGACACATTTTGCGGCAAATCAATCTCTTCGGTTACAATGAGTGTCCGCTCAATCTCTTTCAAGAGAAGTGAATGCGCCTCTTTAACATTATCATCACAGCCACTAATTATGCACAGCACCTGACAATTATTCTTTTCTCTGGAGCAATAAAAAAACAGAAGTTGGTAATTAATATATAAATACAAACATAATCACTTGTACCGAAAATGTATTTTCGTTCGAGTTTTTTCCCGTATAGACTTTAAATTGGCTCCATCACGTCCTGTGATTAAGGGTACATGTTCATTATTTATTTTCAACTCGATTTGAACTTTCTTCGTTTCATTAGAAGCCTTTTTATCTTGTTGCACTATTTGCTCGTCGTCATCATCTCGGGTCTTGAAATAGGCAAACAGCATACCACCGCCAATGGCACATAGGCCCAGTCCTACAATTAGCTTAATCGTTTGAGTATTCTCCAATGGATTATTGCGTAACATGTTTTTCTATCCCTCCCTTCTTTCTGTCACAATTTTTCTGAAAATATAAAATCTTTCTAACAATTTGTAAACACACAAGAAAATATAAACAAAAGTTTAAACAGATTTTCTCATCAAGACAGTATTCATTTATACATTTTCAAAATATAGGAACACTTAGCCGTACTCGTTCTCGTATTCGTGTGAAGAAAGTAATTACTTCGCCTTTAATCTATGATCTAATCACTGCATATAACGGGACGAGGAGAGGTAACGCGTCATAGAATGAAATTTTTCAAAAAAAAAAAACAACAGAAAAGTTGTTTGATTAAAAGATAGGAGCTTGCCCGTGATCTTGACCTCGATATTCCCTTTTCTAACTCAACTAATTTTATATTTGAAGTTTTTTTTGGAAATATTTTACCCCATGACCTCAGTCTATTGTTTGCATCTTTTTTGCTCACCATTTATGTGTACATGAATATGGTTCTGAGTTATATTAATTGAAGGCTACAAAGTTGCAAAGTAATTTTCTCTTATCGATATCTACGTACCGTACTTTAGTTAGTTTTAGTTTAGTTAGTACCCCGTTACTTTGGTAGCAACTCTGTATATATTTGAAGGCAGATTTTTTCCATATGAAATGTGCACCCATCCCTCGTTTTACACGGCACTCATTTTCGATCTTACACGGTTTTTAAAATCGAAATTAAAAAAAAAAATTATGTAGAAAATAACTACACCATTTTCAATTGAAATTGGTAGAAAGGCAATTGAAATTGAGAAGTCGCATTTGTAATTGAGAAATCGCATTTGAAATTGGGAAAAACGCATTTGAAATTGAGAAATCGCACTTGAAATTGAGAAATCGCATTTGAAATTGATAATTCGTATTTGTAATTGAGAAATCGCATTTGAAATTGAGAAATCGCATTTGTAATTGAGAAATCATTCATGATCGCATTTAAAATTGAGTAAACGCATTTGGAATTGGAAAAAACGCATTTGAAATTGAGAAATCGCATTTGTAATTGAGAAATCGCATTTGAAATTGAGAAATCGCATTTGCAATTGAGAATTCGTATTTGTAATTGAGAAATCGCATTTGAAATTGATAATTCGTATTTGTAATTGAGAAATCGCATTTGAAATTGAGAAATCGCACTTGAAATTGAGAAATCGCATTTGAAATTGATAATTCGTATTTGTAATTGAGAAATCGCATTTGAAATTGAGAAATCGCATTTGTAATTGAGAAATCATTCATGATCGCATTTGAAATTGAGAAATCGCATTTGTAATTGAGAAATCGCATTTGAAATTGAGAAATCGCATTTGCAATTGAGAAATCGCATTTGAAATTGAGAAAAATGCATTTGTAATTGAGAAAACATCCTCAAATGAAATTGGGAAAATCGCAATTGTAATTGAGAGAAACGCATTTATAATTGAGAAAAACACATTTGAAATTGGAAAAACATTTTATTAGCTACAAAGCTATAAGTATATCGCATTTTTAATGGTCTTTATAACATTTTTTATAACATTTTTAACATTGAAATATTACAACATTTTTATTATGTAAAAAAAAAAAAATTGGGCGGTAGATCCCAACAGGTATATCCTCCATATTGATCGCCTTTTCATAGAAGGTGGTGGAGTGCTACACAAATCTTGCATAATCCCCAGCTGTCACCACCTCTATGGCTTGGTCTATAATATTTTCCAGATGTATTAAAACCTATCTGCCACAAAAGTTGACCTATGAACTTGAAATTTGGTACGCGTACACATAGTCATCCCACCTATTGATGTGCCAAAAATGGGCGTGGTCGGATAATAGATACGCCCACAATTTACAAAAAACCATATTCAATGTAAAAGTAGTCTTGCATTCTGATACGTAAGACAAACACTATTAGGGGGCGCAATATATTTGCCACGCCCACCGTTGTAGAGAGTATTTAAGATTTGGCCTAAGCCAAATTTAGTTTTCTTACTCGTTTTTTTTTAATTTGAATTTTAATTTTATGAAGTGTGTGTGTGGTCACTTGTTTTTGACATACACCTAAAATTTATTTTATTAAAATATTTTAACTTTTACGTTAAATATTTCGAGACACAGTAAATTTTATTATTTATTTATTTGTTAATAAATATTGTACAAAGGAGCACTAGGAATTTAAGCCATCAGCTCACACAGTAAATTTTATGAAAAGTCGTAAAATAGAATGATTTTACATTTAAAAGCAAATTTTATGAGATTTCCTTTTTATAACTTTTTATGGTCCCATATGAAACATGCGTATAGGAGTTACAGTAGAACAACAAGCAGGCGTGGTAGACATATTCGTTATTGAGACGAAAGCCTAATGAATTTGGATAATATAGGAATACACATATTATCAAATACTTACGACACAGTTTTACTCAAACATAAAGAAATACTTTAGATATGCATTTTTATTAATAATTATACGGTATATATATATATATATATGTGTGTGTGTGTATATACACATAGTAATGAAAATATTTCCAATGATGGATCCTTCGATGATCATATTAACCTAAATACATCGGAACTGTAAGTACATAATTTCTTAAGCGATATCAATAAATATACCGACACTCTTGACTTCTGTTGAATTAGTTAAATATCACACTATGTGAAATATATTCTGTGCCGTCTCGTTATCTATGCATTAAACCTCTAATTATTTTTACATCGTGTTCCATTACAAAAGAAGTGACATACACTGGTTTTTAATTTTTAATAATTTTTTCACACAGTGAAGTTTTCGTTATTGTACCTTCCACATAAGATGGGGCCTCACTAACTTTGTCAAGAGGATAGGCATGCACATCCGTGTAACTGTACGCTATTGGAACGGTGGCTCACGGTGGTCATGAATTTCGAGATACTGAGCCGAAATGTTATACATAAGCCACACAATTTGAATTTTGTGAAGTTGAAATGTGATTCGACATTTTTATACTCTCGTAATTAGCTTCGTGCCAAATGAGATGATGTCGGCGGGACAGAATAACAGAGACCCCCATAGTGTACGGAAAATTTTTTTCGGTGCCGGTTTCGGTTTCGGTTTCGATAAGTTGAAGCATAAGACGACCTCATGCCACGCCCATTTTTATATATTGATGTGAAGGGTATTTCAGATTTGTCCCAAGCCAAACTTTGTTTTATACTTGATTTTAATCAATTTGTTTGTAGTTTCATATTTAGTGCAAAATGTGTGCGTGTACGAGTTGTATATAAGTGAAGGCACAAACTTCCATTTTATTTTATTAATAAAATATTTTCAGCAGAAACTGTTTGTTTTTCTAAATATGCAATTGCATCGTTGATTATTTATTTTGGTCCACTAAGAGTACAAGAATATATGTATAATATGTATAAAATATTCCATCTCGATGTAAAGGTTAAAATTTAATTCTTAAGTGTAATGCGATTATTTTGTAATAAAAAGAAGTAAGGAAACTCAGTTTGGCTTAGGCCAAATCTTAAATACCCTTCACATCTACAACAATGGGCGTGACAGATATACATATATATATTGCGCCCTCTCATAGTGTAAGTATTACGTATGAGCTTGCAAGTCGAGTTCTACGCTGAGTATGGTTTTTCGTAAATTGTGGACGCGTCTGTTAACCGACCACGCCTATTTTTGGCACATCGATGTATGGGATAACTATAGATGTGCATACCAAATGTCAAGTTCGAAGGTAAATTTTTGTAGCGGATATAAAGATTGTCTATTGTAGGCGCGTCTGTTAACCGACCCCGCCCATTTTTGGCATCAATGGGTAGGTTACTTGTAAATGCGTAACAAATAGCAAAATTTTTGTGGTATAATTAGATGTTTGATTTTATAAAAGTTTTTTTCTATGATTAAAATAAAAAATTCTTATGAAAAGAAAAGGTAAATATTTTTGTGGGTCTCCTCCATTATTTATACTATTTGAATATTAACAAAGTAGTAAACGAACGAGATTCAAATTTACTTAAGGATGCGGAATATTAATAAATTTGTTACGGAAGGTTAACAAGTCAATAATAGGCTCGTTAGACCAAACTTGGATGGTGGAGGGTCTACATTTATGCGCTGCCATGGCATGTCCTGTACACATGCCATGCGCCCTATTGTAACGATCTTTAAAGGACGTTTTGCATTTCATCTCTAAGGTCAAATACTAAACAGAAGCGATATTTTTGTAAATCGCAGACGTGTTCACAATTAGACGGCGCCATTTTTGCTACATCGATAGCTGGTGTACACGCTAATGCTTATGTTGTGTTTTAACTCTGAACTGATTTCGCCCATTTTAAAAAAGGGAAACTAACTGCACAAATTGAGAACAACGTCTATACCAAAACTCAATCAATTTGTTCTCAATTTTTGAGACCGTGAACGTCTCGGACACACGGACACACGGACTTCGTTTCGATTTCGATGCGTATGCTTCTGGGTGTTGCAAAGGAGATACAAAATTTAGTATAACCCCATATTATGTGAAGAGTATAAGCATTGATAAAGGCAAAGGTAAATAAACTACCGCGCACATGCAAATGTTTGTTTAAATTTTATTGCTGCTCATAAAAAAAACATGTATTCATGTATGTTTATATGTGTGTGTATATACGTTATATTCCGCGCCTCGGTTGGCTGGCATGGGAGCGTGTGTTTTTCTTTTGCTTGCATGCTTACATGTATGGTGAATGGATGTATATGGTGGCTCACCGCTTATTTGGCACATTACCCTTTATAGAACTAAAACTGTATCTATAGCTTCCAAACTATTAAAGATATCAACGAAATTTGAATGCCAGGTTGTGATTGGATGTGTTTAACGAACATGAATTACATACATATTGTACCAAATAAACTGTGAGCCACTGTATGTTTCAAAAATTATTAGAACATAATTGTATTTTGTGACAGTTTGCGTTTAATTATACACAATTAGCATTAAAAAAACCTTTGGTTCTTGTACATAATTCCGTAATTCTGCTGTTATATACGCTTAGTACATTATTCTCTATACTATTGCATACATATTCATAATTATAGGTATGTTGAGAGTTAAACTGTTAAACTTAAAATCGAAAGAAGAAGAAATTATGCGTTATAGCATAGCAGCAGCATAAAGTTAGTTATGATCAATTACCATCCACTCTGATTTAGCCCAATTCGGTAATTCGGTTTCATATTCCCAACCCGGTCCCTAATAGAGGAAAAATAAAAATAAAAATATTATAATAATATTATAAACGCTTCTACCCTACACCACTTGGATCGGTAATCGCAAGTCACTGTTACATAAAAAGCCGTTTTATGAAAAACTACTCTTTGGAAAGGATTTCCACTAATGGTCCGATCGTGTCCACATTTGGCACCGTTTTTCTAAGAAGCTAAATAACTTATCTTCATTATATTGAGAATTTACATTTTGGTCATATAAAGACTTATTTTAAAATGGAGCGCTTTATGGGTAGAGGAGGCCT
Organism: Ornithomya chloropus; assembly: GCA_963971445.1. Taxonomy (NCBI): domain Eukaryota; kingdom Metazoa; phylum Arthropoda; class Insecta; order Diptera; family Hippoboscidae; genus Ornithomya; species Ornithomya chloropus. Next base: position 50,803,548 of record OZ020530.1, on the reverse strand, counting down.
AAAAATGGACCAATCAGTCACTGGCCTAAAAGATCCTGATTCCTAATCCGAATTTCATCAAAAAATGCATGGACGGACAGGCGGACATGGTTAAAATCGATTCGGCTTTTGATTCTTATGCGATCTGGTATTGCACAAATACAACACAATACTCTTTTACTACTTTGTGGTGTGTGCTGTGTGGTCTAGGGTAAAAACGTTGCTGCATTTAATGGCAAATTCTCTATTCATTGAAGGAATTTTTAATGTTAACCTTGCCGTCTCTTTCATACCTTATATTTCCATGCATGCAAATACATAACTAGATCCTTGGGTTTGGGGTCCCGATAGCGTACTTTACATTCATAACAATGCTTGTCATTAGTCATTTTCTCAGCATTATATGCCGTGTCTGGGGATTCGTGGCCGGTTTGTGTGGCAACGGTAACCTAAAATTGTGCAGAATAATATATTAATTAAGAAATACAGGCACGCATATATCTACACATACACATAAACATAAACACAACAACACATACATTCACCTTTATGTGAGAATGGGCATCATCGCCTTCGTCATTATTATGCTCCTTAACTGCATTGGTCAATGGTGTGGAAATACAATTAATATTTGTAATGTTATCGCATGTATCGAAACGTTGCTGCTCCCGCTGTATATTGACATCCGATGTAGTTTCGGCTATTGCCGGAGTACTGTTGGTACAGGCCGGAGATGTTTCTCGGGATGTCTCTAAATCATTGTCACTTATACTAGTGACTGTACAATAAATAATTACGATTTTACACAAATGAACAGATTGAATGGTTTCTGGAGTTTACCTTTGGGTGCGTTCGCAAAAGTTAACGCGTCTGCTTCGCACACTCCCTTAATAGTTTTAAACATAGATATATCCGAATCTCCATCGATACCCAGCCAATTTTCCGCATTGTGTATGTTAATTAAATCGCGTACTAATTCGTCATCGTTTTTACCACCAATATCGCCGCCGCGGCCTTTCAACGGTCCAAATACTTCATGGTTGTATAGAGGATCATTAACAACCGGATAACCTGTGAGGGACACATGAGGCATTTCAAAACCATTATCAGGAATGTTATGCGTTTCGTACCTAAATACTGCAGATGCACGCGTATTTGATGCATACGCCCTGTTAACGGCTTACAGAGCACCACACTCGAGTGACCGTCTTGGGAAATTTTTTGAAACGTTGTCGTACAGTCTTTGCCTTTGGATGACACCTTACATACACCAATTTTATAGCTGACTACTTCGATTGGTTCTGTGCATTCAATGATTCCCCTTAGAGTAGAGAGAGAAAAATACAACAATGAATGGAATGAATAAGCAGCCATATTATAACGTTCAATACACGAGAGTAATAAAAACTCTCTTCTCTACTTAATGGAATAATTAACTAGATTTTGATCATATACACAACAAGTGTCAACACCATCACCATTTAATCAACGGAAAGACGCAATTTTACGTAAATAATATGAATTTATGGAAAACTCCTTACTGCTGGACTTATGGCTTAATAGCCGTAGGGATAGTTGGCGTAGAAATGTAAAAAATTATTATGGTGACAGGTGGGGTAATGAGCTGCACCGTTCCAACATAGTGCAAGGCTAGGTATTCATGCAGTTGAACTTTAACGTTATAAATAGGAAGAGAAGTTAAATACTTTGTCGGGTTGGAGAATTGAACCCAGTGTCCTCACTTCATTACATTAATATATAACATATAATAAAAATTTCAAAAAAGAAAAGCATAAGAAATGCAAATTTCATCCCCGAACATTCGGGAACTTGGTGGGCGCATCGCATCAAGTAATTTTTCACATTTCCATTTGGTTTTGTAAGTGCCAGAAGCCGACGTGCCACACCCACAAAAGTATATATATTCTTGCGCAGTATCAATAGACAGGCTGTGTCCGTCCATGGGCCAGTGTAAATATTGTGACACTTTCATGGCCGCAAAATTGAGCTGTTAAACTGGAGTTCGGATGCGGATACAGTTTGGGAAAGTTTGATTTGCTGAGCTAGGCTATATATTTCGATTCCAGTCGAGCATAATTTGACTTCACAATAAAAAAATTAGTCCTCCTTTTCGTCATTCCAAAGGTAAAGGAAATAATTATGGAATTATTACTTCTTTATTCCACGACATGAATATTTTCATCAATATAATGTTTGTCTAAGGTTGTCTTGATTTTGATTTTCCTCTACAAAATATTAAAAAGATTCTCTCACTTTGGAAAAATGTTTTAAACAATATTAACGTAAACCAGCCATTTTTGTAGAATATTTGCAAAGTGCGTATTATGAGCAATTCAAACAAGTACGTGCACGGACATCATGTGATCATTTCTTCAGCTCAAAAATGCACGTGGCCTACCACAAATTGAACTAAGACAATGAATTTAATATATTTCTCCTTTATTCATATTCAGTTCATTCGAGTACATTCGCTACATATTACATAGATATTACGTTTGTGCTGGTTACTTCTTTTTCAAGTGCAATATGACGGTATTCCGTAGACGTAATCTTTAAATGACTTTTTACTTACTCTGGAAAGTTACCCTCCACACGGCATATATACTCTTTTTGCACCTGCCGATTACGTATCTGATGCTCCATTTGTCGCGCTTTTTTTGGACTACGACCGAATAGCAATAAACCTGATGTTAAACGATCCAAACGATGTATGGTCCGTAAGTTTTTCAAGTTATATTCCTTTGCCAAAATAAATACCACAGTGTTGTGACGATATCTGCCGCAAGGATGAACCTATTGAACGAACAATCAAAATGCGTTTGGCAAAGTTTCATTCAAACATCATTTAAACACACACACAGATTTCTTATATAAAGATATCTTATATACTCGTATATATATATATATGCGTGTATATAAAAATACGTTATGTTGGTAAAAGAACTATTTAGATATTATCCGGTATTCATTCGAAGACGAATTATTTACCGCAGAAAAAAATGTATTAGAAAGTGTATAAATGAGATGTTTTGGTAAGAATGCATATCATATCATATGTGTTGTGAAGAAATGCCTCTTAAATGTAACTTAAAATATACGGTATTGATAAGAAACCAAGCAAATAAAAAGAAATAACGGAATAAAAACATGAATAAGAACAAACCGTGCTCAAACAATGACAAGAATGAATGAATGAATGAATGAATGCTTCATTTGGCTTGGACCAAATATTCGCTACCCACCACCGTAGAGCCTCGAAGTGATTTATGAGTAAACATAACCTCTAAGAAATTATCCTGCTACAAATGTTTAACTGTGGGCGTGTCTTTCAAACAATTTCGGCCCATTTCAATATCACTGTTCTTACAAGAGCTGCCAATAAAATTTTACAAATTTCGGTAATCGATACCTTAATTTCTGGAACACGTATTGCACAATATTTACCACAGATGGAACGGACAGAGAGATATTGCCAAATCGTTTGGAGGATCGAATTGGAGACTTTTGTGGGGTCACTGGCTCTTCTCTCCGAGTATTACAAACGCTCCGACAAAGTTTATATGCTTTACAAGCAAGTACAAGTAAAGTAAAGACCTTAAGGTGGTGGATACTAAAATATAATAATTCACTCACGTTACGCCAACACAACAAATAGATTTTGAAGTATTCGTATAACTTTCGTATTCAACTGATGACAAAAGTGTTAAAAAGATGATAATAATAGTGCAGAAAAAAAAAAAAAGAAAAAGAAGGAAACATAGCAACTTTTGTTTATGGCGGTCATTTAAGCCACTTACTGGTATTGATGCCGGTTTATTTACAACCACAATGTCATCGTCCATGTGCACTATTGTGATTGGTTGACTAGTAACTGGAACTTCATGTCTGCAAATATACACACATACAGAAGAGAATGTTACGAGGGACGATCGATTATTGCAGAAAGCATTCTATTCGCATATTTGCCATACTTGCATATTTGTTGTGGCAATTTTTTTTTTTTTTTTTTTTAGGGGGGGGGGGGGAGTGGAAATGCAACAATTCGTTTCAATTCGTATTCAGTGTTGAATGAAATGCTTAGAATTTCTTTTGATCGTTTGTAATGGTCCTGTTTCGTTTTGTGAGTTGCAACAACAAAGGTTATGTAATCGTTTTGATAAATATTGTAGTTCTTGTGAATGTAGTCGTGTAATTAAAGTAAAAAAAACATTAAACATTACATGACGTCTGTGCATACATTTATTATATTTAACCCGTTTGTACCTGTGCACTATGTTGGCCAGGAGGTCGTTGTGCTTTAAACGATAATCGATAGGTACTTTCTCATAATTAACCGTTAAAGTACCCGATTTGATACAACGCTCGTACTCTTCGGCCGGATGCGCCCGGAACTCGCGAGCGAACACATCTAAGATTTTCTCACCCACCCATCGACCCTTTGTAAATGTAGTAAATGTGAAATAGTATGGGTACACTTTTCGCAAACCTGCAAAAGATATACATGGAAACAACTATTGAATTATCGTAGCTGCTGCCAATTGGTATTCCACGTGGTCGTTACCATTTTCAATATAATACGAAGTCTCGTGATATCTTTCATCAGTGAAACCGGGTCTCTTGGCCTTTAGAGCCTTCGTTTCGAGCTTCGCCTATCGATTCAAATAAAAATTCACATTAGAAAAATTACAAAAATTAAGTAAAACAAGCAAAAAGGGCCACATTAGGCGGTTGCCAAATTTTTTTAATATTATTAATATTTTTGAATTTTTTTGTGGTTTGTGTTTTTGCTAATTAAATTTGTATTTATCTGCACACCTTTACCTCAAATTTGGTTTTAATCATTCTTTTATATTTAGGTACCTTGGAATGGGCAAATGGGTCCATAGACCTTTCTACAATTTTACAAACCGTACAGTACAGTACACCGTTCTTACGTCTTTCATTACAGACAAACCATAAGAGATGCAATAATGAAATTTTGCCAGAATCATACCGAAGACATATTTAGACACATTAACCACACCCACCCACAATGGATTTATTATAAATATTAATAATGTTAGAGATTTATTTAAAATATTTGACCTAAGGTGGGCATACGAAGGATGAGCATTCATCCCTTGGGTCAGGAACAAACTTGTGAAATTGTGAAAGAGGGTGTTGTTCATAAATGTGCAAAATGGAAACTTTTTCAAAGTGATTGGATAAGAATCCTCTACTTTTTTGTTTGTTATTATGTTGCCATAAAGGAAAACAAGCTTACATAGGCTCACATATAGATATAGGAGCTTTTTAGTATTAACTGCATAACAAATCGCAAATAATAATAAGCACGGATGGGTAGAATATACATTAATGTGTAAAGTGCAACATTTCAATTTCGTCGTTGGTTGCGTTGCTCTGTCATTCTGAAGTCTCGTTCTGTAACCTCGGGGTGTTATATGAACATTCTTTACCTTTTTGAGATCCTTTAACTGTTCGGCGTCCTCTGCTTTTCTTTTTTCAACATTTTGTACTTTCACCGAATCTTTGTTGGGGGCAGGAGGCAACAACTGTAAATATAAAAACAATAAAATTCATTTATTTCATTATTAAACACTAAAAATAAAAATAAATAAAAAATAATACAGCCGCAGAAGCACTGCAACAACAATAACAACAATAACAACAACAACAGCTTCTAGAACAACTTAGAGATAAACTAAATTAATATTAATAAAACCAAAGACCGAAGCCTAAATACCCTCCACCTTTTATAACCCTCTAAAAAATAAGTTCCTATTGAATTAAATTGTTGCGTTTATATTATTATTCAGATCATTTTTAAACAACAAATAGTGTTTTTTTTAATTATAGGCGTTTGCGTTATTCAATCACGTCCATTTTTGACACAGTGTTGGATAACGGTACCACTTATATATGTACCAAATTTCAACTTGATAGGCATAGTATTGTGCGATATATAATTTTTTAGAGATACAATTTTTTGAGGTATGTTGAGATTTTTGTTTATTGCCTCTTAACCGATTTTGCCCAATTTCAATACGGAACAGCGAAATTGAACTAAGAATACGTATGCAAAGTTTCAATTTGATATCTCTAAAATTGCGACCGTGAGAGTGCCAACAACAGTCGGACACACGCACACACGGACGGACATGTCTCAAACGATTTCTCTTGTCGTGCTGATTAAGAATATATGGTTTGTAGGGTCTCCGAGGCTTCCTTCGATGTGTTGTAAACGGATGATCAAAATGAATATACCCTCTTCCCTAAGGTGGAGGGTACAAAAACAAATCTATTATATGACATTTTGTTAATACATTTACAATAGAAACATGTATCAACAGATAGGTGTGCAAAGCCAAGCTCCTCATTCAGATTCCAACATATTTGAGAGAGATTAAAGTCCCTAAGCACTAACGTTCTATCCTTAACTTTTAAATGTAAAGAAATTTCTTTAATAAGCTGGATGTGCTTCAAGTAAATTGACGATGGGGATATATAGGAACACGTTATAAACAAGGAAAAATTAAAAAATTTAAGTTGAACAGCAACAAGCTCAACGTCAACATTAGATACGAAGTCTACCAAAAAAGAAGGTAATGAATTATGGACAGCAATTAAAACTCTTCCTCCAACTTTCTGGATTCGGTCACTCCTAAAAACTTGATAGTCAGAATAAACAACCCCAGGATTATTGATTTCAGGCTTAAGCCAAGGTTCTGTAAAAACCACAACGTTATATTCGGACGCAATGGAATTAACATGAACCTGATTTACTTTTGTATTCAAGCCGCGGACATTTTGGTAAAGCAAAGACAATGAATTATTTAGTTTTTTTGCAGATGAGGCCGGAGTATCAAGATCAACTGGAGTGTTACGCCGAGGGATAAATTCTTTAGCAAGAGCCCCCGGGGGCCAAAATTGTTTATTTAAGAATTTGTCACATAATGACTGAGGTGTTAAAATCGTGAAAGAGGAGATATCGCGTTGTTGAGAAGAATTAAATTTAAATATACTTATTTTTGACAAATCATAACCAGGGCACTCACGATCAATGTATCTTTTAACATTATCTACAGTTGTATTAGATGCTAATCTGGAAATAAAGATTGCTTTGCGAGCAGGGATAACTATAAGTTCAACATCATCGTTTTCAGAAGTAATTGGAACGGTACCGGGAACCGGAGGGACAGTATTAACCAATAAAGGTTCACTAATGACATTAGAATCAAGAGAAGATGGAGGGACTGATCCACTAGCATTGGATAAGGATATGTCAATATTAATAGTATTACTGTTATTATCAACATTACTATTTTTAACAGTTATTTTCGGATCAAACGGAGCATTTATTAAAGTACGACTATAAGATTGAAGGACCTGTGGTGGAGAAGCGATCGTTACTGAAGGAACATTAGGCAAAGAGTGCGAAGAGCAGATAGATTAACACATAATTTATAATAATATTGTAATTAATTATAAAAAAAAATAATTGTGTATACATTTAATAACAATATTAACTTGAATTGACAAATGGAAATGAAATGATTTCTGTTGTTGGCATAATTCCCATTTCCCATGTATTCAGCCATTCAGTCGGTGGGTAATATTTTACACTTAATTTTTTATTATGCAATCCGTTTTTTTACCCTTCACGCAAATGGGGTGTATACTAAGTTTATCATTGCATTTGCAATATCCAGAGGGAGGAGTCAGAGATCCTATAAGGTGTATATATTTTTGACTTCCAGTTTCTGCACGAAAATCGCTATATGGAATGGGCAAAATTGGTCAAGAGCTATGCCCACAATCGACAAATATAAATAGATATATTGCCACGAAAATTTTAACTGTAACACTGAAATACACACACATTTATAATTACCCTATTCACCGATATGCCAAAAATGGGCGTGGTATATATAGTGAATACGCCCACGATTTATAAAAAAAACTCGCATAAAAATGCTACGCCCACCGTTTGAAGGGTATTTAAGATTTGGCCCTTGTTCAAACTTAGGTTTTTTTTTAAGCTAATAATAAAATTAATACTGGTGATGATCACTCTCCTTTGCATTGTATATGCATTCAATGCCGAACGCTTCGCTTAACAATCTAATCGTTTTACATTAATTTTGCGGCCAAGTACATAATTTTCTTGATTCCTAAATATGCAGTAAGCATATTTTTTTATACCTAATTGACTTTCATTTGGATTACCGTTCAGACTGCGTGTGTTTGGGCCAAATACTTTCATCACCATTATAAACCAATCCAACACATCGTTTCTTTCATGTTCAATTAATCAGAAAATGTTTCCCCCCATCAAATTGATTTGATTTGTACGTAAAATCATTTTAAAAAAATCCTGCCTCGTGCCTGCCATTCATTTATTTGTGCCGATTGATTCGCCCATTTAAACTGTGCAAGAAGATATATTTTCAACATATTTACAACGTTTTAATTGATTCTTATTACAAAGCTATTTATCTTGCATTTCTATTGAAATAAACTATGGATGGATTGTTTCGTTTAAATGCGATCTCTTCAGTTTGTGTGCATTGTATAGTAAATGTTAACAATGCATGCGAAGCTTATGGAAACGAAAACTGAGACAAATTTTTACGATGTGAGAAATCATTTAAATGCATTAATGTGTTCTGTTTAATTTATGTTGCGTATTTATTAATATATATTAACAGTAATAAATAAAGTATGTATATGGACTGTGTTTATGGTATACCCTGCATTACGAAGTGGTAAAATGTGTATTATATTTGTGCGGATGTTTGTGACTCCTAAACAGTCAATTGTACCGATCGGCTCAGAATCAAAATCTTAATTTGTTGAACTGTACTGTATTGTCCGTCCGCCTATATCTTATAATTAACAGCAGATCGCAATTTTTGATATTTATTGACAAAATTTGGTAGCAAAACGTCTATTAGGCCAAGGGCGGTCACTATTGAAAATGAACCCGTTTGCTCCATTCTTGGAACCCCTCATTCATTTGAAGCCTTTACATTAAAAAATTTCAACCGTGCTGTAGGGTATCAAATAGTTAGACCATATCATTTTTACTTGTTGAAAACTTAACTTAGTTTATCTAACCGCAGGAGAAGGGTTGTTCGCGTTAAGCCAAAATTCGTCGGTCAATTATTGCCTTATCAACAATTTGCTTAAAGCGTTTTTCTATTACATAGAACTAACGTTTATATACTCGTATAAATGTTTTTTTTTTAAAGTGGCGCAAGTCCATTTGTGCTTAAACTAAGATGCTAGTCTTAAACGTTCAGCGTTTTAGTGTAAGTGGTACAATGAATGTTTCATATGTTATTGTGTCTGTTAATGTCTAACTGTAAACATTACATTACAATATATTTTAACAACTTTTATTAGAAAGGATTAGAAGGAAGGAAGGAAGGATATTCTATTTAAGCCTGTGCACACTTGGCGTGGTGGGAAACAACTCTGGTGGTAAATGGCTCCAGAGGCGAAAGAACGATCCGTTTCGATCGAGATCGCTGAGCTAGCCTAGTGATCCTGTTAAAAGACTTTAATGGGGGACATATCTCTTTTATCTCTGCAGAACGTATGCCATGGAAATATTTATACATAAGCGCAACACAGCTCAAATTGTGTCGGTGGTCAAGTGTGTCGAGAGACAATTGAATAATCTTTCGTCACCTAAGACCACCAGAGCTCTACGCTGCATGCGTTCGAGGACCTTCAAGGTTGTATTGGGGGCCCCCGCCCCACATGCGAATTATACTCTAACTTCGGCCGGATATAAGCGACGTAGATGTCTTTGATATCAGCTGGAGTGATGTATTTCTTGCATCGCATAATATCGTAGTAATTAGAAGATGTGTTAGTCTTATATCTTAGTTTAATAATATAAAGCAAAAAAACTAAACTTGGCTTGGACCAAATCTTGAATACCCTGCACACCTATATACCAACGTGTCAGGCACCCTCTAAAAGGGTACAAAATATGTATCAATTTACAAGTCGATGGGCGATGGATGCCCGAATTTCAACTTTATATATAAATTTTTGTCGATTATTTGTGTGGCACCTGACCAACTTGGCGCACTTTAAATAGCGATCTGGGTGCAAACACCTGAAGGTATCTCTCTAGATCGATTCACATCAAGAATATATATATTTTATTGATGCATTGTTTGACGCCTTTTTTGGATGTTGCAAAAGGAATAACAATGAACCTAATGGTCGCGGTGCAGTGCACCCCTTTCATGACAGTGCGCTACCCCTCTAACTACACTTGAAATATATTATTGTTGTGATTTTTTTTTAATAAATAAATCATGATATTTTTTATGACAGTGGACATAAGCTACTTTCAGAATAAACCATTCATATATGTAGATTTATATAATATTTTAAGATTATAAATCATAAATCAGACAAAAAAATTATTCAAGAAATTTTTTGGCAATCTCTCAAAAGTATAACCAAATACGTTCATACAGAACACGGAGATAGTTTAACGCACATGTGTTATTTTAAAAATGATTGAAAACACTGTTTCTTTGTTAGATAACCAGCAAATATTTGTCTAAGTATATTTTTGCTTAGCTTGTGATGTGAATGATTCAATGGTTTCAATAATAGCCATCTTTGAGCTTTTTCGAAATATTGTATACTCGTAGTGAAAACTGTGCCTTTTGGGGTGAATGTATTTGCTTGGACGAATAAAACAAGTGAAAACTTTTGGCTTAATCTACCAAGCATTTCAGCTCAGATTTTGATGCTGATCACAATTTGGAAAGTGTCTGACGCCTTCTTCTGGGTGTAGCAAGCAGAATGACAAAGTTGGTGTACGTACTTGCCCTTTTTATGTGAAGGGTATAATGTTTATGGTTTTAATATAAACAAAAATGACTCCGCAGTCTTCATTATTTATAAATATTACAATTTCAATAACAATAATTGAACACCGTCTACGGTTTTGTAATAAAAGAAATCATTTCATAATATTTATTGTTACTATTAAGTATATGTTTGCAACACCCAGAAAGAAACGTCAAAGGCCCTACAAGGTATATATATTCTTAATCAGCGTCAAAAACTGAGTCCATTTAGACATGTATGTCCGTGTGTCCGTCTGTTGATGGCATTTTCAAGGGCGTAAATTTTGAGAAATTTTGTACAGGCATTTTTACTTTTTGCACACAGATCGCTATTTAAAATGGGCAAAATCGGTTGAGCCACGCCCACAATCAACCAAAATCTATATATCTGCCATAAAAAAAGGCCAATGAACTTGAAATTTGGTACACATATTTATGGTTATCCCATTCATCAATATGCAAAAAATTGGCACGGTCTGTTACCAGACACGCCCACAGTTTACGAAAAACCATATTCATTATAAAACTCGACTTGCAAGCTGATACGTAATACATACACTATTAGAGGGCGCAATATACATATATATTTGCCACGCCCACCGTTGTGGAGGTGGAGGGTATTTAAGATTTGGCCCAAGTCAAATTTAGTTTTCTTACTTGTTAATATATTTGTTCGGCTGTTTTGCATCTAAATCTTGCTTGATTTCAATTTTGATGTCTATTTTTATTGATCATGATCTGGGTGTTGCAAACGGTTATTGATCATGATTAATAAAAATTGACATCACGAGCTACACCAAAAATCTACCGTGTTCATGTGTTCCATTTTGTTTGGCTGTTTGATCGCGCTGCATAAATTTGTACTTTATTCTTAGTTTAAATATTGGTACAATCAAGAGGTTTACAGTTAGTTCAACTAATCTTCTTATAGCAACTTTCACATTCTAAATGCGGATATAAGTCATTGAGTTTTTTTTTACACCCAAAAACAGTTCGGTATAAATATTTCTACTAACTTGACAACAACACAACTCCGTTATATAGTATTTCTTTTCAATTAGTTATAGCACAAATGATTCGTTCTTCTTGCTATGACCATAACATTTATAAATATTTATTACTAAGTCGCACAAGTCTGTACGCATGTTATATAAATAAATGATACTATTACTATTATCAGTTTTGTTGTTTTGCCATATTTGCTTAAATAGTTTATCGATTTAATTATCACAAATCAGTAGAAACGAGATTGGTGTTCTCTTTAAGAACTAAAACTTTTTAAAACATCACTCTGTGATCCCACAAGAGGATGTGTATGTAATCCAATCTGAATGAACCATTTCGATTGGTTTTCATGAAAAATAGTATCTAAGCATTCTCATTTGGACATATTTAAGGGATTGCGTTTGAAGGCGCAATCCCCTCATCATTAAGGTGGAGGGCATAACAAGTAAGAGAACTGAATTTGGCTTAGGCCAAATCTTAAACACCCTTCACATCCGCAACAGTGGGCGTGGCAAATATATATATATATATTGCCCCCTCTAAAATGTATGTATATGGTTTTTTGTAAATTGTGGGCGCCTCTATTATCCGATTAGGCCCGTTTTTGAAACATCGTGACATAGTATAATTATAGATGTGCATACCAAATTTGAACTTCAAAGGTCAATTTTCGTGGGAGATATATAGATTTTTGTAGATTGTGGCGTATCTGTTATCCGACCACGCCCATTTTTGGCACATCAGTTGAAGGACTAATTGTAAATATGCATACCAAATTTCAACTTAATAGCTACAATTTTATGAGAGGTACATTTTTGTTGTGGGCGTGGCTCTTGACCGATTTTGCTCATTTTAAATAGCGATCTGCGTGCATCTGCACAAAATTTCAGCTCAATATCTCAAAATGTACGACCGTGAGACTGCCAACAACCTATAGACACACATATACGTACATACGTACCTAGATCGACTCAGTGACTTTTGTGCTACAGATATTTGAAAATCCGCCCAAATACACTTCCTTGTACTCATGTGGGGTAGGGTATAATAAGTACATGTGGTATATAGTTTTAGATTCTATATTCTTAATCATAATTAAATGAGGAGAAAATAAGTCAAATTTTCAGACTCTGTTATTAGTCCATTTTTATCCGTTTAATAAATGCACCATAATATGAGAATCTTTTGTGTACTAATTGTTCTTTTTTTTTTTCAAGACCCCACGAGCACTGTTGGAGACCCCCCTCGGAAACAATGCTGTGGCCGCGGCCTACCGGTTAAAGAATGTTCACCTAAGCTTACAACAATGAATATACTTTTCTCATGTTTAATAATTCGATTGAAGTGAATTTTTTCCAGGTGTTTACCATTAGACAATGTAATTATTTATAATCATTAGAAACCAAATAAACCAATATTTAGATAGATTGTTAATAAAAATAAAAAAATTTTATTTTTCACGGTTCGATGATTAGCTACCAGAACCAGCACAAGTACAATACAATTCAATACGTACATACTGTATACAACAAAATATTATGAAATTTATTAAGTGTGATGCAATAATCAGTCAATTAAAACGTTAAACAAATTATTAACTAAAGTTACTTAGTAGGACACACAAGATGAGAGGTATACTAAGTTTGTCCCTCCGTATGCAACTACTACTATCTTGAGCTGATTTTTTCACCAACATTCTTATTTATGAAATCAGTTTCCTATTCATAACGGGTAAAACTGGTTGGCAACTACGCCCAGAATTTAGGAAAATCTGCAACGGACCCAAAAATGGAGCTACTTTTTATTTTTGTATTCAAAATGGGCAGAATATTGAATAACGAACACGTCCACAATCTACAAAGAACCGCATTCTATGCAGTTGCACGGATGAAATAAAACATAGTTAAATAGTCAGCAAAAAGGAGCGCAATGTTCGCTTCATCACATGTGGAGGGTATCTTAGATGTGGTCTAGGCTAAATATATGTTTCTTATTTGTTTTATTTTACAGACCTTCACTAATTTTTCACACAATTTTTTGTGGCGAATAATTGATTTTTTTAAACTTCGTGAAAAACTGAGTTTGTGGAATCTTGAAAATAAAATAATATTGCGCAAGTATAATAAAATAAAATAAAAAAAACATTGACCATCTGTACGTTTTAAAACTAATTTTTATTCTATTAAAAGAAACAAGTAAGAAAACTAAATTTGGCTTAGACCAAATCTTAAATACCCTCCACCTCTGCACGAAAGGGCGTGGCAAATATATATGTATATTGCGCCTTCTAATAGTGTACATATTACGTATCAGCATGCAAGTCTACTTTTACGTTAAATATGGTTTTTTAATATTATTTAATTATGGGCGTGTCTGTTATCCGACCGCGCCCATTTTTGGTACATCAGTAGATGGGATAACTATGTATACGCTTACCTAATTTCAAGTTAATAGGTCAACGTTTGTGTCAGATATAAAGATTTTTATTAATTGTGGGCGCGTCTGTTATCCGACCGCGCCCATTTTTGGCATACCGATGAAGCTAATATTCATAGATTTACATGCCAAATTTCAAGTTTATAGCTCGCTTTTTGTGGCAGATAAATAGATTTTTGTCGATTCTGGGCGTGGCTCTTGACCGATTTTGCCCATTTTAAATAGCGATCTGCCTGCAAAAACTAAAAGTGCCTGTACAAAATTTCAGCTCAATATCTCAAAATTTACGCCCGTGAGAGTGCCAACAACAGACGGACACACGGACATACATGTCTAAATCGACTCAGTTTTTGACGCTGATCAAGAATATATATACTTTGTAGGGTCTTTGACGCCTCCTTCTGGGTGTTGCAAACGGAAGAACAAACTTAGTATACCCTCATCACTAAGGTGGAGGGTATAAAAACAGGTGCAAATATTATTACAAATATTATAGACGGTTAATACGCTGCACCAATAATCAGTAAATAAAACACCAAATAATAGGTACTGCGTGAAAAATCTTTCTCGGAAGGTAGATTGGTTCGATCTATTGCAAAGTTCGTTCATTAAATGTTTAGACTTATTAAATGATTTTTATTAAAAATTTACGAATTTTTGTCGTAAGCGAATTGAACATTCTTTCATTCTCAATAGTGTTCCTTTCTGAGCCAAGACATGTCCTAGTACCAAATATCATAGAGATTACTCAACAAATGCGACCAGCAGTTTGCGCACAAATTTACATTGACAGACAGACGGACATGGTAAAACCAATTCAGATTTTAATTCTAAATCGATCGGTATAATTGAAGGTGGGTGTGGTATTTGCCGTTTAGGATCAACTTGATATACCCTTTAGCCATAAGTGGTGTAGGGTATAATTACAACAGATTTTTCTTCGTATTCATAGTCATAGTAGTTAGGATCTAGAAAAATCGAATGAAGTGAATTTCAATTGATTTCACGTATAACTTACCTTCTTAGGAGGCATTGGTACACTACTTGCAGCATTCAAATTGTTCAAATGATGACGCATTGCTAACACATCAACACTCAAATTTACTGTTGACGGCATTACCGTAGTATGTGGAGAGACAGACGATGATAGAACGTTTAATTGTGAATTCGCAATGTTTTCTTGATTTGTTTGAGGTGGAATCATATGTGTACCACAGTTGCTGGACAAACCATGATGCGGTCGAGTGTTTTCGGTTATGCCAGTTAGAGGATTTGTAACCGTACCAGGTGCCGTGGAAGCTAGATAGGTATGTAAAGGGAGAGGTGTAAACATAGCGGCAGCTGCTGCAACAGTATTTACATCTGTTGCAGGCATTAAGGCATTTCGGTGTTGTGCATGTGTTGTCGGCAATTGATGAGAATTTTGCAAACAATGGTGTGCCAGAGCATGTGTGGTATGTCCATTAAGCAGACCGCTAGATAAGGATACGTTTGCAGCTTGTGCAGGACCACTGCTGATTTGGTGCAGAGTAATGCCGCCACTGGTACATG
Organism: Ornithomya chloropus; assembly: GCA_963971445.1. NCBI lineage: Eukaryota > Metazoa > Arthropoda > Insecta > Diptera > Hippoboscidae > Ornithomya > Ornithomya chloropus. Next base: position 50,787,676 of record OZ020530.1, on the reverse strand, counting down.
GATAACTTCCAACAGAGTGTTGGTAATTATGTGTCGGCGACACTTGCATAGTTGTGCCTGCCGACGCTGGCGAATTTTGTTGCTGTGTCGGCAAAACCTGGCAAGAGAATGGAGAACCTAGAGTTGGTGTGCCAGTCTGAGAAAATTGCATAGCTAACATTTTCTGCAGGGGCATACCCCACGGTAGGTACCACGTGCCCGGCTGATATTGCATGTTAGTATAGTCACAATACAAACTTTTCTGTTCGATTGATTCCGTAAAATAAATTTTACAACGAGCGCAATTAAATTTGAATCGGGTGCAGCTTACTTTCTTTTATTCATCTTATTTCTGCTTAACCTATTATAAACGTGTGCTCCTATTTGGTGGAATCATTCATTCGCCGTGTAACGCTTTAGTTTTGGTCTTTGATGAAACGTTTTTTTTTATACCCTCCACCTCAGTGATGAGGGTATACTAAGTTTGTTCTTCCGTTTGCAACACCCAGAAGGAGGCGTCAAAGACCCTACAAAGTATATATATTCTTGATCAGCGTCAAAAACTGAGTCGATTTAGACACGTATGTCCGTGTGTCCGTCTGTTGTTGGCACTCTCACGGGCGTAAATTTTGAGATATTGAGCTGAAATTTTCTACAAATACTTTGTACTTAGGTTCCTATTTAAATTGGGCGAACCCGGAAAACTGATTCGCCCAGATTTACAAAAAAACCTTTTCTTGTGCAGAATCTGGCATGTAAGTTGATATGTATTACTTACACTGTAATCAGTTACTTGCCACGCCTACTATTTGTGGAGGTGAAGATTATTTAAAATTTGTCCTAAACCAAATTTTGTGCGTCCACTTGTTAAATATAAAATATTTAGGAGGCTTCTAATTGAACCAATAATATGTTTTTAAAAAGAAAATTTAAAATTTTTTCAAGATCTTCCATTCGAAAACGTTGCCCTTTCCATTCAGTTGCTATTATTTTTATAAAACATAGCCCATATATACGTTGCCTTAAATATCGTGAGTATTTTCTCAGCTAGCTTCACAGGATTAAAAACGGTTATAAAAGAAAAGTTTTTGCAAAAAAAAATTAACAGAACGAAAGAAAAATAATTTTTTAACTTGCTTTTATATCAAACCGCCATTTTTATTTGCCCTTTTATTGAAGTTTGCTTACAAAGTGTTTATAAAAAACCCCCTTCTCGATTTTTTATACAATATATGCTTCTGAACAGGCCTAAAAAACATATAAAATTAAACCCACACCTCTATGGGGTCCTCGGAGGATTGTCCCCTCTATAATTTGAAATATATACTAACAGGTAAGAAAACAAAATTTGGTTTAATTTTTAAATAAAAATTCTCTTGACTGGGATTGAAAGAAATAGACCGCCCATATCCATGGACCGGTTTTGTCCATTTGCAATACCAAACTATAAACGCTATAGGTTTTAGATGGGCGGACAAAAGGGCTAAATAGATTTGCCTGTTGATGCTAATCGGGAATATATCTATATTGGGGCTCGCCCCCTTCGGGTACTTATAAACGTTTGAGCAAAGCTAGTGCAATACGTTTGAATAAATGATCTCAACGATATCGATTCTACTTAGGGAGTGGTTAGTATATTATTTGTTCCTCTTATTTATACGATTAACTAATAACGTACAAACGAACAAACACTTAAGTTTGCATTGAAAAAGGAACAAAATCTAACAAACATTCATCGGTGATTAGAAAAGGGATTACAGTTACAATTTGGATAAATAAATTGAAGGGTGCTGTTAAGAGTGCGCCATATTACGTTACGACTTCCAAACGCGATGGCCACCCCACAATGCGTCAGCCTAAATTAAGGTACAATAGGAAATGATTTTGAGTTCACGAAATTCTATACTGTGCTGCAACGCATAATTCAAACGAAGGGCAAGGAACAATAATTTTAAGTGGAAGAAGTTATTTGGAAAAGTAAGAAAAGTTGAAGTCTTAGCCTAAAGCTTAATAGTACTTTAGTAAGAAAACTGGCAGTGGGATACAGATCCTTTTTATACGGGGTGAAACGGTAAACACACGTACAATGGTAATACAATATAAAATATGTTGCTTTCTAGCCTATCCATTCCTTCTGTCACGGCCGCTAATGATAAGATATTGATCTGAAATTGATCTGCACTTTTAGATGTTGTTGATGAGGAAGATACGTCCATCGAAATGGTCGTGTCGTCTTATCATAGCGGCAGATGTTTAAATGAAATTGTGAAAACGTATAAAAGCAGCTCAAATGGGCGTGTCTGCTTATAATGTATTTACTGTGTATTATGTGAGTGAAAAACTGAAACTTTTTCAAAGCGATTGGGTAAGAATCCCCAATTTCGTATAGAAATATTAAAATTGCCACGCCTAAAAATTAATTATATTACAGGCATGTCCATTCGAATAAATTTGAAGTATTACATACGGTGGTGCTGTTTTGGAAGAAGATAATAATGGAGGTGGATATCCTAGATTTAGCGTTTGCCTAGAAGAGCCTTTATACCTGTTTTATTTCTTTTCGGCCGCACTATACGGGACCACATAAACGTGTCGCTTACATAAGTATGTTAAATTATTGTCGTTTGCGCAAACAAATTATTTCACGGCACACCAAGTTAACGTAGGGAAATATTTATATTTATGCATACAAAACAAAAGTACAATGTACGGACGAGGTAGTGTACAGACAATAAACTAAAATTATTCTTTTTAAATGTTGCATACACGCTTTTCACCGAAACAATACCTCCTAGTACCTGCTACGTAAATGCACACACACACACACACACACACACACACACACACACACACACACACACACACACACATATTATAGTATGTATAGTATACGACCATCAAGAACATAACCGTGGAATACATACGTATTAGCAACGTTCACATATTCATTTAGGAACATTTCGCCAGCAATATTTCAATAGTTGGCTAATTTTAAAAAATTGTGTCTGTTATCATAAGTTCGTGTATGTCTGGTGCTATTTTGATTGTTGTTGTTGTTGTTGTTGTTGTTGTTGTTGTTGTTGGTATTATATTAGCTAGAGCAAGCACATTATTGATAGATGCATGGATATGGTGTAAAATTGTGCCTAGATATAATTTGTAAAATACATCATATGGTTGTAATATATTTATAATGTCTGCACGGGTTGAGCGACAGTGTGTGCCCATGCATGCGGCTGTAATTCAAACGTTTACAATACTTTTGTATATATGGTGCTCTTCAAACTTATTCGCATGTTATAAAAAAGAGTCTTCCATTTATTTTTATCGTTCGTGGATGCATCGAATGTACTTAGGCGCTTGCAAAATATTGTTTATAGTACTTTGCGTTTGTAGGTCACATTCATCTTTGTTAACTTTTGTGCAAAGCGAAATGACACTACTACGTTACAAAATCAGACTTTTGAATGATTTTTGCGATTTTTGTCATTTCAATGGCCTGCCGTTGTACTAGGTTCATTGACTACAGATGTTTGGTTTTAGGCCAAAAACGGCACTACCATCGAAGGTAGCGCACCGCAAATGCTGTACAGGACAGAACAAGTACAAAAGTGCTATATTAGGCGTATGCCAAATCTAGGGTACCCATCATCATTAACCTCTTCCAAATAGTAAGGAAATAATATCTGAAAATTTTTTAGATCGCAAGTAAAACGTAGTCACTGTGTGCGCATACGTTAACCGATGACGCCCCCTTTCATAGGTTTGTTCTGGACATAATGTATATAGGGTCACCTACGCCAAATATTCTAAATAAATCCCTAAACATCCTAACATTCATAATTAGTTCACTTTAGGTGGGCGTGGTTAATTTCACTTTTCCAAATTTATAAATAATTAATAATTTGTTAACATTCTGGCAAAATTTTGTTTTCATAACTCTTATGGTTGGTCTGTAATAAAGGAAAAACTCTAAAAACTATGCGTTTGGTAAAGGAAAGCCATGGTCCAATTTAACCCATTTTTAACACCAAGTATATAGGAGTGATTTATACTACATTTCAGGTCTACAGGTCTTATGGCTCGGGAGTAACACGAAAGTAACTTTCAAGTAGAGAAATAAAGAATGTCAGAAGAGGCGTGGTCTATTCATGGACAATTTTAAATAAAAAGGATACTAATATGAACAGATCTGACACATTACAGAATATTCGGCTGAGTAGTTCAAGATTAATGCAAAATAAAAAAAAATAAAAAACAATTAAGAAAACTAAACTTAGCTTAAGCGAACTCTTAAATACCCTCCACATCAATATAGAAACGATACGCGTGGCAGGTTTTATAATTTACGATATAATTAAGAATAACAAGACGTCATATATATATACGTTGTTGTGCATTACGTTGAGCTTAATTGCATGGCAACGTGTACATAAATAATTCATACAAACACTCGCCGCTTGGTCATGATTATTGACGCTGATTGATTTTTTATATGATTAATTAAACAAATGTATTTTTTTCATACACATGTGGGTACTAAATGTAATTTAGTTATGGTAAATGCTTAAAAAGTTTAGTAAATGCATTTTAGTACACATGACAAATAAAGTGAGGGAAGAGCAAGGGAAAAAATGTTTAATTAAGGTCACAATCGAACAACTTATACTTTGGGAGCTCATGACCAGTTTTACCTTTTTTATAGGAAGCTGCCACATTACCAGATTGTACATTTTTTAAGTAATAATAAAACTTTTCTAATGCAATTAAAATTTTGATTTTATGCCCACCACCATAATGGTAAGGGGGTATATAGGTCTTATTCGAACGTACCAGCAGCAGCCACATTCCTAAACGCATATATATTCTTGATCAGCGTCAATTGCCGAATCGATTTAGCCCTTCTGTTCGTCTGTTCTGTTTTTTACATTCTGCTTTGCGACACTTTCAAGGGCGCAAAATTATAATTTCTATCTGAAATTTTGGTGCATCTACTGAAATTTGGCGCGAAATTTGGCATACATGGGGCGTTTTTTCGATTCTAATCGAGAAATTATGCAAAAACAAGTAAGAATACTAAATTTGGCTTAAACCAAATCTTAAATACCCTCCACCTCTACAAGAAAGGGCGTGGCAAATATATATATATATTGCGCCTTCTAATAGTGTACATATTACGTATCAGCATGCAAGTCTACTTTTACGTTAAATATGGTTTTTTAATATTATTTAATTATGGGCGTGTCTGTTATCCGACCGCGCCCATTTTTGGCACATCGGTAGATGGAATAACTATAAAGTTCCTAGCTCAACTTTTGTGGCAGATATAAAGATTTTTATTAATTATGGGCGTGTCTGTAATCCGAATACGCCCATTTTTGGCACATTGATGAAGCTAATATTTATAGACGTACATGCCAAATTTCAAGTTTATAGTTCAATTTTTGTGGTAGATAAATAGATTTTTGTCTATTGTGGGCGTGGCTCTTGACCGATTTTGCCCATTTTAAATAGCGATCTGCGTGCAAAAACTAAAAGTGCCTGTACAAAATTTCAGCTCAATATCTCAAAATTTACGCCCGTGAGAGTGCCAAGAACAGACGGACGCACGAAAACACGGACATACATGTCTAAATCGACTCAGTTTTTGACGCTGATCAAGAATATATATACTTTGTAGGGTCTTTGACGCCTCCTTCTGGGTGTTGCAAACGGAAGAACAAACTTAGTATACCCTCATCACTGAGGTGGAGGGTGTAAAAATCAAAATTATTCCTCATTTTAAACATTCTAACATATATGAATAAAAAACAAGATAGAAAAATTTGGTTAAGATCGAAGCCTAAATACCCTCCACCTTTTATAACCCTCTAAAATGTAAGTACCTATTGCATTAAATTGTTGCGTATATATTATTATTATTATTATTCAGATCATTTTTAAACAACAAATAGTGCTTTCTTTTTAATTATAGGCGTTTGCGTTATTCAATCACGCCCATTTTTAGCACAGTGACAATGGTACCACTTATATATGTACCAAATTTCAACTTGATAGGCATAGTATTGTGCGATATTTAATTTTTTAAAGATACAATTTTTTCGAGGTATGTTGAGATTTTTGTTTATTGTGGGCGTATCTCTTAACCGATTTTGCCCAATTTCAATACGGAACAGCGAAATTGAACTAAGAATACGTATGCAAAGTTTCAATTTGATATCTCTAAAATTGCGACCGTGAGAGTGCCAACAACAGACGGACACACGGACGGACATGTCTCAAGCGATTTCTTTTTTCATGCTGATTAAGAATATATATGATTTGTGGGGTCTCCGAGGCTTCGTTCGATGTGTTGTAAACGGATGATCAAAATGAATATACCCTCTTCTCTAAGATGGAGGGTATAAAAAGACGAGCCTTTGGGGAGTTTTGATTTGGCTTAGGCCAAATCTTAATTACCCTCCACATGTACTTACAAACGTGGCAGGTATATGATTACACCCTCTAATAGTATATGTATTAAATATCAGCTTACAAGTTGAGTTTTGCACTGAATTTGGTTTTTCGTAAATTGTAGGCGTGTCTGTTATACGACCACGCTTATTTTTGGCACATTTACAAAAGGGATAATTACAAATATATGAACCCAACTTCAATTTTATAGCTCGAATTATGTATATATACTTTGAAGGGTGTTTAACGTCTCCTTCTGGGTGTTGCAATTGGAAAGATAAACTTAGTATACGCCATGTGGAGGGTATGATATACCAACTCTGAGGAAGCCTTGAAAAGTTATTGTGAAATCATGTGCGCTATCGTATGCGTTTGGAAAATGTATTGTGCACGTACACACTCTGCCGTATATATAAAGTAAAGATCTTTGTATTAACATTATATGTTATGTGTTTCTTTATGTTGCTATTCTCACGGTCGTAAGTTTTAAGATATTGAGTTGAGACGCTTTTACTTTTTGCACGCAGATCGGTAATATCCCATCCATCGATGTACATAAAATGGGCGTGGTCGGATAACAGGTACGCCCAAAATTTAACCAAAAAACAAAAACACACCCGGGGTGCAACTCGACTTGCAAGCTGATACAATATTTGAGAGCGAAATTGTACACTTGCCACGTCTTTACGTAGATGTGGAGGGTATTTAAGATTTGGCCCAAGTCAAATTTAGTTTTTTTACTTGTTTATGTTTACTATCATATGGGAGTATATTGATTTTGTTCAAATACTTGAAAGTGCCAGAAGGGGGAAATGGCCAACATCGGTCGGATGGTCAAATTTTTAAAATAAATCTATTTAGTTAGATTTCAGTCAACCACATGTTGCAGGTGTTGATTAGAAAATAAGTGAAAATAATATATAGTCGGATAAGCCCGACCATTTAAAACTTTTGAACTTAGCCCTTTTTAAGAGTATATAAATGAAAAGAAGTAAAGCGGGACTGTATTAGGCGTATGTCAAATCTAGGATACCCATCATCATTAATCCCTCATCATCATCATTAATATCTCAAATTTCTTTGAATAAATACAATTAAATTGTGGGCGTGTCCTTGGACTGATTTTGCCTAATTGCGTTAGGAAACCGTGTACAAGTTTACACGAACCCACGGACGGTCAGACGGTCTATTGATGCCGATTAAGAATATATATACTTTGTATATATTTGGGGTGTGGCTCGCCCATTTCTGGTAATTACAAAATGGTTGAGCTTAACCCCGACTATACCATTTTCACTTGTTTATCCTTATATATAGAGGCCCTTTTCACTAATAAAATTAGCTCAAATGGGCGTGTCTGTCCCTGATGCGAATTGTATGGATGAAAAATTGAAACTCTTTCAAAGAGAATTTTCTGTTTGAGAAAAACTTATTAATACTTCTACGCCCAAAAATTAATTATATTGTAGTTACGCTCAGTCAAATAAATTTGAAGTACTTTTTCCTAGTGAGTCTAGTGATGTACTAGTTTGCAAGTAGGTATCCTAGATTTGGCGTACTCCAAATTCGTTTTTTTTTTTTTTTTTACTTATGTACATACATGGGAGTAGTATGTATGTCAATGTCACCATTTTTCAGTAACTACTATTGTCGTTGTTATTATTATAGACTCGTGAACCCCGGGTCTCCGAAGAGGTTATTGGGGATGCACCTTGCAAAGGGTTTTGATTATAAAAATCAATCATAAGAACTAAAATCACAACAATTTTTTATATTAATTGTTTGGAATCAAACACCGTGAATATTACTAAAACTTATAAATATAATTCATTTACTCAACTATCAAAAAATTTATTGAAATAAAAACTTGCACTCTGAAAAATTTGTTGAGTGATTATACGCGCAATTTTTTTGACGGTGCGAAAATTATAAAAGGGGTCCGCAGATATCGAAAGTGTGATAAACACTAGTCTGTATGGATCAAATTACACTCTTACGCACCACATTGAGATGTAGAAGGCAAACTGGTTTGGTTGATTTAGTTGATTTAGTTGGTACAGACGTTATGTGTGAACTAAAGTTACTTGGTTGTACTTCACTAAATATAGTTGAGTTGTATCGCTTTTGTTTTATATATTATATACCGTATTGTACGCTCCACTTTAGTGACTAAGTTCGTCATTCTGTTTGCAACACACAGAGAGAGGTGCTAGAGACCCCACAAAGTATACATATTCTTAACCAGAGTCAAAATATGAATCGATCTACACATGCATGTCCGTATGTCCGTCTGAGGTTGGCATTCTCATGGGCGTAAATTTTGAGATATTGAGCTGAAATTTTGTATACAGACATTTCTAGTTCCTGCACGCAGAACGCTATTTCGATTGGGCAAAATTAGTCATGAGGTATGCTCATGATTGATAAAAATCTATTCATATGGCACAAAAAATAGCTATAAAGTTGGAAAAAGGTATTCACATTTATAATGGAGCTAATTAAGTATATTATACAAATTTAAAAAACAAATAAAAACAAGTAAAAATGTTATAATCGGTCAAGCCCGACCATTTAATACCCCACACCACTTAGCTCCTTAAATTATGCTACAATTAATTTGGTTGTATCTGTATACACTCTTATACTTCGTGAGGTATAATTATATGGGACAAGATTCTAAAAATGGCTATGAGATAAGGTTCTAAAAATGGTCAATTTTTAGAGAGTTCCTCTTTGGACCAATACATGTCCATGTGGGTGTGGCATTTGCCACCTAGCAGTTACAAAAATCCGCACAAACTTAATATACCCTTTGCCACAAGTGGTGCAGATTTTAAAAACTAAATTTAGCTTAGGCCAAATCTTAAATACCCGCCACATCTACAATACATACAAAAGCGGGTGTGTAGGTAATTCGTATAAACTTGCAAGTCGAATTTTACGCTGAATACGACTTTTTGGAAATTAGGTGCGTGTCTGTTTGAGCCCATTTGGCAAATCGATAGATGGAGTAATTATAAATCTGTGTACCTAATTTCAACTTCACAGTTCAATTTTTGTGGCAGATAAATAGATTCTAGTCGATTATGTCCCATGATCTGCGTGCAGAAAGTAGAAGTGTTTGTACAAAAATTGAACTTAATATCTCAAAATTTAGGACAGTGAGAGTGCGAACAAAAGAATTTGCAGGGTCTCTAGCGCTTCCTTTTGGATGTTACAAATAGAATGACAAACTTGGTACACCTCGTATCATTTGTGGAGGGTATAAAAGAACAATCAATGAATGAATTTTTATTCACTACATTATCGCACACGCACATGCAACTTATATTACACGCGACGGTGGAACAACTATACTCAAGAGTTTCTGTTTCAATGTATCGCATAGAAGCATTTTTAGCTACCGTGTGCTAATTAACGAGTAGAAAGGTTTCATACTAATTAACACTGAACCCTTTATACAGTAATTAACAATTTTAATTAAATTTGCTATAGTTTATATAATTTTCAAGAATTGTTGCTTATCGTTATAATACAAAATAACAAATAAATGTGTACATAATTTGATTTCAGCAAATAGAGTCCAACAAATTCCCACATATGATCGTATGAATTCTAGACTATTTGAAATGTTATATAATACATCTAGATAATGAAAAAAATTGACCTTTTTTATACTCTCCATCGTAATGATGAGGCCATCAAACCTAGTAAACGAATTTGTTGTTCTGTTTGCAACTCTCAGAAGGGGGCGTCGGAGGCCCCACAAAGTATATATCGCCTTGATTAATATCAAAATCTGATCCAATTTAGTCACGTCCGTCCGTGTGGGTACCAGTTGGCATTTCCACGGTCGTAAAAATTGAGATATTGGGCTGAAAATTTGTACAACCATTTCTAGTTTCTGTACGCAGGTTCCTATTTCAATTGTTCGCAACCGGCTGGAACCGCAATCGGAGGCCACACCATATGTATTGCTAGATTGACATTTTAGGTGGTTAAAGTCGGTCAACGACCACGCCCACAATTGACAAAGATCTCTCACAGCCACACAAAAAATGTGTGAAAATAAATACGAAAATTTAATCAGACATAAACCAAAATTTTTTCAGAGCTCCGTTAGAAGTTAACAAAGCTCTGCTAAATAATTATAATAAAACAAAATTGATTAAAATTGAATTTATTTTGTATAAAAATTGTAAATAAATTTCGTTTGGTTTAATGAGAAGAAAATGGAAATTTTACATTTTACATTTGACAATGAGTCGTCCAGTTGAAAATGGAAAAATCTTCATTTGATATTTGAAAAATTTTAACGCCTTCTTTGTTTTCTTTATTTTATTAACTTTTTTTAATAAAACAAGCCTTGCGGACTTTGTTGTGCACGTCACAAAATTTACTTCAATACAAATATTAACAATTTCTTAAACTTAAAATTTCTTAAATTTCTTAAGGTGGCCACCAAGTGTGGTATAAGAAGGAAGCGTCATATATATTTCGATTTGAATCTACGTAAATTTAACAATGCCTGTTCATGCAGCTGCCTGCTGTTGGTTGAGCTTAGTTTTAGTACAAATATTTTTCGTATTTATAATTGGGATTTGCTTTAAGTTGGGTGAAATCGGTCACGTGGTACACCCACGAACGTCAAAACTAGCTCATTGCCACAAAAATGCACCTGTTTAAGTGCACACATCTGAAATAGTACAAATATCGATTTGCCAAAAGTGGGCTTGGTTGGATGGCAGACATGCCCAAAATTTACGAAAACTTACACTTGGCTTAGAATCCACGTTGCGAGTCTGTACAAAATACATAAATTTTATTTACAAGCGACTAAATAAATTCAGAATTCAATACTGCTTCAGAATATATATACTACACTGTCCCTCTGAAGCCTACTTCTACATGTTGTAAGCATTTCAACATTATGCTGCAACGAATAATAATACACCAAAATAATTTTAATACTTTTTGTAAGTTGGAGACTTTAACTTTGAGTTTAAAAAAAGGCTAAAAAGACATACAATGCAATTTTGAAGATCCATCAATTTTTTCTTTAGTTCCAAACTTTCAACTAAATTGCAATATTTTTACAATGTTTTTGCGTTGCGGACGCAACATAGAGAAGGTAGGAAGAAGAGACATTGAAAAGTGCCTTTAGGCGGAGTGATTTTTCAATTTTATACAATAATCAGATAATTTATAGTCTCCTCGTAAATTGTATGAATAAATGTTTGTGGAATAGAATAACGGTTGTCGCAAATAGTTCAAAACTAGGCTAATTTTTTCTAACTTAAAAAATGGAATTTGTTTGTATTTTAAGACATGTGGTGGTAGGTATTCTGCAATAGATTTGGATTATGATGCGAAAAACGCGTTTAAGGCAGTTTGAAATTTTGAACTCCGCTATACTGTTTTATGGAAATGTCCACATATAAAAATTTCGTATTACTGCAGGGTTAATTGGATGTACCAAATTTAGACCCAACGGAATCACTTTTAGACTCTCTTTTCTATATAACAAAGTACCACGAAGAGACCTTCGTGGCAATGCAGATTTAAAATAAACTAATTATAACATAATTTGCGGACCTAAGGAGAATAGTGTATGAAATGGTCGTGTATAACATGTTCACTTACTCCATTATATAATGTGCAATGTCGTTTAAAGTATTTACAATTAGAGAACACAAGTAAGAAAACTAAATTTGGCTTAGGCCAAATCTTAAATACCCTCCACCACCACCACCAGTAAGTACAGATTCAGACACAATTTTATCAGACACCGTAATGTAACATTTTGTTCAGTTAAAGGTGCATATAACACAATATATATAAGTACAATATCCTTGCCAACTGAATTTAAAAAAAAATGAACAGCTTCAGCAACAATAACTTGCTGCTTAGTAGAACCTTTAGAGCACACGGTGGCAGTGATGGAAGAACGATGGAAGAACCACGTTTTACAGTTTGAGACGCCCAACTGGAAGATGCATAAGTATGAGCATCAATCGAATGCATCGAAGGAATAACCGTAGACTGACCAGACTTCTCAAACGAAGAATCGAGGTACAAAACATATCAAACTTTGCAGTTAAATTGGCTACATGCTTATAAATATTTTAAATCCAGTCCGAGTTTAAGTAAAAGTTGCTAAAAATCAATTTCCTTTTGACGACAATTAGGACATGACCCTTTGATCCCTTTGATCTGTTAATAATTTGATCAAACTGTCTCCCATTAAACCCAGCGCATCTAGGTTGTGCCGGCACATCACTCAACAAACAGATAAAAATTGTTCCGTGGAAGAGTTGCGATTTTTGTCTTTCGCGACATTCTTAGCTTTACACTTTGTGTCCAGCAACCCATACTTCTTTCACAAACAAAATGCAAATAGATTTTGTATAAAATCGTTACCGCAACATGTCATAATTAATGATCCGCCTTTTGACAATATAGAAATGGCCAGAACAGTATAGAAAACAAACACATTTGAACAAGTAACAATAGTAGTTGGCTGAAGCCAAATTTCGGATACGCAACACCTTAGTACAATATAATTTAATTTACGGTCCGCAAAGTCGCAAAGCATCCTAAACGTTTACTATGTCCAATCTATTATTTTCTGGTATAAACCGAAGCGTAGTTGTGTCCACTTTTGATTTATTAATTTTTAACGTTTGTGAATAATTCAAGAAATTAATTCAGAAAAGTCATTGTTTTTCTATTTGTAACATTGTGGGCGTTGACAAATGTTGACAAATGTGACATCGATATCACAAATTTTCCAAATATTTACACACCTGGACAGGAAGGCAAACGTTGACCAATTCAGAATTTGAGGCTGATTAATTTTATAGGAACGTTGCGTACTCCTTTTGTGCGTTGCAAACGCTTTGACAATGTGACCATACTTTTAGGCGGTTACAAAACATTTTATGTTTAGGTTAACATACACGGACATTTATTTAAAGTACAAACGCGAGATTTCATGACCTCTGCTAGGCTTTGAAATAGTCGAAGCAAAGTGCAAAATTTGGACTTTAGGCTTAAGGCTTATAACCACTTATAGGCAGAGTTTATACGTGTTTCGTTGATGTTTATTATATCGTATGTTGTTCTGATTCATGCAGTCTTTGGAAAATTTAAGAGATTACGTGTTGGATTCCTATTTTGCGGTTATTTCTTTACATTATAACATGTACACAGTGTATGAACCGTACAAGCATTTGACATGATATAACGGTAACATATTTCACACAAAAACAAGTTGACATAAAGCTCATTGTCGGGTAAGAACTTGTATGTAACATACTGTAAACAGTTGTACATTCAATATATGGAAGAAGTATATGTTGTATGAGGGGCACAGCTTTACACAGAGAAGGAAAAAGGCTTTTGAGTTCGGTAATAGTACTTGTGGTTTTTTCTACTTACATTTTAACGAAATCGCTTATCATTAGAAGTTTTGTCCCATATAAATATATGAAGCGAGCGCTACATATTATACAATATAATATGTAGTTAACTAAACTTTTGTACTTTACACGAACGATATAAAACACTGCTGCAGTCGTACCTTTACCCATAAATCACATTGATATTGTAATGCATTATTTACAAATAGAAAGAAAAAGACGGATATGGAATATTAGAAATCATATTCTAAACGCCATTACTGATCATTTCTAAAGCATGTTTCCGGGTTACAATTGGTTAGGTTCAAGAAAGTGCTGAATTGTATAACAAACAAGGCACAAGGACACACGATATTATTAGCTTGGGCTAAATCTTGGATACCCTCTACATTTATGGGCAGTTTGTGAGCGTGGCGCCCTCTTTTAACGACCACTTATTAATGTGCTGCATGTTACCGCCACAAAGCCATTTTCCCCCATATCTTATCTGATGTCTCCCTCTGTTACATGCGGAAAGTCAAACTCATACGCCCATCAAAGGGTATAATGAATACATAACACAAGTATGTATATGTATTTTTATATAAATTATGTATTTGGGATTTCTCCTGAGGGACACAACCTAATTTGTACCCATAAGATGGAACAACAACAATACGATTAGTTAGGTTAAAGCAATTAAAAATATTACAAGTAAAAAAGCTACATTAGGTGTACGCCAAATCTATGGGACCCAAAACCATTTTCCCCTTTAAAACATGTGAAATTGTTATAGTCGGTTTCGTCCGACCATGGGGTACTACGCCACTTAGCTCCTTAGATTATGCTACAATTAGTATAATTGTATCTGTATACGCGAGGCACTGTTATATAAAAGTTACTTTGTGAAATATAATTATATGGAAAGCAGTTCCTAAAATGATCGATCGGGTCCAAATTTCGCATAGCCATATATTAAGCCAATTGACTATTTATCACTCATTTTTGTCAAAATATATTAAGAATCGTCATTTTTGCCATATAAAGACTTCCATTATAATAGGGCATTATATGGGGAGGGGTTCTAAAAATGATCCAAATCGGTCCATTTTCAATAGGAGTCTTCTCTAGACCAATACATGTCTTTGTACCAAATTTCATTAAAATATCTCAAAACATGCAACCTGCAGCTTGCGCACATGTACATGAACAGACGGACAAACGTGGTTAAATCGATTAAGATTACGATTTTGATTCTGATTTTAGAATTACAAACTTCCGCACAAACTTAATGTACCCTTTGCCACAAGTGGTGCTGGGTATAATAAAGAAGGAAAATGTATACATGTGTTGCAATAGGCAAGGTTACTGGATTACTTTACGAGAAAAAGGTTCTCCATAGAAATCTTACGTGTAAAAATAACATAAAAGTATCCATTTACGGAATTACGCGAGAAAGAAACCACTACACATTTACCCTAAAAGAACTGCAGTCAATTGGATAAAAATTGGATAAAAAGCTGCCATTTTATTATAACCGGAAAACTAAGGCTGCGGAGGCCGAGAACAAACTCCAACGCTATTGAATTGAAATCCTCTAAAAACATGGACTACTTGCAAGTCTTTAAATTAAAGGAAATCGATCGATTTATGAACAAAGATCACAATTACTAAAATAACGCTATAGAGCTTTACTTTGGTGTATGTGTCTATAATTAGCCCATCCATTGATGCACTGGCCCGGTTGGATAACAGATACGCCCAAAATTTACAAAAAACTTATCCAGAGTTTGACCATTGACGCATCACTTTATTAAAAGTCGGAGTTTTCGGTATTTTTTCAGACTTCTTTGTTAAACTCCCACTACACGGTTTGTTTCTCCCGTTTTCACAAAAATACTAAACATTTTGCAGAACATATCATTGCAGAGCATAGCAAGGCTATGAAAATAAATCCCGAACAGACCTGGCAAATTTCAGAATACTCGGATTCAGGATTAATGTGAAGTTTCAAAAAATATACAAGTTTAGACAAAAGCAAACATGCACGTAAACGTGTGCATTGCTCATATTAATCAATCATTAGGAAATTATTCTATTAAAATGATACCGTCTTCTTTTAAATACATCTTCGGAACAGCTGCCTCAATTTCCATTATTCATGTGTACCGTTCGAATGAACAAATCAAGTCCAAACTTCTCTTTTCTTTCAAAGCGAAATTTACTAAACTCGAATTTAATTTAATTTTTAAAGTTGTGAGCCAGTCCATGGACTGATTTTGCCCATTTTAAATAGGACGTTGATGATGAATATGTAACTTCAGCTTGATATCTCAAAATTTACGAGTGTGCTAGTGCTGAAAGCCGCGGATGCAAAATTTAAGACGCCATTGCGGACGTGTCCGTGGTCTGATTTTACCCACTTTAAATAGGAAACTGTCGGAATACTCGAACAAATTTGAATTGAAATTTTTAAGTGTCAACGTCGTGTTTTACTTTACATTTGATGATATTTAAACAAATTACTTTGCACAGCAATAATTTATAATTGCGAGCAACTTCAAGTTAGTAATTTATTTATTTACCTTTATTATTTAAAAAATCTGTTTTATATTTATTTAACTCTTGTGTTGTGATCTTTGCTTCTTTTGGCATCTCTGTTTCACGCTCACATCAAATATAATTAAAATTTCTGTCCAAATATAAATTGTTGCTGCCATCGGTTCGAGTGCGTATGTGGGGGGACCAGTATTTATATTGCACGTGTACATACGTACGTATGTAATTTATGTACATTCTATAGTTTAAAACATTATTAATATTTGCTTACACTTGCTATGCACGTGTGTGTGGCGACTAAGCACACATACAACCATGCCATGTGCCATGGACAATGTATTATATGTTATATCTGCATTATACTGTATACTGTAAGAGAACCAACAACGTTTAGATGATACAGTAGTTATAAAACAAAAATTGTACGACACATGTACGCTGCAGATAACTTTAGCACCTAAAGCCCAAGGGGGTCAATAAATTTATATGTATGATAGACAAACAAACAAATGCAAAATGAAAGTCTCCTTCTTTTTTCTTTCTTTTTTTTTATCTACTAGCAAGGCGTCAATGACAAAATGGCATATAAAAAATGCTCTCTCCAGCGGTTATCATTTGAAGTGAAGAAAAGCACAAAATATATACGAATGAGCAGAACAGGAAATAAGGACATTCCAGGTAAAAAGTCTTTTATCTTGCTGTGTAATTGGAAAAGATATTGCAGGTGGATTGTGCATTTGAAGCGTAAAGCCACCTCCGAATTGAAACGATAATTTATGGTCGCAGTGTCAAGATGAATCTGTACAAAATTATGGCAGATCGTGATGCCCCTCTTAAACTATCTCGAATTGAAAGCAAACCCCATCGTAGGACATTATCGCCTATATATCAAAACGGAATATACTACTAACAGAATGTTGAAATGCCAAACCTTCCCATTTACATACAAACGGTGGGCGTGGCAGGCGCTCTAACAGTGTATTACGTAACAACTTGCTTTACATGGATTCTATACCACCGTCTAAATAAAATACACATAGACGGACAGGCCTACTTGGCTACATTCATTCAGCATTTAATGCTGATCCAAAGCATCTACACTTTATTCGGTCTGTAATGTTTTCTTACGAGTATTGCAAACGTTTCGATAAAGTGAATACACTCTAGGTGGTGGGTATAAATTAATATAAATTACTAATGGCCAATGCACACAAAGCCCTGTTGAGGTGTATGTGTTGCTTTTATTGTTACTTTTAACAATAAAACGGCTTACCGCACACTACAGTAAATCTAAATAAAAGATGAAGCACTCACTTACCTACACATTAAATATAGATAAAATGTATTTCCATTTAATGTGTAAAGACTTGTACATTAACAAGGGCATGCACACGTGTATAAATCACATTCGAAGGAATTCCGAAAACAATGCCCAACAAGGAGGTCAAGCAACACTTTGTTTAGGCATCTCACAACAAGCATTGCATGTAATGGAGAATACGTAGTGCAGTGTGTGGATACGTACAAAATCGTTGACAACCTCGTCTCCTCGAATGGCACAAATAATAAAACAATTTCATAGAGATAGAGGTTGATGAGTTTGTATTTATATAATACTTAAAATCACATTTATTTGCTATATTAGTGTTTTAGGAGGAATTCGCTTCGTGCCGGACAAAACTTGCAAACAACATTTAATTAAAATACATTAAGCGGCTGTCACTTGTTTCGAACGCAAGAAACAAAACGTCGATCATATGGAAAGGCTTTGCGCAAACATTGCGCACGAACATGTATGTGAACAATGCCATTATTAAAGAACTGATTTTTACAAAGGTACGTTGCTCCTTGTCTTTTCTGCAAAATTCTCTATATAGGAGCATTATTATTTTTGTACACAACATTTTTGCGCCCAGTCTAGATTACTCAAAATATAATCTAAACTTGGACATTTTTATACAATGCTTAAATAAGTGGAAAAACTAAGTGATGACCAAATCTTATATACACTCCACATTTATATACAAAATGAGGCCATGGTGGCTGTGATTTATCCAAAATTCGGTACAAAACTATTAAAAACGGGTTTGCACAAATTTTTGAACAATATCGTAACAACACAAGTGAAAGCGTAATTGAAATCTTTAATCACTGCGTGCGAGTACGTTAGCGTATCACGCCTATTTCCTTAAGTTTGTTCCCGACACACAGCAGTCGACCATATGAAATTTTCTAATTAAACACATAAAATATAATGATTTCTATAATGTGCCCATTATATGTGGGTGTGGTTAAAACGAATTTTCCATCTAGTCTTCAATAATACTCTATCGAAATTACGTCATGGTTTCACTGTAACAAAAGAAACGCCTTAAAAACTATACGTTTTATAAAAATGTACGAAAGTTCTTTGACGCATTTAATTGATTTCCAATAGGTATGAAGAACTTATTGGTACTATCAGGTATGCAGTAAGTAAAACGCACTTCACTTTCAAACTGAGTTTAAAGCTCTCACAAGAGCCCTGTTCAATCCAAAGACAATTTTAAGTATAAAGGGGATTGCAATGAATGGCTCTGCCAAAGTTCAGAACATGCCGCTTAGTAGTTCAGTAGTAATGTTACATTCTTAAATAAGTATCCAAATTTGTGTCAAAGCACAGGTGCTCATATTAATTAGGCTTTGTGAAATTATTCTCATAAAATAAAACCATGTTCTTTTTAATTTATCTTCCGATGGCTGGTTTCATTTTCTTCATTTTTGTGCCGATAGAATGCTTCCAGGAAAACTCATTTTCGAAACTGCAACCCGTTATCTGAATATGTTAAAAGCCTGCGAGTTAACACTCGGAACTTATTAGGATAGTTTCCGTCATTGGGGCGCGTACTTCAACTGATTTTTTTCCATTTTCGACACCAAAATGTAGGCGCTGGGGATATTGTGCGCTAGTGAAGATTGTCAGAATGTGATACAATATAAATATTATATGAGCAACCCCGGATAGTTCGCTGCAGGTACTGTCCCATAGAGTCCCATTCGTGTATTATATTAATAATAACTTGGGAAATGTAGTGACCTCATCTTCAAAAAAAAATCAATGAACTTGCACCCATTCGTTACCTTTTTACAGGTGCTATGCAACACTTGCAATGTGCACGAAGAGACTTCACCCAACAACTGTCCGCGTACATTGTAATTTAGTTTTCTCACTAATACGTTGATTTTATATACTTGCCTCGCTGCCTTTGGTTGGATATTGTTTTTCCCCTGCAATGAAGCATACGTGAGAAATTGTGCGATTTGTGAAAGTTTATGCACACACTCTACGAGCAACAATAGCAGGCACACGCATAGCAATAGGAAAAATTAATAGAAATAAGTGAAAATGTTTTCGGCCAAGCCCAACCACTTAATGCCCTACAACACTCAGTTTCGCAATTTATGCTCCAATTGATTTGATTGTGTCAATAATCTTAATCTTAATCTTAATCTTAATCTTTTCTGTTCATAATTAATTACCACTTCCTATAGAAACATTTAGGATAGAGCGTCTTATAGTTTGAGAGAAAAGTAACAACGAACTTGGTAGTACCCCATCTTATATTGAGGATGCAGAGATTGCAATTCTAAAAATTTTTAAATAAAACTTGAAATGCAATATTAGTTTAGCTAAAAGTTAATATTCTCACTTTAGACCGAATTGAGCAATTTTTAGAACTTTCCTCCCTAAAAAAAATATTTCACGATTTTTGACGCAGTTGGTGTAGAGCATTAAATGGCAGAGCTTAACCACCTATTCTAGGCATTTATATTATTTTTATGGCTGATAGATAGTTTTTCGTAGGTGTGACTCACAACCGAAGTTTCCTAACTTGAAAGCAATCCGCGCTCAAAAACTAGAAAGTATAAAATTTCAGCTCAATGTCTTAAACTGTGTGACCATGAGCCTTCCAATACACGGACATACAGACTGACACAACTAGATTGACTTAGATTTGGATTCTGATCAAGAATAAATATACCTTGTAGGGTCTCTGACGCTTCCTCCTTGGTATTGCAATCGGTGTACATCCTATTCTCTGTAGAGGGTAAAAAACACAAACCCTCATATGTTCACAATTCTTATAAAACTACTTTGAACCAGCAATAACCACAGCAACAACTAAGCAATAACCACAGCAACAACTAAACCATCAGCATCTACATGCCCTGCACGTGATTTATGTTTACGGTGATTTTGTGCTAATTTGTAATTAATTATCACACACCGGAGCACGTACCCATTTAGTCTGAATATCCCTAAACTTGCACATACACATGAGTTTACGCGTAATAAAGCTACAAGCCTTATCCGACAATTATTACAATTATTTGTTACAACCTGCACCACTTGTGCCAAAGGATATATGAAGTTTGTGGGGATGTTGGTAACCCGTAAACGACAAATGCTACCAATCGATTCCTAATTTAAATCTGAATTGATTTAACCGTGTCCGTCTGTCCGTTTGTCTATGCGTATAGTTTCATAAGGGATACAAAAATAACATTTTGCCGGACCATGAACGAATTATTAATTATTTATATATAGACGTTAATATGTTTTAGAAGTCTATCTAGAATATTTGACGTAGACAACCCTATGAAGATCTGAAATTTCGAATGAGCATACCTCCCTTATCACCGGAACAAATTTGTAAAAATGAGCGTAGTCGGTTAATGGTTAAAAATTTCATTTGCGTTGCTGGGATATTGTTTATAAATCAGTGCAAAGCCGTTTTTAAAAGGTTTGTTGTATGTTGCGCCCCCCGAAAGGGGTGTGCTTTATTAACATTCCAGATTGGGCATACGCCTAAAATAGCCCTTTTTTACACTTTGTAAACGTGTCTGATATCCGAATCCGTATCCAGTATCGCTTGCTGAATCGACCACATCCGCCTTGATTTAAGATATTTTGTTAAAATTTGGTACAAGAACATGTTTAACGTATGTATAGAGCCCCTCCCCATATAAGGTCATATTATAGAGAAACCCTTAATATGACGAAAATTCGCATGTATTAATATTTTGTGACAAAATTTAGTGAAGAATAGAAGAGAATTAAACTAATGTTTAAAAATTGCCTGTGCCAAATTTGTACTCGATCGGACCATGTTTGGAAGCTCTCTCCCTATAAGGATATTTCACGAAGTGACTTAAAAGTAATTGCTTGGCGTTTTTGGCCATACGACGATAATAATTGAAACATAATTTGTCCAACAAAGTGGTGTAGGGTATTAAATGGTCGGGTAGAACCGACTATAACAGTTTGGTTACATTAAATATGTAAATATGTGTACGTAAATTCCTTTTCATAGATATATTTTGGGGCTGAAGATTTTTGTCAATTTTGGGCATGGCACTTGCCATATTTTGTCCAATTTAAATAGAAACATGCGTACAGATTACTAGAAATATAACTATAAAATTTCACCTCAATGTCTCAAAACGTATGACCGTGAGCGTTGCAAAAACAGACGAACCATAGACAAGTCATGTCCTCGAGTTAGATTTTCAAGAATATAAATTTTTTTTGTAGTGTCTGACGCCTCCTTATGGGTGTTACGAACGAAATATCAAACTTAGTACATCCTCGTCATTAAGTTGGAGGGTACGATATCTCTCAATATCATATTAAATTCCAATAAAAAAGTGATTACACAAAAGAATTGTGTAAATGAAGTAAACACAAGTTAATAATGCAACACGATACAACAGCAGTAATACAAATAATAACAATAACGAATAATGATGGCATTCATTAACCACAAACGGCGCACTACAAAGCCATTACTTCACTTAAACTCACTCACGCATCAGCATCCATTCACCGAATGGATGGATTCACATACGTTTGCACAACTCCAACTTACTATTTTATTTATATTATAATATTTACGAAAAAAGATGTCAACAAAAATTGTTTACAACACGCACATAACTGTTATACTGCAGTATCCATACAAAAACTTTTTAAATGTTTTAATTTTTATTTAGACTTTCTAACAAAAGAACATTTATTTCTTATATTAGTTGTTTACAGAGTTGCGTGAAATATCTAAGATATTTTTACTAGCGCCAAACACCGCCGTTCATTACGAGTGATCTTTATAAACTGAACTGAACAAAAACTTATGAATGGAGCCAATGTCTATACGTAAGCATAACACTACAAAGAGTAGGAGAAAGAGAGAGTAGCAAACACGTGAAAAACTTGAATGAATATTGTAGCCAAGAAAATTGTTTAATACACAAACAGATGCTCCTTCAATTTGTATGAGTTGCTTGTCACACGTGTTGCTTGCACTGTGCGGGCCGAGCTGTTTTAACACAATACTTTAAACATGAAAAACAAACAACAACCACAAAAAGTATTAGCGCGTCTACGATTGTTTACGACATAGAATGCGAATCAGCTGATTTCGTGTACTCAGTTGAGTACACGAAGTAAATTTTTAGTAAACATTTTACAAAAATTACACTTGCATTGAATAGGTACATATAAAAAGTAACCAAACTTGATGACGTAGGTATTTATATCCTGCACCACTTGTAGTACAGGATATATTAAGTGTGTGTGGATGTTTGACTCTCCTAAACGGCATATGCCACACCCACCTTCAATTATACCGATCCACTCAGAATAAAAATCTGAATCGATTTAACCATGTCCAGCTGACTGTCCATGTAATTTCGCATAAGCTAATGGTCGCAATTTCTGAGATATTTCGGTGAAATTTGAAATTTGGTACACATAGCCATCGTTCACGTCAAAAGTATGGTATAGCAATGGGCAAAGTCGATCAACGGACCGACCCACAACTTTAAAAAATCAACGTGCTGAGCTAGGCTATAAATACCGATTTCAAATAAAAGCGAATTTTATTTATTTGCATTAATCTTGATTTACTAAGCCGAAAGTCCTGAAATTTGGCAGATCTGCTCATATTATTATCCTTTACATATATTAAATTATCCGTGGATTGACCATGCTTTTCTGAGGTCCTTAAATTGTACATGATTAAATTATTTTGCATTAATTCTGGACTATAAGACCTGTATCTTGGTATTGAAAATGGGTTAAATCGATCTATGGACCTTTGTACAATTTTATAAAAAGTACGGTTTTTAAGGTGTTTCATTTATTACGGACTAGTCTTTTATATCCGAAACAAACTTGTGAAAAGTGAATACGTTTTACTCACGTTGTTCTGGGATTGTTCACAAACAGTAGTTTTCTACATTTATACAGATGTTTGACACGCGAATTTGAGGCGTAGCATTGGTATTTCCACGCCCAAAATGACGTATTCTTTCAAATAAATTTGAGGTATTATTTCCTTATTATTTGGAGCAGTAATATATGTAGTGGCGTTCTTTTCAACGAAGTTAATGATGATGGGTGTCCTATATTTTACTTGTTTATTTATTATACGAGTATGGTGCAATATATGCTACGAACTGTTAATAAATATTGTTTTTTATATTTTAATTGAATTTATTGGATGGGATATGTGTGCCAAATGGATAGCTCAACTTTTACGGCAGATATAGATTTTTGTCAATTGTGGGCGTGGCTTTTGGCCGGATTTTGTGCAATTTAAATAGCGATCTGCGTGCAGAAACTATAAGTGTCTGCATAAAATTTCAGCTTAATACCTCAAAATTTTAGTTCTTAAGTTCTATGTAAGCAATGTAACTTTTGCACTCTCCACATTTGAGGTATACTAAATTCATTACTCCCTTTGCAAAATCCCGAAGGAGGCCTTTGATACCCCACAAATTCTTGATTAGTATCAAAATATAAGTCGATCTAGCCATGCCAGTCCGTATGTCCGTATATTGGAACGCTCACGGTCGTATATTTGGGATATTGAGCTGAGATTTTTTACTTTCATTTCTAGTTTCTGCATGCAAGTCACTATTAAAAATTGCGAATTTTTGCCATAGAAAGACTTCTATTATTGTCTAATCAAACGTTACGAAGGGCGGGCTGAATCGGACTACTTTTAGAACCCCTCCCCATATTATAATGGAAGTCTTTATATGGCAAAAAATTGCAATTCTTAATATTTTTTGGTGAAGATTAATTAATTAGATTAATAATAGGCTGTGCCAAATGTGGACTCTATGTGGCCACTTTTAGAACCACGTTGCATATGAATGATATTTCCGAAGTGACGTATGTGGAAATACCTCGTATTTGCTGATACAACTAAACTAATTGTAGCATAATTTGTGGAGCTAAGTAGTGTAGGCTATGAAATGGTCGCGCTTGATCGATTGGAACATTTTCACTTGAGTACATTTTCATTTTGAGTAAATTTATGTCTTTCCTTAGGATAGATAATATAATCATATGAAAGCTCCATCAAGAAATGTGTTATTGATGTTGAAGAAGATGAAGGAAGATTGAAAACACCTAGCACACGAATCACATTGGAATTTTCTTGGTAATTAATAAAACAAAAAATATATCCGTATAATTAGTACCTGGCTTAAGCCAAGTCTCTGTATACACATATATTCAACAATTTGGTAATCACAGCTAAAAGTACTCAAAAATTAAGTCGATAATTAAGTGTTTAAGCCAAGAATAGAAAAACACCGCACACATTAATTGTCGTCCTAGGTTCTGCCGTGAGATACAAAGTCTTTAACAAAGACCCCTTCAGGCCAAAAGTCTCTGTTTGAAATATTGACAATAAATGACATAAATTGGCCGGGAATTGACTCTTAAGAGACGAAATATCTCGCGATTGAAAAGAGGAAAATTTATAAATGCTTCATTTAATTTGATTTGATTTAATTAAATTAATTTTTTGCGGTAATTATTAGAAAATCTAGCCCTAGTGTAGTCGCTAATCAAATATGTAGCTGTAACAAGTACAAGGTGAAATATAAATATTGAACAGTTAACCGCTTTTTGGGACACGGTAGTTACAGATTCATTATGTTCTACAGTTTTTTTCAACTGTGCTAAAATGCCATATGTTATAATCAATTAGAAAATTGGGAGCGGCTATTGTCATATCGTTCAAGAAGAAATGGTTCGTATTTTGTATATGATAAGCGTAAAGTAAGACTAAACTGGTAGGAAGTATAATTTGCTAATGAAGATTTCGCTGCATATAAATAAAATCCATCAATATATATAGAAATCATATTATGGTTTGAATTTTTACAAAACTTTGTAAAGATTGGCTAATTAGTCGATCTAGACATGCATGTCCGTGTGTCCGCCTTGTCGGCATTCTAACGAGCGTAAATTTTGTACAGAAATTTTAGTTTCTGCACGGATGTCGCTATTTAAAATGGGTAAAATTGGTTAAGATCCACATATATTTATAATTATCCGTTTCATCGATATGCAAAAAATGGGCATGATCGGATAACAGATACGCCTACAATCGATAAAAATGAAAATATATTTATCTCCTACAAAACTTGATCTTTGAACTTGGAATTTGGTACACATATTTTTAATTAGTCCATTCATGGATGTGTAAAAAATGGACGTGATCGGATAACAGACACGATCGCAATTCAAAAAAAAGTGGTCCTCAACGTAAAACCGGACTTTCAAGCTGACACTAAAGACATGCACTATTGGAGGGCGGAATCATAAACCTGCCGCGCCCACCATTTGTATACATATGTGGAGGATTTTGAAGGTTTGGACTAAGCCAAATATAACTCTTTCACTTGTTTTAAAATAATTTCTCAGTGGTGCTGAGAATGATAAAAATATTTTATTTTTTCGAATATCATATTTTATTGGACGAGTAGTAAATTAAATGATTTAATGGAATCAATAATTATATGCACGTAAATCGATCTAGCGATTCTTAATACATTAATATTGCATAATATATAAACAGTGAGAAGCACTCAAATGTATCACCGCAACGCAATGACCAGACATATTGCTGATATCAATAACGGTATTATATTACGTAACCATAATAGTCACAATTTTCAAAACATACGTTACGCAATTAGTGGTAAACAATAAATTTAAAAAAAAACTATCACATATTGTAATTATTGAGTTTAGTAGATGGTTATGGACGTTGTTTTTTAAAGCATTATGCATACATACACACATAGTGTACTTAATTTAGGTCTTTAGGTGGTTACGGTTAGGGCAAAAATCATAACACTTGTATCCGTGGAGGCAAATCTCTTTACACGTACTACACAAATATTTGAAAATATTTGACTGGTGAGACTTTCGCAGAAATTAAAAAATAAACATAAAAATAACAAGTAAGGAAACTAAATTTGGCTTAGGCCAAATCTTAAATACCCTCCACCTTCACAACGGTGGGCGTGGGATAACTATGTATACGCGTACCACATTTTAAGTTTATAGCTCAATTTTTGTGGCAGGTAAATAGATTTTTGTTGATTGTGGGCGTGGCTCTGGTCCGATTTTACCCATTTTAAATAACGATCTGCGTGCAAGAACTAAAAGTGTCTGTACAAAATTTCCGCTCAATATCTCAAAATTTACGCCCGTGAGAGTATCAACAACAGACGGACACACGGACACACGGACATACATGTCTAAATCGACTCAGTTTTTGACGCTGATCAAGAATATATATACTTTGTAGGGTCTCTGACGCCTCCTTCTGGGTGTTGCAAACGGTAGAACAAACTTAGTATACCCTTATCACTGAAGTGGAGGGTATAAAAATATATTGCCAGGGAGCGCCACCACTGATGAGAATTTGAAAATGTGCATGAAAGGGAAAAATTATATTTGTTGTCACCACTATTCATTCTCAAAATAATAATATTACTCTATTTTGGGTACGTGCGTATATATGTAGAAGCAGCCAGTAAGGCAAACGTATGTGTTTAATAATAATAATCGATTTTTGTATTACTTACTACCCATACACATGAGTACGGCAATCATGCAATTGAGTCATACAATATGTTGTGTGTGTTGTGTTCGGCAGTCCTACACCGATCACCGCATGCATAAAAGGACGTACATTAATATGCACACATGATATGCAGTCCGTATGGGGCGCAAGTAAAATCGTAAATGGTAAATGTAAAAATCTCGTGTTAAAGCATTAGGTCACCGGAAATGGCCTAGTCAAGCAATAAACGCTTGAACCAACTAAAAGTCAAAATCCTTTTCAACTGCATTCACATTCTCTATACCGGTCTTTGTCTTGTGCTAGTAAGCTTACGTAAGTATATAGCGGTGTGTACTCATATTTAGTTTATGTAGTTGTAGGAACACCTCCCAAAACATCTGAGACGTGATGATTATACCATGCAAGAAAATTTTAAAAAATTAGGAGTGGTTCCACATAATGCACATAAACGCCCATACTTTCACACAACTCAAACAGTTCTCTAACTTTCTCTAATTCATTGATAAACACCAATCACTTATTGATTTAATATATTTTAAACAGTGCACCAGTTGTGGCAAAGGGTATATTCATTTTATGTAGATGTTTGTAACACCCTTCAAAATCACCTTCTAAATCAATTTAACCGCGTCCGTTTTTTTTTTTGGAACGACGAGGATATTTTTTGGAACTACGAGACCTGTTTAAAGTGGACCGAATTGGAACTTTTTCACATAGGGGTCCTATTATAAATAAGGTCTTTATATGAACAAGTTTAAGTTTAAGTTTATTGTGAGACTTTTTCCAACTTTTACATTTCAATTTACATTCATAAAGTTATGAAACAAGAAACAAGAAATTGAATTGAAATTATAAGGTGTTGTTGAAATAACAGCAAAATGAATTAAAGCACCTAGCTAGAGATGGTTCTTATCACCTTATCATCAAATTCTTATTTCTTATATTTATTTAAACATTTTGTGAAAGAACGAGCTTGCTCCCGACTCTATCGGTATCAAGTTTTGTAAAAAAAAAATTTGAAGTGATCTTAAATCTAACTAAAACTAATTAATCTTAAATTTAACAAGAAAAATTAATTAATTATAAATACAAATTATATATATACCTAGTGAACTAATATCGCGAACAAAAGTATAATAATCAAATGAAATTTTTGCATTTTTCCGTAAATGCGTTTCTTGTACAAATGCAATATCGATTTTATTGACCTTTAAAAGGTTAAATAAATCTAATCTGCGACTGTAAGTCTAAGGAACGAACATTAAAAGTTGATAAATTAATAGAATTATGGACCATAAGTTTTCAGGACTTCATTTAACAGTGAAAGACACTCCTCTTTAGCTTTGTCTTTTGTCAATCTTTCAAAATTTAATAAAAATTGTTTAATTCTATCTTCTAGAGAAATCGGTTCAGGATTACATAAAATTACAGCAATTTTTAAAAACTATTCAACCAAAGGAGGTTTTGGATTGCCACCAGTATCATCACGACCTTTGAAAAGGCTTGCGAAGGATTTATTAGAATTAACAATTGCTTTTGAAACATTATTAGAAACTAAAGAATTTTTAATTTTATTAACTTTAACAAGGTTTTGTTTACGTGTTATAAAATCTTTATAAACGGGACACCCTCTCCAACTTGCAGGATGACCACTTTGTTTACAATTTATACAAAAAGGTTTTATACTACTGTCTGTGTTAAGTTCACAATCTCCAGATGCATGGGATTTACTACATTTAACGCATGATAATGGGCGATTACAATTTTTAGAAAAATGTCCCCATTGTTGACAACGCCAACACTGAATTTCTTTAAAGTTTCCTTTGGGAAGTTCCCAAACAACAACTTGATTGAGAATGTACCTAATATTCATAATATCGGAAACATTCTTTCCTGGCTTAAGAGTTACCAAAAAGAGGACTCTAAATTATTTTTCTTTACATATGCAGTCTTGAATTTGCTAACGTTTTCATCGTTGACATCAGGCAAACTACTCTCTATTTCTTTTTTAATTTCTTCCATATCACATTTCCAGTAAAGCCCTCTTAAAATAACGCTTCTGCGACTGAGTTGTTTTGGTGTGTATGAATAAGACTCAATTTCTTTTTGACGAAGTAATTTCATCATTTCACTATAAGTAGAATAGTCTCGCAAATATAATTTACTTTTGCGACGACTTTTGTTTACCATTTTAAAATCAATATTCTTTTGCTTTAACTGGTCTATCAAATTTTTGACATTTACATTAAACAAAAAAATAGGAGGACAAAACTTATTTAAACTTTTACCTTCCTTTTCATTTACCGCCTTATTTACAATATATTTGTCAATATTACCTGTATCAATAAGAAGTTCTCCCAATATAGCAACCCTATTATTGGTATCAGTAGACGAAGGAATTAGATTTTTATTTCCATTAAAATTGCTTAAAGGAATCTCCATATCCGCAACGGTTCTAGGCCGTTCACAAGAAACTCTATTGTCAGAAAGTGACTCACCAACATCCATTTTCATTTATTTAATAGTGGAACAGTTTTCGGCTTCAAGATTGCAAATCGATTGCATATCTGATTCTTCTTGCTTATCCTCCGGCATTCCAATGTCGTGGTTGGATTTCTCAGATAAAACTTGTGAATCCGTAAAAGCTGCCTTATTCAAGCCGTCACGTAATTTCTTTGATTTATCCGGTGGATACCTTACAGCTTTATTTGCATCTTTTTCTTTCCCATAATCCATGGTTGGGAAAGAAAAAATGCGCAAGTTTTAAAATTTGTGGACAAAATTTGGTTAATTGGCTGTTCCATACTGAAACTCAATCGAGCCCCATTCCTCATAACATGACCTATGACAAGGCCTCATATTTATTCATACAACTAAACTAATCATAACATAATATGTGGAAATATGTGGTGTATGATGTTGAATGGTCGGGTATAACCGACTACAACATTTTCTAAGTTTGACAGAAGGAGGCATCAGAGACCCTATAAATATATAAATTCTTGATCAGCACTAAAATCTGAGTTGATCTAAACGTGTATGTCCGTGCGTCCGTCTGTTGTTGCCGTTCTCACGGTCGTAGGCGCGCCACAGGACGCACCCACAATTTTATTAAGAAATTGTATTTAGATTCCCCTCCCCCCACCATACATGACCATCATTGGCACCTATTATTACAAGAGCGGCGTAACCAAGATTCGATATGAGCCAAATTAAACTTTTTTCTTTGTTACGTGTTCCTTTTTTTTACATTGTCGTGATTTTATTATGGTAGTATACTTAATATTATATAGTAATAGTCCTCATTCGTAATGGAGTTATTCTTATTTGCGATAATTTTCAATAAATTTTTTTCCAACCCGAATCCAAATTTTGTCATGACTAATAAAAATTCAGAGGTATTCATTATTTTTAGAACACCCCATGAACATGAACTACGTGTTTATATACTAAGTATGTATAATTTGTTGAACTCTCTCTTTAAATCTTTCACATAAGACGAGGGGCATACAAAGTTTTTTATTCCGTTTGCAACAACCAGAACGATTCTTGATAAACCATCAAAATATGAGTCGATCCAGCCACATTCTTCCCTGGGTTTGTTTTTCCCTCTGTTGTTGAAATGATCACGGACGTTAGCGTAATATTTTGCACATAAACATATTTTTAGTTTCTGCACACCCATCAGCCACGCCCATATATATAGATAAAGAAAGTATTTAAGGTTTTGTGAAACGTAATCCGCTTTTTTATCGTAAATCTAAAGAAAGCGTGTCTACAGCAGAAAACAAGTATTTTTAACAGATGATTGACGTGCTGACATTATGGTTTATATTCTATTCTATTCTATACTATTTTACAGCCCGGGCATTTACTATATGCTCATTCATTGTCATATATATAAATGTATCTAAATGTATATGAAATTAATCTTGTAATAACAAGTAAGAAAACTAAATTTGGCCTAGGCCAGATCTTAAATACCCTCCACCTCCACAACGGTGGGCGTGGCAAATATATATATATATTGCGCCTTCTAATAGTGTATGTCTTACGTATCAGCATGCAAGTCTACTTTTACGTTGAATATGGTTTTTTGCAAATTTTGGGCGTGTCTATTATACGACCAGGCCCATTTTTAACACGTCAATTAATAGGATAACTATGTATACGCGTACTAAACTTCAAATTCCTAGGTCAACTTTTGTGGCAGATATATAGATTTATGTCGATTGTGGGCGTGTCTGTAATTCGACTACGCCCATTTTTGACACATCAGCAGATGGGATAACTATGTATACGCGTGAGAGTGCCAACAATAGACAGACACACGGACACACGGACATACATGACTAAATCGACTCAGTTTTTGGCGCTGGAGGTGGAGGGTATTTAAGATTTGGCCTAAGCCAAATTTAGTTTTCTTACTTGTTTTTATCTAATTCTATTTTTATTTTCATCTAATTCAACTATCTCAAAATTTTTCTTTTTAGTGCACTAACATAGGACACACGTGTTCATAACGTGTTGAAAACTCCGCTTTTTTGGCTCTTTTTCTAATCATAATTTCTTTACTGAGAAACGAAAAAATGTCAAGTTTAAGTTTATTGTGAGACTTTTTCTAACTTTTACATCTTAATTTACATTCATATAATTATTAAACAAGAAGTAAGGTAAAACTTAAAATTATAAGGTGTTATTGAAATAACAGTAAAATGATGATAGAATTTGTTATAATTATTTAAACATTGTGTGAAAGAACACGAGCTTGCCCCCCGGTTTTGTAAAAAATTTTGATATGACCTTAAATCTAATTAAAACTAATTAATCTTAAAGTTCAAATATAATTCAAAACAAACTACCAAAAACAAGAAAAATTAATTAATTATAAATTATAAATACAATTAAAATTATTTAATTAAACATAATAATAAACTAGCCTCTGTGCGTGTTAGGGGAAGAGTTCATATAAAAATTAGGCAATTTGTTGATGTTGAGATACCGTTTAGGGACAATTTAAGATACCTTGGTGTACAATAAGGTTTTAAAATTCAATAGTCATACAAGAAAAAATGTCAACTGCGGGGTAGAAGTTAAATTTCGCAAGAAGTAATAAGAAGCCGAACAGAACAAAACCAGCGAAGATTGTAAACATTATAATTTCTCAAATCTCCCACTAAAAACAACATCCTCAGATTGCAAAATTTTCCTCGTGACTGTAATATGATGAATTTTATATAAATATTATGAAAGTAAATGTTTGAACACATAAACATATATATACATACATTGATATTAACAATAGGAGAGCCGATGACTTCTATCGCTAGTGCTCCTCTTTTTTTTTTTTCTTTTTAAGTTGTACATAAATTTGTTTTATGTATAATTTTAATAATAAATAAAAAAATAAATCAATTTACTGAACTTTTCTGCCCTACACTGTGAAATACGCAAGGCTTTCGGTTTATACAAATGGCATCTTGCAATACCAACAGTCTCCGCCCAGGCTTACGATTTATTGGAGGTTCGCCCATCCATTACTTTTACTAAACAAATTTCACTAATTACAAGAAAGTTCTGACGAGCCTTTGAGAAACATACTGCGTTCTGGGTAAATGTTGCTCATTTCATGGAATGGCAGGTTCATGATTACGTCCTCTAATAATGAATGTATAATTTACATTTGTTCTTCCGTTTGCAACACCCAGAAGAAGGCGTCAGAGACCCTGCAAAGTATATATATTCTTGATCAGCGTCAAAAACTGAGTCGATTTAGACATGTATGTCCGTGTGTCTGTGTGTTGTTGGCACTCTCACGGGCGTACATTTTGAGATATTTAGCTGACATTTTGTACAGGCACTTTTAGTTTTTGCACGCAGATCGCTATTTAAAATGGGCAAAATCGGACCAAAGCCACGCCCACAATCAACAAAAATCTATTTATCTACCACAAAAATTGAGCTACAAACTTTAAATTTGGTACGTACATCTATAAATATTAGCTTTATCAATGTGCTAAAAATGGGCGTATTCGAATTACAGACACGCCCACAAATAATAAAAATCTTTATATCTGCCACAAAAGTTGACCTATGAACTTGAAATTTGGTACGCGTATACATAATTATCCCATCTACTGATGTGTTAAAAATGGGCGTGGTCCAATTTCAAACACGCCCACAATCAATATAAATCTATATATCTGCCACAAAAGTTGACCTATGAACTTGAAATTTGGTACGCGTATACATAGTTATCCCATTGACTGACGTCGGATAATAAACACGCCCATAATTTACAAAAAAACCATATTCAACGTAAGAGTAGACTTGCATGCTGATACGTTAGACATACACTATTAGATGGCACAATATATATATATTTGCCACGCCCACCGTTGTGGAGGTGGAGGGTATTTAAGATCTGGCCTAAGTCAAATTTAGTTTTCTTACTTGTTTTAACTCTACATGAATTTGTTGAATCTTAGGGTCCTTTACTTCAAGGTGATTGCCACTGCAGTTATCCCAATAAGGGCCGACTTACATTGACCTATTTAGTTTGCCAAGTCAAAGGTTATTTTTCGTTTTAAACGTGCGTGTTTTTCCGTAAAAGGGAGAGTGCAGGCAAGGGCATTTTTATGACTTGAGACTTTGAATATGTAGTTTGTTACGCTTTCTTTAATTACATCTTCTACGGCAGGTATATTTAAATCTCGGTGGATGTTGGCGTTTGTAATATACATTTTACAATTACAGGAGGTAATTTGTCGTAATAACTTTGATTGTCTTTGTATTTTTTCCATATTAGAGGTGCAGGCTGTTCCCCATAGTTGGATTCCGTATAACCATATTGGCTTAATTAAAGCATTATATAGCACGACTTTGTAATCGAAACTTTAATTTCGAAAGTGGGTTCAACATCCATTATAGCTCATTTATTATACCCTCCACCTTAGGGAAGAGGGTATATTCATTTTGATCATCCGTTTACAACACATCGAAGGAAGCGTCGGAGACCCCACAAACCATATATATTCTTAATCAGCATGAAAAGGGAAATCATTTGAGACATGTCCGTCCGTGTGTCCGTGTGTCTGTCTGTTGTTGGCACTCTCACGGTCGCAATTTTAGAGATATCAAATTGAAACTTTCCATACGTATTCTTAGTTAAATTTCGCTGTTCCGTATTGAAATTGGGCATAATCGATTAAGAGACACGCCCACAATAAACAAAAATCTCAACATACCTCAAAAAATTGTATCTTAAAAAAATTATATATCGCACAATACTATGCCTATCAAGTTGAAATTTGGTACATATATAAGTGGTACCGTTGTCCAACACTGTGCCAAAAATGAGAGTGATTGAATAACGAAAATGGCTATAATTAAAAAAAAAACACTATTTGTTGTTTAAAAATGATCTGAATAATAATAATAATAATATATACGCAACATTTTAAGGCAATAGGTACTTACATTTTAGAGGGTTATAAAAGGTGGAGGGTATTTAGGCTTCGGTCTTAAGCGAACTTTTCTATCTTGTTTTTTAACTTTATTTGAGTTATTTTTACGCTAATATGTTGTGACCACGTAAGCCGTCGATCTAGGTGAATTCCCAGATATTTGCAATGTGTTACCTGCGGTATTGTCTCGCCATGGATTGTGACTAGGGTGAAAGTAACATGCACATATTTTGAGGCATATATTTTTATTTTCTATTTTTGGAGCCACTGTTCTAAGGTGACAAGGTGACTTTGTATTTGTTGTGAGGCTGCTTGCAGGATAAAGTGTTTGCTTAATATTATCATCGGCGAACGTAAAGGTAAGGTTGTACGTTGACATGTCCGCAGTACATAGCAAGTACAGAATAGAACCTATGATACTCCCTTGAGGGACACCTGCCGAAATCTGCCTTGTGGTAGATGTACAGTTCTTTATGCGTACTTTAAAAGTCCGATCAGTAAGGTAATTTTTGAGGAAGATATGCGTGTTAATTGGAAGCTCATTTACTATACTAAAGCGAATGCACCCCAGTCAGCATATTGTCGCTCCAGAGAGTAATATTGTACATTCCACGACAACACAACCATTATACTATCGCTTTACGACAGTTCCGCAGGTAATGCTCACAGGTGCAATTGTCACATAGTCAGGATCCTGTGTAGTGCATACTGACATTGAGACATGCCAGTATCTATGAAGATTTCTCATCCCTCGGTCCCTAGCGAAAAAAAAAACTATCGCTTTAATACCCGGTGCTGAAATGCACTTTCCCACGTTCTATCCTTTTCTTCTTTTTTGCATAATTGTCATATAAATAGAAGCACGAAGAATGTTTAAATATTACTTCCCTCTTAACAGCAACATTACGTAAATTTCCACGCCCAAAATTTAATTATATTGTAGGCATGTTCATTCAAATAATTTGGAAGAAGTGGTGGTGTGATGGTGGGTTCCCTAGATAACTTTTTTATCTTACCAACATACCACCCAAGATACACTTCATTCTTTGACTGATTAATGACCATTGTATAATTTTCGGAAAAGTGTAAATTGGACAAGGCTCTGAGAGAACTTGTGTATGTGTTTGCAATTAATTACTAATGCGAAAACATTTCATCTTTCAAAAGCTTATAATTTACATTGAGATTCCATATAACAACTAAATAATGTATATACGGTAAAATTGAAAAGTCTTATGGTTAGAGCGCAAGGGCGCATTTGTGGTTATTGCGCTTTGCTAATTGCATCAGGTAATTTAAATAGAATTAAGTGCCAATATTGACACTGTTGTTTGCTGACGGGAATGATGGTTTTCCACGGTCCTCTCTTTCATTATTATTGTATGTACCACATAAAGTATGTGCCGCAATTTATTATAACATCCTCACATAAATATATACAGAAAATTGTTGAACACATCCTTGCATGAGTGGCCTTATTATAATTTATTTTACACTTACCATTTCATTTACGGGTTCCGGTTGATGAACTTCATAAAACCACACGCACTGCGCTGCTGTTGGTTTCATTGTGTTTGTTGAACATATTGGGTCAGCGACACTTTCCTCTGGGGATGGCAAGCATAGACTTTGGTCACATTTCTCTGTCTGTCCAATGTGTGTTTGGGTAAATGTAGCGCATAATGAAGACTTGCAAAGCAGTATATTATCTTTATCAACCGAGGTAACACTGTGTTGCGTTTGGGCGTGGCGGTATTCCTTTCGCGTTTCCATCACCAGCACGCATAACCGATTGTACGTTTTTTTTAAATAATTTACAACTTCAATATCAATATTTTGTTTAATTGAAGCACATTTTCTCGTAATAGTTTGTTTAACACAGCAATGCTATAAATTTCATGAGTTGGTATATATTATAATTGCAAACACATATATTAGCGGACGTTATTGTATAATTTTGCAATTACAAACTTACAATACTCCCAAATCTGAACATTATAATACTTTATGAAATATTTTTATACATCACTAAAAGAAAATTATGTATAAATATTTTGAGCGGGAACCTCCGTTGTTTTGCGTTTGTGTGATTACGCTGACTGTGGGTGAAAACGTGACAAAACATAAAATCGTAGCATGTTGCCATCTAAATTGAACTGTAACAACAAACAAAATCATAACACTTTCAAGTAAACCATTTATACAAAAACTAGTAAAAAATTTATAATTAATTGAGGCCAAATCTTGAATACCCACAACCTAGATTCCAAAGCTGTCTAATGAAAGCATATCCCTTACACTTCATGAATTCAAGAAAAATTCTTTAAAAAAATTGCTCATTTTTCGGTGGGCGTGTCATTTATCGATTTGCCCAATGGTTAAATCCATTCAATATTCGATGGTTTTATTATATATACACTTTGTATGGTCTCCGACGATTCCATCTAGACGTGGTAAACATTTTGACAAACATAAACAATAGATGGTCGACATAAATTTCATAAAAATAAATTACTTGACCATAAAAATTGTTATTTCAGTTTATAATTGCAGCATTTGCAAAACATACATATGGTACACCACTAGTGTGATAAATGAAAGAAAAAAAACTGCAGAAATATACAACCATGAAACTCTTGACACTTCACACATGTGCGAACGGTGTAATTTTCGACAAATTTTTTTGACATGATAACAGCTTGAATAAAAACCAACATTATTAATTACAACCATGTGTTAAATTGGAGAAAAGAAA
This sequence comes from Ornithomya chloropus, assembly GCA_963971445.1. Lineage (NCBI taxonomy): Eukaryota > Metazoa > Arthropoda > Insecta > Diptera > Hippoboscidae > Ornithomya > Ornithomya chloropus. The sequence continues at coordinate 50,750,130 of OZ020530.1, read as the reverse complement.
AAATATTTTGGTGGCGAATTTTTAGAATATTTTTTAATAAATAGTTTTTGTAAGCAATATCTTAATAATTATGGGGGCATATTGATTTCGATCGGCACTTCAAGAATATATAATCGAGTCTATTTAGCCCTTATGTCCATTTTACAACACGGCCGTAACATTGAAACATCGAGCTTCAAGTTGGTATAAATAATCTTCACCAGCGTTTACTTTGATATTGCAAATGGGCTAAAGCGGTCTACGGATAGTCTATCAACGGATAAACTATTTACTTGAATTCCAGTTGTGCAATGCATGCGTTTGAGTGCATGTGTGGTTGTACAAATTTTAAAAATTTCGCATTACTCCTGAACTACTAAGTGGAACTGCTCATATTAGTCCCCTTTATACTTAAAATTGTCCTTGGATTGACGACGCTTTTCTGAGATCCTTAAATTGTACTTAGCAATACAACAACAAAATACAAGTAGTAAAGTTAATTTCGTATTACTCCTCAGCAAACTGAAATTTGGTGTAAATAATTCCTATATATTTAGAAAAATGAAATATGCTGACGAGGGTATACTAAATTCGCTATTCCATTTGCAACACCCAGCCTCGGAGACTACAAAGTATATATATTCTTAAACAGTATCAAAAACTAAATCGAGGTGACTTTTTGTACAAATATTTCTGCACGTATGTTCCAATTTAAAATCGGTACATATTTATAATATTTATAATTAAGACACCAAGTTGTAACTTTAGGGTTACCGGGAATATCTACTTGCCACACGCACTGTTTTGAAGGTGGAGGATATTTAAGATTTGGCCTAAGCCAAATTTAGCACTTTTACTTGTTTTATTTATACATATCTAATCCACTTTATATTTAATATTTATAATTGTGGCAAATTCCATTAGAAAGTTGAAAAGTTTGTAATTTTAATTCTTTTCTGACTTCTGTGTGTCTTTTGTTCGATAATGTAAACAACATATGCGTGTGTTCATATAAACTCACAAAGCTATTAAATAATCTTAAGAATACATTGACGTATTTCAATGCTTAAAACGAAATGGAAAATTTAGATTGTGTAAAATCACGCTCTATCCTATTCTATGTGTCACATGTTCACTATCGGTTATTTTTATTAATCAATGCACTTGAAGAAATGTTTAAATTTGGACTAATATTTCTAAAACGTGAATGCCAGATTTTTCGGGCAGTTTCGTTGAACAAAACACAGCATTACTAAATAAGAAATTGTGCGTAATTAATTAAACGTGAATTATGAAAAATGAGTTTATTAAAAAAATCAATCCAATGGCACATTTTCCTTCTATATATATATTTATCATCATCTTATAAACCAGTAGTGATTTTGCATGGGATCCTTTCTGGAGCAGATTCCATGATGGTACTACAACGTGAAATTGAAAAGGTTTAATGTTCGACTTCTCTCAATCAGAATGTATCAGAATATAGAAAATATTTTTATAATTGCAGCAACACCCTGGCACAAAAGTGTATAATTGTGATATATACAGTGATTGGTACAGCTTGGAAAATTCTTGGAAACAAGTAAGAGAATTTAGGGATTATTTAACACAAATTGGTAATTTACATCCTCAAGGTGTTATTGTTATTGGTAAGACTTACAAATATCTAATAAAGTATTTCTTTTAATCACCTAATATATGAATTTTAGGGTATTCACAGGGTGGACTGTTGGCGCGGGCTACCATACAAACAATGCCCAAACATAATGTTAAAATATTTATATCATTGTCATCTCCTCAAGCTGGCCAATATGGAAGTAAGTTTAACTAGAACTAATAAAAATGTAGAATAGAATAAAAAACAAGTTCTTTTTTTTGTTAATAAATTTAGGTAGTTTTCTACACTTAATATTTCCGGATTTAATTGCCAAAAGTGCTTATGAGCTATTTTACTCTAAGGTTGGACAACTCACCTCAGTTGCCAACTATTGGAATGACCCACATAAACAGAATTTATACCGTAAATACAGTACATTCTTACCATATGTCAATAATGAAATTAAAACATCGAACTCCACTGGATTTAAAACGGCTTTAACTAATTTGGATAAAATGGTATTGATTGGTGGCCCAGACGATGGTGTAATAACACCTTGGGAGTCTAGGTTTGTATGATAATATTTCAACATCTCAATTATGTCTGTTAAAAAAAAATTATAGTCATTTTGGATACTACAACGCGTCTAATGATGTTATACCTTTTAACGAAAGGGATATTTTCACATTTGATGAGATTGGATTAAAAACTCTGTCTGATAATGGAAAATTGGTAATAGTAGTAAAGCCCTTTGTGCACCATTTATCATGGCATCGTAATAAAAATGTTATACGTGAAGTTTTACTACCACATCTAAAATAAAGAGTTTATGTTTTGTAAAAATTTTATAAAAATAATGGCTGTGACTTTTCAACATAAATCTGTGTATAACTAAGTTATTACGTAATTGCTTTTGGGTTTTCAGGAGTTATAACAATCTCATATGATGTACAGCGTGTCCGACGGAAAGACATATTACTTTGTTTTGACGCCATGTAGGTAAATATTAGTTTTGACAGTTTATGTTTGGCGGTCGTGAAGAAAAGACGTGGAAAAATTATTAATATAAACCAACGCGTTTTAATTGTTAAAACATTTTATGCAAATTAATCATCGATTAATGTAATGATGAAAAAGTTATCAGAAATTTTTGTGAGAATTAATGTACCAACAAAACGCACTATACAACGTCGTGTAAAAATTTCATGGAATTATAATAAATTTTGCAAAAAAATATGAACAAATTTGTTAATTTGTCCCCAACTACCGTAGGTACGTAGAAGGCAGGCAGGTATTATAATTTTGGATGGTGACTTAAGGACGCGTTTGACAATATTAATATTTTATAATATTAAATATATAAAGAAAATATATCTGACAATTAAACACGCCCATTTTGGTCCACAAATCTTATGGCTCAGGAGTAATACGAGACTAACTTTCAAGTATAATTTAAGGGCTCTAGAAGAGCTGTGGGAAATTGAAAGACAATTTTAAGTATAAAATATGAACAGCTCTGACAAATTTCAGAAATTCCTTTAAGTTTAAAGCTTAGAAATTATTTGTTTTCGATTTTGCGAAAATATTGATCTATTTTAAGCTGTTTTCAACAATCGTTTGTTCTTATCCACAAGCATTCATACATTTTTGGATTAGAACTTACCAAGTGACTATAAATGATCACTTTATTGCAAAGAAATCCCTCCATCTAATGTAAAGTGACCAACTATACTCATTTAATGGTTTTGTACTCTTTTTTTCGCAAACCGTACTCTTTTCAAATCCTGTACTCTGAAAGTACTCATTTGTATAATTTTATACTCATTTGTATTTCTAAAACATTTTTTAGATTATTTTATTTCAATTTTATTAATTAAATATTTAAAATCATTTTGGTAGTGATTGAATTTCACGCGCGCGTATTGCTTGCCGTTTTCGGCACAATTGAAAGGCCGTATTATGTACCTGGAGAGATAGATAGATACTACAGACCTTTTTTTCTAACAACGTCAAAATTACATTTGTGAAAAGAGATGGATATATCTGTCTCTCCAAGATTTGTGCACGTAATCCCCAGACTGATCTTTGATGTGCAGTATGTACGGCATGCTTGACGGTTTTGACGCATGCGTAGTATGTACGGCAAAGTTTTATGGGAATTCCCTTTCTGTTTAATTTCATACTTTTTGTTCAAGTTAACAAGATTTGAGGTGTACAAAATAAAATAAAATTTTATTTTATTTATCTAGTGAAGGTGAAGTTGCATGTAAGTATTAATATTATAGTTTCATTTTCATTTTACTTAAATAATAGCAGATTATAATATTTATTTAAAATCAAAATAAAAAATATATTACTAATATAATTTTTAGATTATTAATTCAAATACGAGCGATAACAAAAGAAGGAAGAATCGTTTTAACGAAAATTTAAAAAAAGAGTTTCCGTTCATTGTAGTTAAAAATCGAAATGATGACTCCTTGGTTAAATGCACAATCTGCAATAGGGAATTTTCAATTGCAATTCATGGACGTAGTGCAATAACGGCACACATTGAAAGTAAAGTATATAAAACGTCTCATGACCCAGCAGCGTCAACATCCAAACTGACAACATTTTTTAAAGGGAATACATATGGAACTAATGAAAAAAAATTGGCAGTTATGGAGGGTACTTTCGCTTTCCACACAATAATCCATAATCAAAGTTTTCGCAGCATGGACTGCACTACTAAATTATTAAAAAAAATTTGTGAAAAATTTTCTTGTGCGCGAATAAAATGTGAGTCTATCGTAACCAGCGTATTTTATGTGTACACAAAATTACAAGATCTTCTGAAACGAAATATTTTGGGAATTGGTTGTAATGCTCACATTATATCAAATGCCATCAATACAGCATCAAGTTTAATGTCAATAGATGTGGAAGTAATTATTACAAATATATATTTATATTTCAATCGGTTTACGGTACGGGTAGCAAGTTTGAAAGAATTTTGTGAAGAGGCTGGTGTTCAATACAAAAAACTACTTGGTCAGTTGGCTTGCTTTAATTCCAGCATTAGAACGCGTTTTGCAGTTATATGATCCACTACGTTCATATTTTTTAAGCCTTGACAAATGTCCTTCAATTTTGAAGAACTTCTTTCAAAACGATATGTCAGAACCTATGCTTTATTTTATTCACAGTCAGGCGTCGTTGTTTCATAAAATTACTCTACAAATTGAAGGAGATAAAATTTCAGCAGCAGAAGTTTGTATTATATTAAACGATTTCATACCGCAATGTAAATCAAGATTTAATGATGGATTTTTACCACTAATTCTAAAGAATAAACTGACCGTTTTGGAAGATTCCAATCCCGGAATAAAAAATGAATTTTTAAAAGAAGTTAAAATTTTTTATAAAATCTGCTATGAATATATCGAAGAATGGATAGTGAACTTTAGAGCATTAAATTGTTTCAAATGGACCCTTCTAAATAGTAAAATTGAATGGAAAGAAGTTTCTTCAGCAATCGAATTTGTAATGAAGGAAGTAAAAGATATTGTTATTAATGACAATTTTCTCTTTGAAGAAATTCGCAGAGTAAATTTATATTTAAATGAAGAAAAATTGAAGAAATGGAACGATGAGAAAATAGAACTTGACAAAAGATGGGTAGAGATCTTTCGGCATTTTAGAGTAGAACATATCCCACATAAAAATTTAAAAGTTTTAATAGAAATTTCTTTATGTTGTCCAGGCACTAATGCTGCTGTTGAAAGGGTATTTTCACTAGGGTTTTTGATTATTGGAGCAGTGAGAAGTCGCAACTTTCTGTAAAAACATTATCTGCCGTCTTAACAGTCAAATTTAATATGCAAAATGAAAGTTGTTCGGATATGGCTACATTATTAGACGAACATCCTCATTTAGCAAAAAAATCCACTCCGAAGAAAGATATGTTTTTAAAAGAAAAAAGTTTTTATCGTTTTTTCTTCTTTTTTTTCACCTATGAAATACTTGCAGAGTACTCTTTTTGAACAAAAAATAGTTGGTCACCTTATCTAATAACACTTTCTACTAAATTTCAGTGTCAGGTATCTCATTACGCTGTTTAACGCATCAGACTTTGCACAAGAAAAGGTTTCTTGTAACTTGTGGGATCACTCATTATTAATACGCCGATGGCAGTGCTAATTATAAATATGTGTAACAAATTTTAACCAAATTAATTTACAAAAATTAAACCATGAACTTTACATTAATATAATATAAACAGTAAGTAAAGCGGGGCTATATTAGGTGTGTGCCAAATCTAGGATACCCATCATCATTAACCTCTTACAAAGAGTTAGGGAATGATATTACAAAATTCTTTACACGCCCATTTCACGAGAAAGGGCCCTTGTAAATTTTATACTTAAATGGGCCAAGCTACGTCAAATATTCTAAAAAAACCTTCAAAAAGTTCTAATATCCATAATAAGTTCACTTTAGGTGGCTTTGACTTTTCCAAATATGTAAATAATAATAATTAAAATGTTGTTTTTGTATTGTAAAATATACAATACTTTGTATGCAATAAAAGAAAAACCCTAAAAACTATATATTTTATAAAATTGTAGGAAACTTTATGGTGCGATTTAACCCATTTTCATTACCAGGGTACCTAAATACATGGGAATAATTTGTCCCTAACGTCTTCAGGTTTAAGAGAAATATGAAAGTAATTTTCTAGTAGAATTTAAGGATGTTAGAAGAGGCGTGGTCGGAATGACCGGTCCACTTTCTGCCATATATACACTTAGAATGTACAAATAAAGGACCAATTTCACTTTTCTTTAAAATCGGAATTTACTATATTGGAATCGAAATATATAACCTATTTCAGCACGTAGAACTTTTTAAAGTTCTGGGTCAAAAAAAAATACTGATTTTATCTCATTGAACTGGGGTCTCTATCTTACATTTGAAGTGCTCTCTCGTTGTAATGAAGGGCTAGCGGAAAAAAGAAGAAGAAAGCTTTATTCCACACAAGTTCCACGGAAATTAAAACTCGCAAACATGTACAGTACGTGCAAAGTATTGCTTGCGAATATCCTGCGTCTTTCATTATCATAATCTTTCTTCTCTTTGCTTTTATATACTCCACACCAGATGTAAATAAACTAAATTTATTATTCCGTTTGCAACACCTAGGAGGACACACACATGTTTCTATCCGCAGATAACTATTTAAATTCAATCAAGTGCCACGCCCACAATCGACAAATTAATATTCCTTGGCCAAAAGAATCGACTTACGGAGTTGAAATTTCGTATCATCAATTATAATTGAATGCATTCATCGATTTGCCTCAACTGGACGAGAATCGTATAAAAAACAACCACAGTATACAAAAACCTTTGTGCAGAATTCGACATGTGAGTTTTTACGTATTACATCCATTGTTAAGGTACCTTCCATGTCCAAAATTTTGAAATTATATACTTTGATATGAAGCGTACTCAAAATTTGGCTTAACCCAAGTTAATTTATTTTGCTTGGTCATGTTTATCTCCAAGATATTTTTACTTCAATGGTTTGTTATATATCTTTCATTTCGTCTCTGTTCATCTAGAAGCCGGCATTTTGTTTAAGTATTTATTTGAAAAATTTAATCAAAACTCCGAAATAATCATAAAATGTCTGTTTGGATGCCTTTGGAGTCAAACCCTGAAGTAAGTTTTTAAAATTCTTTAATTTAATTTAATTATGACTCATAAATGTGATAAACTCTGCAAATGTTCAAAATGAAGGTGTTGACAAAATATATCCACAAGTTGGGCGTATCCAAAAATTGGGCCATTAATGATGTACTTGGCCTAGATTCCGATATGCTGGAATGGATACCTAAACCAGTCAAATCGATTATTTTATTATTTCCTTGCTCTGACTCTGTAAGCAAAGCATGCAACACTTAATAAGTGGTGCCTCAAATAAATATTTGTCATTTTTTATTCTCATATGAGCAGTATGAGAAGTATCGCACTGAAGAACATGAGCGCTTGGAGGCTGAGCCTCAGATATATCCCAATGATTTATTCTTCATGCGTCAATTTACCCATAATGCCTGTGGAACCGTGGCTCTTTTGCATAGCATAGCTAACAACAAGGAGTAACGCACCTATTTATATATTAAGCGCGCAATATTCAATGAAACACTTTTTTAGCATAATTTTGGAAGATGGACCTTTAAAAAAATTCTTGGAATCGGCTAAGGATATGAGTCCAGAGGAGCGAGGCAAAGCTTTGGAAAAGGATGATGGGGTTTCCCAAAGCCATCAAGAACTAGCCCAGGTCTTTATATAAGCCATCAGTTATATAATGTCTTTGTTCTCAAATTGCGTTCTCTAGGAGGGTCAAACTGTTGCTAATCCAGCTGAAAAAGTTTATCATCATTTTATAGCTCTAATCAACAACGACGGCACTTTATATGAGCTGGATGGGCGCAAGAATTTTCCTATTAAGCATGGCAATACTGCCGAGGACACGTTCATTTATGATGCTGCTCGTGTTTGCAAGGAGTTTATGGCCCGTGATCCTAAAGAGTTACGTTTCACCGTGTTGGCCTTAACAGGAGCTGAAGAGTAGCTATTCCTGATTTGTGTAAAAGAAGCAAAATTCTCCTTATCAATAAAATTTTTAGTAATAAACCATGTGTATCGTATGTATGTATTTTCAATCTTTTATAAAACCAAATTTACATGTAATGAAATGAATTAAATATATTACAATTGGATCTTTTTAACATTGATCTCTTCACTAAGAAAAGCAAACATTAAGGTCGTGTAAGAGTCCACGTATTGTGGGTATTCCCAAGCGCAAGTGCAACGTATTAGATCCTCTCGACATAAGCAGTGCGGCAAGTTCTCTGTAAACATTTACGGGGTGATAACATGTAGGATGGATATTTTCATAGAACTTACTCATAACTTTCTTTTTAATTTCGCACTCTTGTTGATATCTTTCCACCAACTCGGAGAGGAATTGTATAAAGTGTTCTAAATGCCACGAACGATAAAGAACGTTGTTACTGCTACCTGGCAGTTTGGCTAGGGATTGCAATTGCCTTAAAGCATCCTTCGCATTTTTTGTAATGTCTTCAAATATTGTTGTTATGTTTAACAACTTTTCGCAATACCCCAATAAATCATTGGGATATATCGTAACGTCTTTTGAGTCATTTTGTATATTTTGTAAAAATCGGGTTTTAATAGCTTCTATAGAAGTGCATAAGGACAGACCTCTTTTGTGTGCCAATTGCCACTTTGTATAGTTTTCTTGTAAAGATTTTAGTATAACATCTAAACGTGCTTTGCAGCAAGCCGCATTTGAGGTGGGAGACTGCTCCTCGGGATTATTAAGAACTGAAATAGGAAGTTTCAACACAATTTAATGTAGCACTTTATGCGTACGTACAGCGTATGGGGGTAAGGCTTAGTCTATTATCAGAAGTGTTTGGTTTTGTTGGTGTGGACATTGCATTTCACTTATACGTTCACCTCGACTCAAAGTTCTTATTAAAATCCGGCACTCACATGTTGATAACATTAAACGAAACCTATATAAATAATAGTCTTGTAAATAGACCGTTTCGATATATTTCCAAGTGATGAGTAATATTTAGTGTTACTATTGAAATCACATTGGCTTTTGTTTTAAATTGTCAAAAATTTTGAAATATTTGTAAAGAGAAGAAAATTTTTTATAGTAAACGTGTTTATATTTTTTGTTCTATATTAAATTGTTGGTAATAAATTAAATTTATTTGTTTACAATATGATAAGCTGACATGTAATATATACACTCTAAGAGGGCGTACTCATATACCTGCCACGCCACGGTATAATTGAAGGTGGGTGTGGCACAAGTGGTGCAGGGTATAACTAATAAATCTTCACACTACTTTATTAAAAACTCAAGAAGTATCTATTGTTTAACGTGCTGAACTAGATTATATACTTCGATTCCAGTACAGTAAATTCCGATTTTAAAGAAAAGTGAAATTAATCCTGAACTATTTTGCCTAATGTCCTGAAATTTAGCAGATTTGTTCATATTAGTATCCTTTATATTAAAAATTATCCATGGATGGACCACGCCTCTAATGAGGTCCTTAAACTCAACTTGAAAGTTACTTCCGTATTATTCCCGAATCATAAGACCTGTAGACCTAAAATTTGTTATAAATACTTCCTTTATATTTAGCTACCATGGTATTGTAATAGGGTTAAATGGACCTTTCTACAATTTTACAAAAGATATAGTTTTTAGCCAATACCAAAAAAGTATTTTGCCACAATTAACGCATTTTTGTATTATTTATAAATTTGGAAGCACGCCCACCTAATATGAATTTGTTTTAGAGGTTTATTTAGAATATCTGGAGTAGGTGGCCCATATTAATGTAAAATTTACAAAGGCCGTGATCGGTTAACGTACGTGTTTTAGTTGGGTTCAAAGAAGTTTGAGTTATTATTTTTTTTAACTATTATTTTTCTAGATTGGGCACACGCCCTGTTTTTTTTTTTTTTTAATCTCACAGCGTTGCCAAAAAAGTGCGTAGTTAGCGACTTTTTCTTACAAAACGTACATGTTTTATACATATGAACAATTCGAGTGTGCGGTAGAATTGCAGCACAGTCATTACAGGCTAACAATTGCAATTAGTGTTTCTTTTATATAGACACAGACGTATACGAATTATCCTTCTTAATACGCTAATAGGAGAAGCAAGTGCATATAAAGGCAATTTTTAAAAATACTACACAAAACAAAAGCTTTCTGATTTGCTAAAAATTGTTAGAGTAATTAAATTAATTAAGATGCCTATAGCGGATATATTCAAAAGAGCTTCTATCTTGATATTGGGCGACGATAAACTAAATGAAAAAATCGATACGGAATATGAAGATAATGAAATTCTTTTTTGCAAGAACAATGTATGCATACATCCGCCCATGTTGGCACGTCAGGAATGTGATATTCTTCATTATCCCGGTTACTTAACCGTTACAACAAAAATATTCGTTGATCAATATAATGGCGCTAAGCGCTCAACTCTGCTACTGAGTTGGATACCAAACTCTGCGCTATGTAAGTGTCCTTCAAACGATGAAACGTGTCCCGCGTATAGTATAGATGCTGCAGCAGAAATAAATGCCACATTATACACCAACGTAAGCACACAATATAATGCCGAAGAGAAATTTAGAACAACAACCAATGGCCACAACTCTAACAACGACACTATTACAGAGGATGAGATATATACAACCAATCTAGATATGCAAGAACTGCGAACTGAATTGCAACCACTATTAGGGGGCAAGGAAGCATCACTAGAAGATTTAAAAGCTTTACTTAGCAAGGAACCCATCACATCTGTGAACATAACCATTTCAAATCCTCGAATAGAGAATACGAATATACCGCAAACGTACAATTGTGCGGTGGTGGCAGACCGTGAAAAAATGCAATTAAATTCTGATGGTTCCATTTCGGATGACAATAATCCAAATTGGATGACACCTGAATTATTGGCATTTAAGCACAATCTTGCATTCCCAGACAGTGCAAATGCCACGCCTACAATACGCCGTAAATCCTTAATTAAATGTCGACGATTTTCAGTTGATTTAAGTCAAATGCGCTCCTTAAGATTATTTTTTAATGATAATAATTGTACATCCGGTCAACTGGTTATTGCCTCACGCGAAAGCCAATATAAGATATTGCATTTTCATTATGGTGGCCTGGATCATTTAGCACAGGTACACTGTTCGAATTCAAAATCTTTAAATACTTTGTCTGATCTTTTAGGTTCTGCACCAATGGCACTGCTTTCTGCATAATATAATCGCTATGAACGGTGAGGAGAAACAGAAACTACCTTACCGCCAGTTTATGGTTTGTCGACCCGAAGTGAAGAAGTGTGAGTTACATCCCGATGAGGGTAATGTTAAAAAGATCACCACCAACTTCTTTTATGGCACTCTACTCAATGAACGGGGACAAATCGACGATGACCTCTTGTTGCGGAAATGTGTGTTTTTTGGTGGATTAGAGAAGAGTTTGCGCAAGACGGTTTGGCCATTCCTCTTGAAATGCTACTCATTTTCATCAACATTTGAAGATCGTGCAGTACTGATGGACATTAAAAGGCAGGAATATGAAGAAATAACGCGCAAGCGTTTGTATGCGATGTCGCCGGAGGAACAAGTTCATTTCTGGAAGACTGTGCAATGTGTGGTGGAAAAGGATGTGGTGCGTACTGATCGTACGAATCCATTCTTTTGTGGTGATGAGAATCCCAACACGGAAATTATGAAAAATATTTTACTAAATTACGCTTATTACAATGCGGGCATTTCCTATTCCCAAGGAATGAGTGACTTATTGGCGCCGATTCTATGCGAAATTCAAAATGAGTCTGAGACGTTTTGGTGCTTTGTTGGCTTAATGCAAAGGGCTTTCTTTGTCTGTACACCCACTGATAATGATATCGATCGCAATTTGAATTATTTACGTGAACTAATTCGTGTAATGGTGCCACGTTTTCACGACCACTTGAACCAGCACACCGACGCCAAAGAGCTGCTCTTTTGCCACCGTTGGCTTCTGCTATGTTTCAAAAGAGAATTCACCGAAACTGTAGTTATACGCATGTGGGAGGCTTGCTGGTCCAATTATTTAACAGATTACTTTCATTTGTTCCTGTGCTTGGCCATAATAGCCGTATACGCTGAAGACGTTATTGCGCAAAACCTCAGAGCCGATGAAATGTTACTACATTTCAGTTCACTGGCCATGTACATGGACGGTCAACTGATATTGCGCAAGGCTCGAGGCTTATTGTACCAATATCGTCAGTTGTCGAGGATTCCCTGCACATTAGCTGGTTTGTGTAAACGTTGTGGGCCAGGTATGTGGGACTCAGAACATCGCCCCGCCCTAGAGTGTGTAGGTCATACAGATGACGACAAGTGCTCATTAGCCATTGACTAAACGTGACATTAGCCATCTAATTGGCGCAGAGTGTTTATTTCCTCATAAAGGACTTGGTAAAGATTGTTAGGCCTCTATGATCGGAACTTGTGTATGTGTAATTGGAGTGGAGTTAGCACAAAGCTAACGATTGTTTAAAAACCATATTTAATGCGTACGGGTACAATAAATGTGAGAGAAATAATGGTCAATATTTCTGTAAACCACATATATCCACTTCATGCTTCAAATAAAGCTTTTAAATTAAGATCCTTCTCTTCTAAAATGTGTGTAATATTGTGCCGAACAAAAATCAATAATTCAGGTATGTATGAGAAGGAAAATTTGATAAAAAATTTGAGAGAAAAAAATATTTTTTCGGAAAAATTATTTTGGGAAAAAAAATTAAACGTTAATTAAAAAAAATATTATTTTTTCGGAAAAATTATTTTGGGAAAAAAATTCAACGTTAATTAAAAACACAAATGGCGGAAGAATCTGAACAGAAATTGCCACAAGAAGAAGTGGCCGAAGAGGCCGAAGAGGCGGCCCATAATGATGAAGAGAATACTAAGCAAGAAACAGACAGCATCGCGCTAACGCAAGAAGAACAAGAACAAAAACAGGAAGAACAAGTAAATTTGCAACAACCTGAAGAGGAAGCCAAAAATGAAAGCGATGACGACGACGAAGAGCCCACAGCGTGTGCTACAAATGATCCCGAAAGAGAAGAAAAATATAAGCTCTACAAGCAGCTTGTCAAGGACATCAATTGCCAAAACCAAACTATAAAAAACCTAAAAGACGCCATAAAAGATATCGAGTGTAAGACCTGTACCACAGATTGTGAGAGTAGCGAGTTGAAGACTTTACTCGACTGCATGGATTGCGAAATGAAAAAGTTGCGTTGCTTGATAGCAAAAGCAATGAATTTACAAAATTTCGGCTCTGCACGTATGTACAAAGATATAGATTTGGCCACAACCTTTGAAGAAGACCAACTATAAACCGTACAACAAATTTTCTACAACCTAAACTAATAACACAAAAAAGGGCAGCAGTTGCAAATTTTCATATACATTCTTTAATTTGGATTTTAAAATTATATATATGAGCCCCACAAGATTTCTATAGTAATATATACGTACGTACGCAAACAATGAAAATAATATAAACTCTCAATAAATTCACATTTGTGGCAATAGTTCAATCGGTGTAGTGAACTTAAAGTCTTCAGGAAATAGTTTAACTGCCTCAGGGTACATAAGTTTATATGATTGTCTGATGGTAACATCTGCAACACCAGCAATGTCCCCGATTTCCTTTTGGCTACGTTTATGATCTGATGCCTAGCATGTTAAAATAAAAAAATCTATCACAATTTGAATGAAAAGATTGAACTTTCGATTATAACCTGGGATGCCATATAGATTGCCGCTGCTGCCACCGAAATAGGTGACCTGCCCGGAACAATATCCATTTCTACCGCTTTCTTAGCAATATGTGTTGCTGCTCGTTGCACCATATTCGGTAAATCTGAAAGAAATTTAGAAAAAATTATACACACACATGTTACAAGAAAAACGGTGTGAGAAAGGTTTCATTGACTTTGCGGTACCCTTCACATTTATATTTATGTAGAGTGTGGGCGTGGAATGTATATAATTATGCCCTCTTTTAATGACCAGACTAAGTACGTATGTATGTTGTGCCGAAAAGTTCGAAAAGACACCAAATTCCGGGTTTTTGTAAATTAATTAACCCATCTCGCCCATTGTAAACGGATTTATGCTTCGGGTAATTATAAATACGTGCATAAAGTTCTCATTAGGATATTTTTGAGGTTGAGATTTTTATCAATTGCGGGCGCGGGCGTGGTCGTAGGCGTGGCCGTAAACCGACATCTTTAATTAATTAGATTTCGAAGCTAATGGTTTGCGGCGTCCAAAAAGTCATGTGAGAGTTACATACCGAATGACATATTTAGTATACCCCCCCATTCATGTGGAGGGTACAAAACCAATGTCTGTTTGTAAGCTTTATACCAAGATTTGCACAAAAACGTGACATAAAGTCTGCAGTAGTAATCAAATCTACACTTGTTTCTAAAGCCTTCAGTGTGAGTTTGAAGCAACGACCGATTTCCTTTTTGCTTATTTTGCTGACAGCACAGATTTCCTTAAATGTACGCGGCACTCCCTCCTGACGGCACGCTATATAAAGGCAAGCCGAGGCTTTAGCGTCATTGGAACGACCTTTCAAGTTTTTACCATCATGAACCTAAGAACGGTGAGATAATAGTGAACTATTCCCATTCAAACATATGTGAGATGTCCGACCTGCTTGAACAAATTGTTGGCTCTATCTACAATAGTTTTCGGTAAATTAATACGGTCGGCCATCATTGAAATTTCTTTAAAAGCCGAAATTAATGATCTGTCTGAACTGCTCATGGTGCGTCTATTTTGATACTTTGGTGACCCAAATGCATCGAATGACGCAGATCCTGTGCCTGGGCCAATAATGGTCGACAAATCACCACCACTTAATAGGGGATTTTCCGGACCACCGACACGACTGGGATCTACGCCGCTTTTTTCATTGCTAAATGTACGCCATTCGGAACCTACATCAATTACTCTATCCCCAACAACCAGGCCACACTCCGAGCATATCATGTCACCAGCTCTGTAGTCCTCTATAAGTGGCGCATCTGGGTGTGCATAACAGCACACCTTATTGTACTCTCTGGAAAGATGTTGATTACACCATTATTTTTAAGAGTGGTTCCCTTATCTTTACCTAGTTGAACAGCTCGCCATCTTATAAGCTGCTTTGAAATTTTTCAGCAAATAATTATAAAAAATTGCAAAATTGATAAACTTTCTTGTGCTTCACTGCAATTTTCTCTTTGCATTTTTCCCTTAGACACAACTTACCGTATTTACTCTCTACGTTACGTAACGCTGTGTCATGCAAACACCGACCACACATAAAAAGCATACATTACGCATTCAAGTGAATCAAAGGTAGACAGGACATGGCGTCATTTTTATAGCAGATTATAGCAGAATCAGTAAGCTGCACAAGTTACGTTAATTTAAGCAATTACCTCTAAGAGCTAAACCGTATATTTCATGAGTATTGTATTGCGCGAATGCCTGTGAATGCGATTTAACATAATGCTTAAGAGCAGCACCGCAAAGCGCATCCTTTTTGCATTGAAATGTCAATATAAAGTTGATTGTTCTTATTTGCCCTGTCAATGCACATCTATTTGTAGCTGCAGAGAATGAAATATTTGATTAATTTGTTTCTTTCAGGAATCATGCAATGCAAAGTATATGTTTTACAAACATATTCACAACGCAACTATTCGCTGCAGAGTGTGTGTTTGAGCCATTACAGTAAAGTTTTTTTTTCAAAGAAAGGAACGGAGGTGAAAAGGGGATAAACCAAAAAGCGATTCTCTTCCAATAAATATTTAGCGGCATTTGTAAGAATTTGTAAAAATGGTGCGTATTTAAGCATCTAATTTTTTTGCCCACCTTTATATTTAATATTTGAAGTGAATATAAAACTTATATATTTCATTTATTTCATGTATTTCCTAGTTGCCGCTTTCACTATTGAAGACTGCTCAAAACCATCCAATGGTAAGTTGTATGAGTTTATCTCTGTTTGAAAGATATATTGAGATGTAAATGTGATGAAAATTTGTTTCATTTTATTGCTTAGCTGGTTGAGCTAAAAAATGGCGAAACTTATAACGGCCATCTCGTTAGTTGCGATTCCTGGATGAATATCAATTTGCGTGACGTAATATGTACTTCAAAGGTTAGCTAAAATTTATTACGATTTGTGTGACTTGAAGAGAATTCTCTGCATATCTGTAGGATGGCGATCGATTTTGGCGTATGCCGGAATGCTATATACGTGGAAGCACAATTAAATATCTTCGTATACCCGACGAAGTTATTGATATGGTTAAGGAAGATGCCCAAGCAAAATCGAGGAATCGAGCCGAAATGAGCAAAAGTCGTGGCGGTGTAACAGGAGTTGGGCAAAATCCACGAACTCGTGGTGGCAATCGCAATAACTTCAATAATAGAAACGTACAAGGTATAGCCACTACTAATGGTGTGTTAAGATCACATATGCAGAACAATCATAGGGTTATAGCACAGCCAAATAAAAATCGAAAATAATTCTTAAAAGCACCCATCTTTATATGAAGATGCTTCTTAATATATATATAGCCTACAGCAGTTATAAAGAGGAGGGTATATTATGTATGTTCGTCTAAAAATAATCTCCCTTTTTTGTGTACAAGCTGCAGGTCCCTTTTTTGAGATGTTACAATAAAATATGTGTAACAAGGACGGACATGTCGACGCAAAGGCGATCATAATTGAAAATTGGTTTAAATGGGGCCATTTTTAGATAGTTGAGTATTTATATTGAGGTTGTTTTCCCTATATTCATATGGGACATAAGAGGCATTATCCAATTGAGGGAAAACCTCTAGAACGGACGGACCGTGCATACCGTAATGATATATATATATATATATATATATATATAGGATCGATTTTTAAAGACCAAGTTTTGTTAAAGTTTTTTGTGAAAATCTCGCTTAAAACGATTGAAAATTATTTTAACAACAAAAAAAAAATATCCCTTTTGCAATCCTCTCTCTTTGTAAAATTTTACTTTTAAAATATGTCTCCCAAATATTTCTCTGTTAAACTTTACACAGCGTTGCCATTATACCAAAAAAAGGGTATTTTATTCTACATTATGGTGGGACATTTTCACATTGTTATTCCCGCGATGACTTGAGATTGGTGTTCTTATGTTTGTGTTGTGATTTATATGATGTAATATTTTATTCTTAATATTATAATGTATTTTTTCAAATTCCTACCAGGTTATAAGAAGATAATCCTTTAAATGGACATAAATTCCTCTTCATGTGCATGTAAAGAGTTGCCACCCATCAGAATATTTTTGTAGCTAACTTGGTGTATATGTTGTTTACATTGTATTTGAAACGTTTGAATTTTGACAACTAAAAATTTAATTAAAGAATGTGTAAGACACCAAAAAATTTAAAAAATTTTTCTAATATCTATTGGAGAAAAAAGAACTTAGACTTTAAGTATATACGCTGCCGCTGCATCATTGCAGCACTGCACGATGCATTGAACGTATCTATTTAAATGCGATCCAATTTTGCAAATTGAGTGCATCGCTGCAACCATGTCGCTGCGGAGTATATGTTCGATTTAGATTCTTGACCATAAATATATGCGCGTTAAGTTAAAAACAAGTAAGAAAACTAAATTTGAATTAGGCCAAATCTTAAATACCCTCCACCTCCACAACGGTGGGCGTGGCAAATATATATATATTGCGCCCTCTAATAGTGTATGTCTTACGTATCAGCATGCAAGTCTACTTTTACGTTGAATATGGTTTTTTGTACATTGTGGGCGTATCTATTATTCGACTACGCCCATTTTTGGCACATCAATAGGTGGGATGACTATGTGTACGCGTACCAAATTTCAAGTTCATAGGTCAATTTTTGTGGCAGATAAATAGATTTTTGTCGATTGTAAGCGTGGCTCTGGTCCGATTTTGTCCATTTTAAATAGCGATCTGCGTGCAAAAACTAAGTGCCTGTACAAAATTTCAGCTCAATATCCAAAATTTACGCCCGTGAGAGAGCCAACAACAGACGGACACACGGACGTACATGTCTAAATCGACTCAGTTTTCGACGCTGATCAAGAATATATATACTTTGTAGGGTCTCTGACGCCTCCTTCTGGGTGTTGCAAACGGAAGAACAAGCTTAGTGTACCCTCATCACTGAGGTGAAGGGTATAATAAAACTTTTTGAGAGACCCCGAGAGAGCGAGAGAAAGAAAGAAAAATCAAAAGGGACTATTTAAATTTATATATATTTTTGAAACTTTTTTATTCAATATATATAAAGATCAGGGCTTTCGGACTATGTAAAATTTAACATGGTCTCATATAGATATATAGATACATTACAGGTTGTAGGTTTACACGGGTATAAATAAATAAAAGTTTCTTGTCACATCCGCCTATTTGACAATAAACTATGTAGATATAACAAGGATTTGTGAAAAATGTCATTTTCCAAAATAAGTAGGCATAGCCTACCTATTAAATTAGGTAAATTGTTTCATTAGGTTATGTCCCTTTTGAAAAGTGTGTTATATTCTTATACGTCCGTACATCCGTGCAATGGTTGTTGATAAGAAAACATGTGCAAGCATATCGTCCTCTTCTACCTTTGCACCGGCCATTTTTAGTTGACGGATAAGGTTTTCAAAGGCCATAATATAAGGTAGGACGCTATCATTTGGTCCCAATTTTAGATTTATCAGTCTTTTCCTTATTAAGATTTGGTTTACCAAGCTCTTTTCGGCGAACATAGATTTTAGGGCTTCCCACATTTCTTTGGCTGTATTTTTGTCTCTTACATTCCCCAGGCAACTTGAGTGAACAAAGCTTACTAAGCGATCCTTGGCTTTCTTATCTTTCTTATTGAATTCATTTAGAGCGGTTTGATCAGTAGGTGGCATGTCGGTTAGAACATCCATCAACCCAACGGATTCAAAATACAATTGAATTCTAAATTGCCAATCGTCATATCCGGAGCCGTTAAACTGCGGAATATTATTGCCGTCCTTGTTATTTTCGCCCATAACCTCTTAATAACAGAACTCGTTATTTTCGTTTTAAATAAAAATATTAATTTTATTTAAAAGAATAACTTCCGACAAAAGGCAAAATTCAATTAAAGAAAAATTCTATTTTATACAATAGACAATTGACTCAGAGATTGTTTGTATATTTAAAATTATAAAGTGTTCACATTAACAGGCACTATACGTACGAGGCGAAAAGAATTACCTAAAATTGCGAAAGCTAAGGAAGATTAAAAAAAATGAGTTTTCTACAAAACTTTTTAAATCTGAGAATTTTGCTCTGACCATTTATAAAAGCAAGCCTAAAATAAAAAAGTTTTACTACTAAGTTCAAAACATAAAAAAATAACAATTGGAAAAAATAAAAAACTTATTCCAAAACAAGTGAAATTAGTCGGTCAAGCCCGCCCATCAAATGCCACTTGATATATTATTCAATTTAATTTTCTTCTTTGATAAATGAAAAGTTTTATTTTACCCTCCACCTTAGGGAAGACATGATTAAATCGATTCAGACTTTGATTCTGAATAGATCGGTATAATTGAAGGTGGGTGTGGCATTTGCCGTTTGGGATTTACAAACTTCCGCACAAACTTAATATACCTTTTTCCACAGGGTGGTGCAGGGTATAAACAGTAACCTATAACTATATAAGCATCAAGTATGGCGTGGATGTACTTGACTAAATGGCCCGAAAATATAGCGTTAAAGCAAGCTCACGCAGATGGCCTCTACAAGTTTTCTACATATAACATTTTTGATTCAGTAGCTATCAGTGCTTGGAATCTGTATAAAGAGACCACTCAAATAAATATTTCAAGAAAAGAATTTTTTTCCAATTGGCTGAATTTTTTAATAATAAAGCTTCCATTTACATTGATTTGGAACTATCTTCTTTACAAAAAACTTCAATTTTCTTGTATGAGTTAAATTGGCTCACTTCGGTAAAAACAGGTATATAACCAACATCCGTAACTCTAGTGTTAAAGTTAAAGTTGTAGACCAGTCAGTGCACCGACTTTACCTATTGTGTGGTACTTTTGACGTTGATGATGGATAAGCTCGACGTCTTAAAATTTGCGACTGTGAGAGTGCTCAAAGCTTTGGGTGCAAGGTTGTGGGCGTGTCTTTGAACGGATTTTTCCCAATTGTAATAAGCAACCGCAGACAATCTGGAAGATTGTGTGTGCAAGATTTCAGAATGATATCTTAATTTTTGCGACCGTGGCCGTTCTGACAAAAATGTGTACGAATTCACACCGAAACATGGACGGACAGATGGGCTAAATGAACTCGGCTATTGATGCTGATCAAGAATATATATCGTTTTTGGGGTGTGGCTCGCCCGCTTCTGGTACTAACAAGCGTCTGAACAAAAACAACATGCTCCCACCTCACTATGACATTTTATACCTAAATGTTGTTTAAGGATGTTGTTGTGTTGTTGCATTGTATAACTATACATTTATATCATATGTTAAATACATCAGAAATTTGTATTTTACTCAGTAATAATTTGGTGTTCCATTTCGATCAGATTACATACATTTCGAATTGAAATTAATCTCGTTAAGAGGATTGTTCTTTCAAAACTGAAGTACCTGGATGTATTCAAATCAATACTAATGGGAAAAACTTAACTTTTTAGATTCAATGGAAGGTCTTAAAATAGATTAAATCTTAATAACAGAATAAAAAATTATTAAATTTTACTGCGCACCAGGTCGAAAAATCCACATTTTAATGGTCAACTTACAACCAATTAAGCCCAAATAGTGGACAAATCCCACACTTTAATGATGCGATCTTGACCTACGGTAAGTAGACGTTTGCGCTCCTCATCGAGATCCATACAAACTATTGAATGTTTAGCATCATGGAATGAGGCCAAAGAAGGTCGTCTAGAAGTTCAAAAAAAAAAAAAATAATGGGTACAAAATGAAATACAATGCAGACGTATTTTATATACATACTCAACAGTTTGTAATTGATTATAACAAGGATTACAGCAACGCACATCAAATTCGAAGCCCATTATAGGAATATTTATACGGTTACTAGAGCAATTATCGCAAATGGCTTTGCCGCAGTGCCTGCAGTGGTGTTGTCGTATGCCTAGAAAAAACCGATTTTATAATTTTATGAAAGTGGTCTAGATTCTGTAATTCTCTTAAATTAATTATACCGATTTGTTTTTGATCCATCATGGAACGGAAATTCCAAAAGAATGGCCGCGAACATAACTGACAATTGTTCGATTCTACCCATGCCGGCACTTCTTTACGCATTGAATTCATTTCCCAAAACACTACTACACTATCTTCACCACAACTAAGCAATTGTTGCGTGTGATTAGCGTATGCCAACGAGGAGACTTTGTTACTAAAAGGAGCATAATTTGCATTAAATTAATTTAATTAATTTTTGAATAGTGTGTATTAGCAGACTTGTGTCCTTGCAATTCATATATGGTACCACGTTTGCCGCCTACATCCCAAACAATTACTGATTGGTCACAAGACCCGCTGAAAAGTAATTGGGGACCCTCAACCCACTTCAGACAACGAATACTTGCTAAATTGACAATAACGACTTGATTTGTTAATATGTTTCCGATTAATAAGCAACGATTTACCAGTGTGTCCTTTAAATGTTGTAACCAATTGAGCATTTTGTGTATCGCAACGCAACATGGTTATTTGTCCAGCGTAGTCACCAACAAACGCGTATTTGGCTAACGCATCAAATCTGTTGAATAAGTACATTAACAAATGCGTCCTCTTAATATGGAACGTTTCATATTTACTGCAATGATGTGCACGGGGTTTCGAAGTTGTATACTCCAATGCGACGGGTGGTCTCAGTACAATGATATGCAAATGTTTTATCCTTACTACACGACAAAATCCAATTGTGGGCTTTGGAGAATACAATATTGACCACTCGGGCTTGATGTGCCAAGTAGTCGCGCACAAAAGACAAACGATTACAATCTTCAGAGAGGATATATTGTGTAATGGTGCCATTCTCTTGGCCAATGTAAAGTTGACGGATGTCTGGAAAATAAGCAATGCATGTACAACCTGACGGCATAAACTGACATATGCTCGGCCAATATTGACCCGAATCACGCTTCAACCACACTCGCACTGTTCTGTAGTAGTAAAAGTGGCAACAACAGCAATTAAGAGTCAATTGTCCCAACAATAACATACATGTCCGTAAAACTCACTTATCATCCGATACACTAATTACTCCATTTTCACCGGGGATGAAAATGGCGGCATTAATATCATCACCACTACCTTCCAATTTGCTGAGCAATTCCGGTTTTTTCATACTAAAGCGGTCGTTATTAGTGCGTTGAGCTGGCTTTATTTCGGCAGCCATTCTTAAAACAAGAACAAAAAAAGCACAATTTGTTATCTGAATTTTGTATTAGCAATGAAACGTTATTGTGGGTGTGATCTTTGCAAGTTTGGTGACATCTTCGTAGTTTCGCAAAGAAAAATAAAATTAAATAAACACTAACAACACGTATTAACAAATGTACCTCGTTTACAGTGACAGGCATGTTAAATTCGTTTAGAGAGAAAAATTAATGCAATTTAAGAAACTTTTATCAAACCTCTATATAATTGGACGCTAAAGTGTTTATATGGTATAGGTTGAGTAAATTTTTTATAATTGAAAAATTTTCATTTCAAGTTCATGCAAGCGAATGAAATATAATTTTGTATAATCATGGAATAATAAAGAACAAGCGAAATTTGCATTTATTGTTCGCTTGTATTTTCGTCAAACTTGCACCTTTAGTGTAGCCGGCAATATTTCTGAGTTATTGAGGAAAATTAAATAAAGCTGCAAAAATGGTAAATTTAATGTTGTACTCCTATGCACATAATTACGAATAAAATCGTTTTCAGACAATCGGCAAGAACAATAAGATGATAATGCATCTGAATTACCGGGTGCGTATTGTACTACAAGACTCACGCACATTCATTGGCACATTTAAGGCGTTTGATAAACACATGAATTTAATTCTTGGGGATTGCGAGGAATTTAGGAAAATACGTTCAAAAAATGCTAAAATACCGGAGCGAGAAGAGAAGCGTGTGTTGGGGTTTGTGTTGTTGCGTGGTGAAAACATCGTTTCTTTGACAGTAGAAGGGCCGCCACCACCAGAGGAAGGCTTACCCCGTGTACCAATACCAGGAGCAGCACCCGGTCCTGGAATGGGTCGAGCAACTGGCAGAGGTGTACCGGTTAACGTGTCATCTGTGCCAGCCGGACTTCAAGGACCAGTCCGTGGAGTAGGTGGTCCCGCTCAGCAACACATGGCTCCAATGAACCGCGGCGTACCCCGTGCCCCAATGATGGGTGGACCACCACCAAATATGATGCCTGGAGGTATACCGCCAATGCCTGGTGGTATGGGAAGAGCACCACCACCAATGAGGGGACCCCCTCCTGGTATGATGAGGGGTGCACCCCCTCCAGGTGGTCGAGGTGGCTATTAGCTTATAAAATTTTTATTTTAATATATACCATAAATTAAATACAAATAACATGGTTAAGTGGATTTCTTAAACTACTTCGTTTCAATGAAGAGTTGAATATTTTCATTATGTTAGAATTATTAAATTCCTGAAGGGTGTCAATAAATTAAGTACAAAAATTGTTTACTTTGCCATTAAAATAATGAACCTCCCACATCATTTTTAATGTACGATTCTAAAACACCAGGTTTGCGTTACTTGGGGGAAATTATCAAAAAATTACCCTCCATACAGTACTTGTGCTTTGGGTATAAATTTGATTCTTGAATGGTGTCACTACATTAAGCATTAAAACAGTATTCAGATTTCCTTTGCCATTAAATTAATAAAGAACTGGCCACGTCACTTTTAGTGTACGCTTCTAAAACACTGGGCTTGCGTTGCTTGGGAAATTATCAAAAATTACCCTGCATACAGTAGCTGTGCTTTGAATATAGATTTAATCTACATGTAGCGCTCTCTTTCTATCTTTTAGGCCTTATATGGGCGAGTCACATTCCATGAATTAATATAGCACTGCGCTCAAGTTCGCCAATATTTTAGAACTTGGCAACCCTACTTGATAATAGTCGACGTGAATAAAAAGTTTTTTATTCGTTGGCAATTGTAATTGTGAATCTAAAAAGTAATTTTCTACTAGACGCTAGAAAAGTTTAGTCATTTGCAAGAGAAATTTCGCTCCAAAATCTATTTTTAAAGAGGGTAGGATTATAACATCTATAATCGTCGCCCTTCAACAAAAAATTAATCTCAGGTCTACCAAACAGGGTGAACTCGCGACACAATGAATATTTTTCGTCTAGCCGGTGATTTGGCGCATGTGTTTGCTATAATTATTTTATTGTTAAAAATTTGGAAAACTAGATCCTGTGCTGGCATATCAGGCAAATCGCAGGTACTATTCGCCTTGGTCTATTTAACCAGATACCTGGATTTGTTCACTACTTTTGTCAGCTTGTATAATTCAATAATGAAAGTACTATTTCTGGCTTCCTCGAGTGCCACAGTCTATTTAATGTATGTAAAGTTTAAAGCCACTTATGACCGTAACCATGATTCCTGTCGCATTGAGTTTTTGTTGGTGCCAACTATCATACTTGCCCTACTATTCAATCGCGAATTTACGGTAATGGAAGTACTCTGGACATTTTCAATCTACTTAGAATCAGTTGCTATATTTCCCCAATTGTTTTTGGTACGGAAGACTGGAGAAGCGGAATCTATAACGAGCCATTATTTGTTTGCATTAGGATCTTATCGCGCTTTATATTTACTTAATTGGATTTACCGTTACATTGTCGAGTCACATTACGATTTAATAGCGATATTAGCTGGCATCATGCAAACCGTACTCTATTGCGACTTCTTCTATCTCTACATTACCAGAGTGTTAAAGGGCAAGAAATTACAGTTGCCCGCCTAAATAAACGAATGTCGATATTAATACTATAGCACCCTCGAAAATTACATTCACTTGCATAAAAAATATTCAGCAGCTAATAAGCGATGACGAATGGGTGTTGTTATGGACAAAATATATGTATGAAAATGTAGGGGATCAGCATGGAGAGCGTGTCATGAAATTAAAACACAATTTAATAGCATTATTTGCACTCATCTATGTACGTTATATTAAATGTATTATAAAAATATTAATTTCAGCATCATATTTTATAAAATTAAAATACAATTCAAAACATTGATATGGTAAATAAAAAGTTTTGCATTTACTGACTTCAAGTACGCAAGTTCGTTCTTGGTATACATGTTTAGCCCCGCAATTGCAATTCGAAGTATTTGAATGCAGTAAAAATATGTAAGCATTAAGTTCGCTTACAAAAATTGGGCAAGCGATCCACAAGTCAAATAATGGCGGTACTGGAGATCTGTCTACATTATTTTAGGGACCTAGCAATATAATTCATTAATTAGTAGGTCTTAAGCTTTTAGAACAATCTTTAATTATTTTGCTTTGCTACCTTAAAATATGTACAACACATGAAAATAATGCCGACTTCATATTGAATCATTTTTATAGATACAAATCGAAATCTATGCGATTGCTGGTGTAAAAGTTGGAGGCTTCTCCTACTTTGCGACAATATACTCCAGTTTTAAAGTGACCATCCTGAGACCATTTCAGCATCTGTTTTGTATTATAAGGTCCTTGCAAATCTGTATCAGTCTGTTTCCATTTGAATTCCCAGAGTAACTCTTTCGTTTCCGCACTTTCATTTTTTTCATTTTCATCTAATTTTTCCTTTTCTTTCTCATTGAAATCATCTGCGTACATATCAAAATTACTTGAAGCCGATTTGCTTGAGCCGGGCATTGAATTAATTTTGGCCTGAATTTGTTCATATGACATTTCGTATACATCCATGTTACCGGTTTTTGTTAATATATCGTTGGCTAATTCTGCGATTTTTGTTATTTTTACAGCAGTTTCATCAATTATTCCCAGCTTTTTTTGTTTTATACGTTCAACTGAACTTAACTTTTTCCTGCCTTTGCCCAAGCGTTGCAAAGTATCATTAATTGTTTCATGTGTCTGCATAAACGTAAGTAATTCAGTGTATGATTTGATTTCTTTGAAAGCGTTTGGTAGTAACTGGGATTCGTTGGAATCATCACTATTCTCTTCCTTTAAATAATTACTGTCCGTCTTAACCTATGCATTAATTTTATGTAGTTCATGTTTAAAACTTACAAACACGAATTTTCAAATTACCTTAACCCAGTCTATATTATCCAACCAGTTATCTTTAATTTGTTCCGCCTTGTTCCAATGATACTGACCCTCGGTATCAAAGTGGCCCTCCTGAAGCTCTTCACGCATATTAAACGGAGTAATTTTAACCTCGTCCTGTACATTAGAGATTCCGTCTTCTTCTCCCTCTACGTCGCTATCATGTAAGTCTCCTCTGCAAATATAGCTATTACGTTATTAGTGGTCAAATAAACCTTTACAAGACAACTTGCTTCTCATATTCATCACTGTCCTCCTCATCGGAATCAAGTGTGTGCTTCTTATTGCTAATATGCATATCATTATCATCGACCTCTTCTACATATTTGCGTTTAGTAGCCATGTTCAAGTTTCAAACGTTCAATCCCAAGCACTTGACCATTAACAAATATAAATAGGAATATCCCCAGAATATAAGTACAGTTCGTTTAATATATTTTTAAAATAGATTCGGTTTTCAAATAATGGTACAAACTTTCCATTAATTTTCTTAATTTATAAAATGTTCTCGACTCCGTACACGGTTATATTACGAAGAAAATACTTTATATACAACAAAAATAATTAAATCCTCGCATACGCCAAGAAATCAACGAATTTTTTGATCGGCAATTTCGGGAGTTGCCACCTGCTCAAACAAAATAGAAAGTTAGTTTAGAAAGATAATGATAATTGTAAATTATTAAATCGTCTTGAGCTGAGGATCAAAAAATTTTTAAAATATGTAAACTGGATTGAGAGATCCAAACAAATATTTGTTCTCATTGATATAATTAGAAAATGTAAAAAAGTTTTATATTAACGGTATCCATGAAGGATTTTCTTTTAAACAGAATCATCATTTGTTTAATATATATAAAAATCGTGAGTTTTTAAAACACAAGTAAACATATTTATGGGATATTTGAGGTAGTAAAGTAGTAGGCATATATCATAACAAAAATTATGAAAGATATATTTAGCAACGATCTAAAGATAAAGTGGGCCAGACATTGAGGAGGCATGGGATTAGCCTAGAATCCACCCAGGGTCATTTGCGCTCTGGTGGGGTAACGGGTGATTCGCTGCACGGTGGTCACTGTGGACATGGGTGTCAAATCGACTGCCAAGCAGCAGCGCTCAAACGACAGTCAGTTATTACTCACTAGTTATTACTAGCGAACTGACTAGGTCACGAATACCTTCGTCTATGACATCCAAACGGCTGTAATCGATCGATGTTATCCTGAGGGGAAGATCACAACAGAGAAATGGCTTCGGGTGGAGGAAAAAATCCTTCGCGCCCTACTTCGCAACATAAAAACCACTAAAAATTCAATCGGCACTTTCGATGGAGCGAAGTGGCAGAGAGGCGTCAAAGTTGTAGGAAGAGGCTCACGTTTTTCTCCATAACTGCATTCAGAGTATAGGCGAATTCTGGGAGAATTGTTCCGCTGACGGAGATTCCCCCGAGCTGATCAGACGACAGAATGAGAGTCTCCAATGCAACGACTAGACTATTGTAAGAGGGCTAGTAAGGGACATGGGAAACAAGGACCTCTGCATTAGGTTACTCTAAACTGACGTTCGGAGTGTCTGTGGCCCCTCCTGCCAAAGCCAAATTAAATATGGGTTGAATCGTCTCAGATTGATTCTCCCCACCGGAGATGCAAGGGATGCATTATTTCTTTCTCAACATAGCTCCTGATGTAGAAAGAGTGGGACAACGCGATGTTCTACTTACACCGGCCGTATGATGTTGATCCTCCCCCGATGGCTTTCAAATCCCTGGTTACCAGGGAAAAGAACAGTGGCCTTACCCTGGTTCTAGGGTGCCACGCTAACGTTGGCGTGGTTAGGGGTGAGTCCATCTTTGATTCGTTGGACATATTTGTGCCCTGGCTAAAGTACATATTTCTTAAATGCCTTACCTTAGGCTATATTCCGAGAATATCGAAGGAGGTCTGGGTGGTATTCATTCCCAAGGTGAGAAAGAACTGCAAAAGATTACAGGCTAATCAGCCTCTAACCATTTTTACTAAAAACGCTAAACAGACTACTAGGCGCGTACATCGAAGCAAATCTAGGGGCAGGCAATTTCAATAGAGCGCAAAACGTCTGAAGAATGTCTGGAAAGGTAAATCAGTCGATACGAGGTTGTCAGCACCATTAAATACTCACTAAATAATAAAGAATTCATAACAGGAGCCTTCATGCCTTCAACAATGTAGATCTAAACGTGATTCACACGGCTCCACTAAAAATTGGAGTGAACCCGATAATAGCCCTATAGATCGACACTTTGTTACATTGTAGAGCAATAAAATCGACTATGAGTGTTTATAGTCTGAGAAGAGCTGTAAGCAGGGATACACCTCAGGGCGGTATCCTCTCACCGCTGCTGTGGAATCTGGTTGAGAATGACATTCTCATAGAACTGAACACCCGTGGTTTTAAGACGATCGGCAATGCCGACGATGTAGTTATCTTGGTACAGGGTAAATTTTTACCCACACTCGCTGAACTTATGGATACAGTCCTGGCAAAGTTATCCCGCTGAACAGGACGAAATGGTCTAAGCATAAATGCTGCCAAGAAAGAAGTTGTCCTGGGAGGATTACAAGTCTGGCAGCGCGGCTGCATACGACATAATGGTATTCACGAATGGCTTCAAGATGGACTTGCACACAGAAGAGGGAGTTTAGTCGAAGGCTCTTGCGGAAAAGTGGTCGCTTTCACTACCAAACATCTGCAGTGTTTTCAGGCAGAGATTGCCGCAATTGACCTGGCGGCACAGATGATTGCCTCAAAGGTGCTATCCACCTCAAAGATCATCAGTGGTGTAGACAGCAAAGCGGCAATCTTGGCTCTCGACTCTGTGAAGATCAAATTCCAATGTATAGCGCAGTGCCTGCGTTCACTTGCCGAGATTCGACAACATGACATTGCGATCGTTGGCTGCCTGGGCACTCAGGTATACCCGGTAACGAGATGGCTGATGAAAGTGCAAGAATCGGGGCGGGAAGGCATAATATAAGCGAGAGAGTGGAGGTGCGGATGCCACTCTCGGAATTGTACGGCCGACTGGATAGGGAGGCAATGGGATGGACAAATAGCACATGGAGTACTCTATCGAGTTGTTGCATATCTCGCGCTCTCTGGCTCGGCTAAATTGCAAACGTGGTCATCAGAATCCTTAGTGCTTATAGGCCAACCCCAAAACAATTTTTGGATATATCGTATACTAGGAAACTTTAAGCATTATACCTAGACCTATAATAATTAGTCTAGATGCTCGACAATCTGCTCGTTAAAAAAAAAGTTATTGATTTACTTTATGAAAACACATTAAAATGCAATATTCACATATATCGTCATAGACAAGTGCTTATAGGCCAACTCCAAAACAATTTTTGGATATATCATATACTAGGAAACTTTAAGCATTATACGTAGTCCTGTAATAATTAGTCTAGATGCTCGACAATCTGCTCGTTAAAAAAAGATGTAAAACAACTTCATGAAAATGCAATTTTCACATATGTTGTCATATATAAGTGCTAATAACCCTACTCCAAAAAAGTTTTGGGATATGACATATACCTAAAAATGTTTAGAATTGTATCTACACCATTTCCATTTTAATTTCAGAAAAAGTCAGTTAAATTTCAGATATTCCAAATGAAATTTAGAAATCGTCAATTGAAATTCAGATATTCCATTTGAAATTCAGTTAGTTAGTTCAGGTTTTAGAGGTCACTGTTATAAGCAAAGCAAAGGGAATTCCATAGATCACAAACATTTATACGCATGTAAATTCATTTATTTATGAATGAATGAATATGTAATTAATAAATGAAAATAAGGCTGTTTTCTATTACGTTCTTCGTTCCACTTTTTCACTTTTCGACCCTTTATGCATGTGTGCTTGATGTTTTGTAAAGTTTTTTTTTCAATAATTTTTTATTGCAGAAACGTATCAAGCGAGTCCTTAAGAATTGTATAAAATCAAAAAAAAACAGCCACATTTAATAGAACAAGTCAGTGGAACGAATTCGGTAAATACAATATTTGTGCTTTTTTACGATAACTTTGACCGTACGATAGTGACCTACAATTTGTCTTGAGATTCTGCCGGAAAAGTATTTAAGAGAATGACACTCCGTCTCGGTTTTAGAGGTCTCTGGGTCTCTGCTTGAATTCTCATTCTTTTTCTCTCTTTCCTTCTTCTCTCTCTCAGAGAATAATAAATTTTTAAAACTTTTTAACTTCACGCATCTAAAGAAAAAGTAAGTTTCTCTACACAAAATATCAGCTGAGTACAAAAATATCAGCTGATTCGTATGTGTCTATGGTTTTATGACAAGCAAAACTTACATTCTACTCTCGGCGAATCAATTAAATTAATTGTTATTTATTTGTAACCACATTTTCTTAGCAACAAAATTCTAATTGCTTAAGACGCAATGTTTAAAAATACTTTCCAATCCGGCTTCTTATCAATTTTATACAGTATTGGTAGCAAACCGCTTCAGATATGGGATAAAAAAGTGCGTAATGGGCATATTAAACGGATCACAGATAATGATATACAAAGTTTGGTATTGGAAATTGTCGGCACCAACGTTAGCACGACATTTATAACATGTCCCGCAGACCCAAAAAAAACCTTGGGAATTAAATTACCTTACTTGGTTATGATTATTAAAAATATGAAAAAGTATTTTACATTTGAAGTTCAGGTAAACTATCTTTATTGGAATTTTTTCTAATAACAAATATTAAAATTGAAATCATTTTAGGTACTAGACGATAAAAATGTGAGACGACGTTTCCGCGCCAGTAATTATCAATCCACAACTCGCGTCAAACCCTTTATTTGCACTATGCCCATGCGCTTAGACGAGGGTTGGAATCAAATACAATTTAATCTAGCCGACTTTACGCGACGTGCCTATGGCACAAATTACGTTGAGACACTGCGGGTGCAGATACACGCGAATTGTCGGATTCGGCGGGTTTATTTCTCGGATCGTTTGTATTCGGAAGATGAGTTACCACCGGAATTCAAACTCTTCCTTCCCATACAAAAACCAGTTTCCAAAGCACCTGCTCAGGCAATTTGTGGATAAAAGTAACCCAAGTGTCCTTACCCACATTCATTAATACTCATACATCACATTGATTAACAATTGCTTTCAATTTCAAAATTTTTGTAAATATATACTATGGTATTTGAAAACATAATAAAACTAACGAATTAATAAAACAACTATTTGATCCGAACAGCACTATATGTAACAGATGGCGCTTTACTTCATATTGAGTTTTATGTTGACAAGTTCATAAATATTTTGTTCCACTTAATGATTTCAGCTATTAATCGTATTATTAGGCAGTTTAGAAGCCAAAAGTAAGTTCTTGGATATATTATACTGTGTGTGGAATTTAGATAAAGTTGAACAAAACATAAAAAAATGTTAGATTCTCAAATAATGTGGTACTGGGTAATATCTCACCTGAACGAAGTGTTCCTGCTCATATTACGAAGCCAGACTATTACTATCGCTTGATGAAACCCGGAAACACAATGGGTACACCAGAGATTAAAAATGAAGAACAAATCAAAAGAATGCGCGACAGTTGCAAATTAGCGGCTAATGTATTGAAATCTTGTGAAGAAATTGTCAAGGTACGTTATCGAAAATATTATGAACGTTTATATATATAATAATGAAAGTATTTATTCAAAAGGTTGGTGTACCAACTGATGAAATTGATGTTTATGTACATGAAAAAATATTAGCAGCCAATGCATATCCGTCGCCTTTGCGATATGCCGGTTATCCAAAATCAGTATGTACATCTGTAAACAATGTAGCGTGTCATGGGATACCCGATGATCGCGCTTTAGTTAATGGCGATATTATTAATATTGATATTAGCGTATATTTTAATGGTTATCACGGGGATTGTTCGAGAACATTTCTTGTGGGCAGTGTAGACGAACGTAGTCGTTTTTTGGTGCATACCACTGAAAAATGCCTCCAACAATGTATATGGCTGTGTAAACCTAATGTAAAATTCAACGTCATTGGCAATTATATTTCGAATTTTTGTAGAGAACAGGGTCTAAACACTATACCGGCGTTTATAGGTCATGGTATTGGTTCCTATTTTCATGGTCCCCCGGAAATTCTACATTTTGGTAAGCGTACTACTACTTTATTATGCCCTCTACATAAAGTGGGGGTATAATAAGTTCGTTATTCTGTTTGCAATACTCGGAAGAAGACGTAAAAGACTTTACAAATTATGTACATTCTTGATCTGAATCGATCTAAACGCCCGTCTGTTGTTGCTACTCTCACGGTCATAAATTTTAAGACATCGAGCTGAAATTTTGTACCGACGTTGCTATATAAATCGTCACATAGCATGATTGACTCCAACAATTTACAAAAAACCTTACTTAGAGTAAGATTCCACTTCAAAGTTTACACATAATACATACAATTTACGAAGACGTAATCAGGTATTTGCAACACACACGGTTTGTCTAAAGGGGTGTGGAAAATATTTAAGATTTGGCCGCACTCGAATGAAGTTTTTTTTGTACAACTAAATAATATAAACATTTCTTTCAGCAAATGATATGCCTGGTGAAATGCAGGCAGGGATGACGTTCACAATTGAACCAATTTTAACATTAGGTGGTACTGAATTTGAGATACAAGAAGATGGGTGGACAGCTATGACATTGGATGGCTCACGAACCGCTCAAGCTGAACATACGATACTCATCACTGAATCGGGTGCCGAAATACTCACTCTTCCCGACTGAAAACATTAAATTTTTTAACAAAGCTCACGTTATAAATGAAATGATGATCACTTACTAATAATAATAGTTTTGGGGATACGCTGTTTTTTTAAATAATACCAGTCTAAATTATACACCCTGGAATGCGCACGGTCTTTTCAGTTTCCCGAATTTATAATAAAAATTTTTGAGATATCCGGAGATATCATAAAAGAGAGAGAGAGAGGGAGAGAAATTAAAACCAACCAGTTAAATTTATAATGTTTCTTAATATTAATTTTCATTAATAACAAGTAAGAAAACTAAATTTGGCTTAGGCCAAATCTTAAATACCCTCCACCTTCACAACGGTGGGCGTGGTAAATATATATATATATATATATATTGCGTCCTCTAATAGTGTATGTCTTACGTATCAGCATGCAAGTCTACTTTTACGTTGAATATGGTTTTTTGTACATTGTGGGCGTGTCTATTATTCGACTACGCCCATTTTTGGCACCGTCTGTCAATGGGATAACTATGTATACACATACCAAATTCCAAGTTCTTAGGTCAACTTTTGTGGCAGATGTAAACATTTTTATCGAATATGGGCGTGTCTGTTATCAGAATACGCCCATTTTTTGGTATAGCAATGAATCGAATATATATAGACGTACATACCAAATTTTAAGGTTATAACTCAATTTTTGTGGCAGATAAATAGATTTTTGTCGATTGTGGGCGTGGCTCTTGACCAATTTTGCCCATTTTAAATAGCAATTTGCGTGCAAAAACTAAAAGTGACTGTACAAAATTTCAGCTCAATATCTCAAAGTTCCCGTGAGAGTACCAACAACAGACAGACACACGGACACACGGAGATACACGTCTAAATCGACTCAGTTTTTGACGCTGATCAAGAATATATATGCTTTGTGGGGTCTCTGGGTGTTGCAAACGGAAGAACAAACTTAGTATACCCTCATCACTGAGGTGGAGGGTATAAAAATTCATTTTTAATAAATATATATTTTTTTACATTTACTTAAAATATAACATTTGAAGAAGTTTTCTATTCAATATACACAAACATTAGGTCTTTCAGAGATATAAACCTTTTTTATGTTTCCTAAATGTATCAATGCGTAAAGTTTTTTTGGATCTCGCAATCCAGTACAAAAAATGTTTGGTCTTCGGCTAAAGATGATTTAATTTGTAATTATTTATGTATTATGGTTATTGCCTTAATATACTAAATTTGCACAAAAGTATAAACGAACTACTTTGTTTGACCAGGTGGCAACTCCCGAAATTCCTGGGCAACAAATCGTACGTACGTTTCTAGGCAAAATTTCCGGGTAAAATATCGTTGATAAAGTTCGCTAACATCTTGGCGTACGTCTAAAAAAGGCAGAAGAAGGCTTTGTATTTATGCTGATTACCCTAGTAGTATAATTATATACGCTATGCTAATTTGAGACATCACCTCGGCATGCCCAAAAAACAAAGCAGTTAATGTTAGCCGCTTTTTTTGCTTGTGTATTCTTCAATAAATTACGAAGCGCATGATAAGTCTTGGAAAAATGTCACAAAGGAGTATCACGTGGGTTGCACACAATATTTTAAAAAATTGAATAGAAAAAATTCATATTTCTAGGTCATTTTTTAAGCCAAAAAGTGACAATCTAATTGTCGAGATAGAACATGAAAAAAAAACAAGGTGAACATAATTTGAAAATATACTTTAAATGCATGAGTTAAAGAATTGAATTGCTTAGGTCAATAAAAGAATTAACACCCACTCCAGAGGACAGCGCACCCAAGAAAATTAAATTAGAAGATTCGTCAGAACGAGAAGTGAACAAAAAATGCACCGTGCTAACGCTATCTGATGAAAGACTTGACATTATAGCTACGGAGTATAATCCCTCCAAAACAAATTACCATCCCTTAAACGATGCATATTGGAATAAGGGCGAGAGGTTATTATCCACGTAAAATTTTAAAATAAGTGGTTTAATTACTCAACTGTTTCAGCATACCATACTTGGCACTTACGCGAACATTTCAGCAGATAGAGGATACTAGAGGCCGTTTAAAAATGGTGGAAATCTTAGGAAATTTTTTTAGTTCTGTCATCGTATTAAATCCAGACGATTTATTACCGAGTATTTATCTATCTATTAATCAGTTGGCACCGGCCAATGTGGGTCTGGAATTAGGCATTGCCGAAACCACTCTAATGAAGATTATTTGCGAAACAACGGGTCGTAAATTGGATTTTATTAAAGCTCAAACTCATAAAACTGGTGATTTGGGTATAGTGGCCGAACAATCAAGATTGTCTCAACGGATGATGTTCAAGCCCGCTCCACTGACAATTAGTGGTGTATTCAAAAAGTTGAAATATATAGCTGAAGCATCAGGGAAAAATAAGATCACACCTATTAAAGACATATTTATAGCATGTCGTTCCTTGGAAGCGCGTTTCTTTATAAGGTCTTTGTTAGGTAAAATGCGCATCGGCATAGCTGAACAAAGTTTACTGAATGCTTTGGCAACGTCTATTGTGAAGACTCAACAATTGGGTCTCCTCGACAGAACGAGTGAGAATAGTCTCAAATTAAAAGTGGACGAAGTAGCTGTCATATTAAAAACGGTTTACTGGTACGAGTAACAATATTACCTCATATATAAGGCGTATTTCTCAGAGAGTACACTGTATCTAATATCGGGGTCTAAATGGTAATGCCTTATGTATGGGGTATGGGGTTCACTTGTAGATGTTTTAGAAAATGTGTGCTAATGGGGTTCTACTTTATTGCTTTAGCCAGTGTCCCAATTATGATAAAATCATACCCACCTTGCTAGAATACGGCGTGGAGGAACTACAAGAACGGTGCCCTATGTTGCCTGGAGTGCCTATTAAACCTATGTTAGCTCAGCCTACCAAAGGTGTATCAGAAGTATTGGAACGCTTTGATGGTTTAACTATAACTTGTGAATGGAAGTATGATGGTGAACGTGCACAAATTCACTGCGATGCGAACGGCGAGATATCAATATTTTCACGTAATCAGGAAAATAACACGAGTAAATATCCGGACGTTATAGCAAGAATTAAGGAATTTGTTAAACCCACGGTGTCGTCATATGTTATCGATAGTGAGATTGTTGCCTGGGATGTGGAAAACAAAATGATTTTACCTTTTCAAGTATTAACCACACGCAAGCGAAAAAACGTGGACCTGAATGAAATTAAAGTACAAGTGTGCGTTTACGCATTTGATTTGTTGTTTTTAAATGGAAAGCCATTGGTATCCGAGACATTGTTCGTAAGACGACAGCTACTGAAAGATAATTTTTTAGAACGGGAAGGTCTATGGCAATTTGCCACTGCTTTGGATACCAGAGATGTGGATGAAGTTCAACAATTTTTAGAAGAATCTATTAAAGGCAATTGCGAAGGTCTTATGGTAAAAACTCTGGAAATGGATGCCACGTATGAAATAGCCAAAAGATCTCGAAACTGGCTAAAACTTAAGAAAGACTATTTATCGGGTTGTGGCGATTCTCTAGATTTGGTAGTTATTGGTGGTTACCGAGGTAAAGGTAAACGTACAGGAAGTTACGGTGGTTTTCTTCTGGCTTGCTATGACAGTGACAACGAGGAGTACCAGAGCATATGTAAAATTGGAACCGGTAATATATGAGAAGTGCTAATGAAGGGTACGTTAACGAAGTTGAATTTTTTTCTAATACTGCAGGGTTTTCGGATGAAGACTTGCTAAAGCATGCCGAGTTTTTTAAAGGACATGTTTTGTTAGCTAAGAAAACTTACGTGTGCTGTGATAATTCTTTAGAACCGGACGAGTGGTTTGAACCTGTACAAGTTTGGGAAGTGAAATGTGCAGATCTCTCATTAAGTCCCATACATAAAGCTGCTACTGGCATTGTTGACCCTGAAAGAGGCATATCATTGAGATTCCCACGATTCATACGAGTAAGAGATGATAAAACTCCAGAAATGGCGACCACAGCTCAAGAAGTAGCACATATGTATCAGTCTCAGGACCAAATTAAAAATCAACAGAATCGTTTAGCTAAAAATGATGAAGAGGACTTCTATTGATGCTCCGTTATGCGGATGTAATCGTATTGTTCATTCCGAAGAGAAAACATCTGGTTTGATGCATTTGGTAATTTTTTCCAGAAGTAAAACGCCAACTGATACCCACATAGCCGCTGAAATATCACATCAAATATCTCACATAATACATAAACATTTTGTATATAGAATGTATTTCACCCGCCAATAAAATTATAGCGCTAAACGTTCCAGAAAGCGTAACTGGATAAACTGTATAAAGACCTTGACACAAGGGCTTTTTAGCTTGACGTTCAAGTAGCAAACGTTTTATTAAACCAATTTCTCTGGCTTCTGTAGCGCTGTGAATAAATTAAATGCATTATATTAGGATGAATATGCAGTGCAGGTGACAAGTGTTTTCTCAAAACGTATAATGAGTGCAAATTATACTCCTTTGAATAACCGTGCTTACACTAAACGAAACAATTCCGTGTACTGACTATTTTTATGCACCACCCAGTTCAATAGCTCTGATCCTAATAAACCAGGCACAGCACGCAAATTACAAATTTCAGACATGTCAAACTGTTTTGCGACTTCCGGGTAAGCATCGACCACCTCACAATGGAATGCGTAACCACCCTTTTTAAGATATGGTATTGCCTCCTCCAAATGCGTATAGACTGGTAGTTCATGAGAGGCACGTATTGGTAAAACTTTTTTGTTGAGTAGTGTAACAATTATTGGAGTTTTGCTCTCCTAGATAAAGAATTGTTGTAGTTTATGGTATGGTGCCAAATCTATTTGCATTCACCCGAAATTTCACTTTATAGTAACCAATATCTTCAAATGACAGTTTTAGGGGACTGGATACGACTTCTTCTACTGTTGTAGGTCCCATATCGCTGTTGCTCAACAAGCCGCCTACGACCGAACTGGTGTAATAATTATACATAACCAGCGAAAATACGAACGACGTTAAAGCTATAATGCGCGACGATATGCCCTTAGGCATTGGATCCAATCCCTGTTGGCATATAGCGGCCAAAGTATTAAGAGGTATCAAACAATTCCTGTTCATACATTTCAGTTCAATAACTTTTTTTATTTTATTCGCACATAACATTTCGACGCATTCCACGAGACTCCAAATTAAAATTATAATCAATGAAATAATTATTATACCGAGCCACACAATTCGCTCAAAAGGTGCCAAAAAGTTACCCTGCCCGTTTTGGGTACTGAGTTCTGGGATATAGAGGAATAAAAATGCCGTTAGAAATTTCCAACCTTGATGGAGCGTATCAAATTCCGAAACTCGATTTAAACGGGGAAATACAGCACTCGCGCCAATGTCCGCTTCGTTGCGCTGCATCACTCCCAGAAAACCTAAGCGGTACGACGTGTTTGCCAAATGGCCAGCCCAACCACGGGAATTGCGAAAGCTAACCGTAAAATTCAGACGGTCGCGTACAATGCTTAGCAATTCGTAGTGATATTTGGAGAAAGGCGCTACACCGGCATCCTTAGTGGGTCAGGAGAGTATTTTTTCAATTTGCTCATTCTCAACGATATTGTCTTGATCTATCTGCAAATAATAATAATAAGAGTAATGTTAAAAGCATAAACATAAACGTATGCACGTATACTTACTACAGCAGCTCCTCTTAGAGTTAAACCGCGAAATTGTCCTCGGACATGCACACTTCTCAATTGACGTATATCGAATTTAACATTGAAATCGATGCTGCTTTCATTGCTGTTTACAGTTGCTGTTGCTATGAGATAGGACTCCAAGTCGGCTTTTAAATGACGGCCTTTTGAGTGTATGTCCCAAAACATATAATGAGTGTTATTATATGCTACTAAAGTAATTTGAGCATTTGGTCCCAAGTAATCCACTTCTGGTTGTAATAAAAAGTTATAGCACCTCCCCGCTGATTCCCATAACAGCCACTGAAAACTGGCGTTAAAGTAGCGTTGCTTTGATGCTTCGTAAATAATCGACT
The DNA here is from genome assembly GCA_963971445.1 of Ornithomya chloropus. Taxonomy (NCBI): domain Eukaryota; kingdom Metazoa; phylum Arthropoda; class Insecta; order Diptera; family Hippoboscidae; genus Ornithomya; species Ornithomya chloropus. The sequence goes on along the minus strand of OZ020530.1, from coordinate 50,710,593 downwards.
GGCTGGCCTTACAATAACAATCGAGTACAATAGCCGTGGTAGCTGATCTCCTACCCAGATATAGCGATGCTAATGTAAAATTATTTCTTCTTATATCATAAAGTTGCACTAATTTATTCCAATTCATTAAATGTTTCACCACGTCCGGTGTATCTACATAACATGCACATGAAAATGTTCGAGTAGTTAAATACTTACCTACATAAATATGTATATTAAATGGCATAAGGGGGGCGGTGCGGAGTAGGGAACGGACATTTTCATAAGCAACGAATATCACATTTTGTTACGAGTTCATGGAAAATCTTGTACATCTGAAAATATGCTTCCCTGTACCACTTTGAAACGTTCCTGTCATATATACTCGTATATAGTAAGTGACGAAAAGCACGGAAACTCTCGAACAACATCAGAATGTCATTTTTCGAAAAAACCTGCAACACAAAAGCTGTTAGGTTAGGAGGGGGGCATAAGACGGTGATCTTTATCTTAATTATCCCTCTCCTAACCCGCCTACTTTTGTGTTTGAAGTTTTTTTGGGAAACTTTTACCCTGTGCTGTTACTCGAGCATTTCCACCTGCTTTCCTCACCCTGTATATACAACATATTTACACACATAACTTGTTGAAATTACAATATTTTGCACACACGTCAAATATATTGATGTGTGCGTAGCATTACATACATATACGCACCTTTCGTTTCACAACCAAGCAAGATTGTGTGTACAGTGTTCACAATGTTGACTGTGTGATTACTTATGATGTATGATTTTGAGATATCGATACCTGCTTGAACGTTATGCACCCGGAGGCCCAACAATGCCAACCAAGTAAATCTAAACCAGTTTTTCATCTTGGGGTCTTTGTCCTATACCCACTATTGAATTGAGTGATATCCAAGCTTCCACCACATATATATACGCTCATGTCAAACAATTGGTATTATAAGTAATTTACAAATGATTGATATTTATTGTATTGTTTATGCAAATAGACAAAAGACAACCACACACACATATTCCCATTCCTATAAGAATACTACACTAGGTATACTACGTCTATCATTCTGTACACAACGAGTCGTCGGAGACACTACCAATGTCGGATATCAGCATCAAAATTTGAGTCGATTTTGTCCATGTCCACTTTGAAACTTCTCACGGTCGCAAAAATTGAGATACTGAGTTGAAATTCGGTATACACATTCTCAAACCATGTCGCTAGGTTGCTATTTAAAATGTACTAATTTTGTCAACAGCTACGCCACAATCGACGCCAAATATATCCATCAGCAACAAAAACTGAGTCAACTTTGATACAATGATATAAACATGCTGATCGTATAATTATAAAATTAGTTAATCTATCCATGTACTAAAAATAGGCGGGGCCCATAATATACACGCAACATGTGGAGCGTACTTGAGATTTGGTTCAAGTCAAACTTAATTTTTTTACTTGTTCAAAATTAACACCATTAAACCATCAATTTTTACATTGCCTTTTATTGATTGTCGCCTTCAATGTCACATAGTGTGTTACCGTAATTCGGTGGAATGGGGTTTGGTAATGACTGGTTATATACACTCGACGTCACAATTAGGGCAACGCATTAAAATTGGTGGATTTTTCCGACGCATTCATTATACGCCGCACCACTTGTGGCAAAGGGTATATTAAGTTTGTGCGCATGTTTGTGACTCCTAAACGGCAATCGCCACACCAGAATCAAAATCTGAATTGATTTAACCATGTCCATTTGTCCGCCTGTCTGTCCATTTAAATTTTTGCGCAAGCTACAGGTCGCGTTTTTTAGATATTCCGATGAAATTTGGTACAAGAACATGCGTTGGCCCACACGGGCGTGGACAGGACCCCTCCCCATATGAGGTCCTATTATTTTTTGAGATATTTCGATGAAATCTGGTACAAGGATATGCATTCGCCCAAAAAGAAACCCCTTTGAAAATGGATAGGATCGGACAATTTTTAGTGCCCCTCCCAATATAATTTTTTTTTTTATTTCATAAACTAACAAAAAATAAAAAAAAAATTTGTGACACGTATCTTTTTGAAATTTTTGAAAATACAAATAGGCATAGAATAATAAAGTTGATGGTCTGGCTTGACCGACTATAATATTTTCACTTGTTTTCTGTTGGGTTATTTTTACAACAAAAATCTCGCCTGCACAAAAGTCCTTTTAAAATTTTAAAACGTTAAACAAAATCAAGTTAAAATGTTAGAGTCGATCAAGCCCGAGCATTTAATACCCACTTAATATACTTGGTTCGATGCGGTACATTTTGAAAGGGTTCCTTTTTGGACCAAATTTCATCGAAATATTTAAAAAAATGTGATCTGTAGCTTACGTACAAATTACATGGACGGACAGACGAATCGGTATAATTGAAGGTGGGTGTGGTATTTGCCGTTTAGAAGTTGTAAAGATCCGTACAAACTTAATATATGCTTTGCTATAGGGGGTGCAGGGTATAGGCCAAATCTTATGGTGGAAAATGAAAACTTACCTTCCATCCTTCCATCTTCTACCCATCACATTTATACATGAACTGTTGTCGTGGCATGTATGTATATAATAACGCCTTAATGCTTATATTGAATGATTTTTTACACTTTACCTCATTTTTATACCCTCCACCTCAGTGATGAGGGTATACTAAATTTCTTCTACCGTTTGCAACATTTAGAAGGAGGCGTCAGAGACCCTACAAAGCATACATATATATTCTCGATCAGCGTCAAAAACTGAGTCGATTTAGACATGTATCTCCGTGTGTCCGTGTGTCTGTCTGTTGTTGGCACTCTCACGGGAACTTTGAGATATTGAGCTGAAATTTTGTACAGTCACTTTTAGTTTTTGCACGCAAATTGCTATTTAAAATGGGCAAAATTGGTCAAGAGCCACGCCCATAGTCGACAAGAATCTATTTATCTACCACAAAATATGAGCTACAAACTTGAAATTTGGTATGTACATCTATAAATATTAGCTTCATCGATATGCCGAAAATGGGCATATTCAGATTACAGACACGCCCACAATCGACATAAATCTATATAGCTGCCACAAAAGTTGACCTAGGAACTTGAAATTTAATACGCATATACATAGTAATCCCATTGACTGACGTGCCAAAAAAGGGCGTGGTCAGATAATAGACACGCCCACAATTTACAAAAAACCATATTCAACGTAAAAGTAGACTTGCATGCTGATACGTAAGACATACACCATTAGAGGGCTCAATATATACATATTTTCCACGCCCACCGTTATGGAGGTGGAGGGCATTTAAGATTTGGCCTAAGCCAAATTTAGTTTTCTTACTTGTTTGTATATAGATTGTGGCGGGGCAAATTCGTGAAAAACAGGTTATTAAGAAAAGTACGAAAAATATTAATAATTTAAGAATAAGAATTTTTTGATAAATGTACGATTCGAGTGTGAGATGTTGAAGCGTGCGTAGCGAAGAAATGCTCGGGTATTTAAAATCGCTAAATTGGCTGAGAAAAGTCAATGAACTGATCAAAACAAACAAGTGAAAATGTTATATTCGGTTAAGCACCATTTAGTTACTAGGGTTACAGTCTTTAGAAGATAAACGATCCTGCTTTTCAATAGTAACAATCTATTATCTAACTATTATCATTAATACGTTTATATAACCCACCTCGCGACTTGAGCTTGAATCGGATGTTCTTAGAGGGGTTCCAAAGAACTAATTATGCACAAAATGAACCAATTGCTAGATCAATGAATCTTTGTAGTAGCCTTATGAGAGTTATCAGTATTGATTTTAGTTGTACGCTAGAAGCCTTTAAATTAAATCTATTTACGTATTTTAATTGAATTTGTATATTTGTATATGTATATCATTTATTATGAATTTTATTTTCATTTACTCGTTTAGTCTGTAAGATTAAATTTTGTAGACTTAAATAAATAAATAAATAATACCCTTCACCACTTACTACTAAATTTATATTATACTATAGTTTGTTTAGTTGTATCAGTAAGCACGACTCATTGTCGTTTAAGTTATGGAGCAACAAATTTTTATAGGCAGGGGGGTTCTAAAAATTGTTCCATTCGATCCTAAATTACAACATTAATTGTTAAGTTAACTAAAATTTACTTATAAATTTTTATACCCTGCACCACCCTGTGGAAAAGGGTATATAAAGTTTGTGCGGATGTTTGTAATTCCTAAACGGTAAATGCCACACCCATCTTCAATTATACCAATCGATTCAGAATCAAAATCTGAATCTGGTTGTTTTCTGACGAAAAAAATTTTGGCTAAGGCCAAAAAATCAATCGGAGAAATGACAGGAGGTTATGCTCACATTCTACAGGGGTTCCCGGTTTTTCCAGCAACTGTCATGGTTTTAGTAGTTGTGAGCAACGACGGACATGTTGGGCCCACTTCTTTCGTCAGAGGCTTCGGGTAAATGCTGCCGCTTTTATCGAGGTTTTAGAAACAGTTGTGTATTGTGTTGTGCTGGATTGATAGTGCAAGTGAAAGCAGACCATACATATTCCAGCAAGACTCTGCTCCTTTACACAAAGCCATGACATTGGATGACCGAAAATTTCTATAACCACATAAGCCCAAACTTATAGGACCTAGCTCCTTAGGCCTTAATCCTCTAGATTACTACGTATAGGGGTAGTGAAGCGTAGTTGAGCGGGAAACCAATAAACATCCTTATAATACTATTTCATAACTGAAGGAACAGCAATGACCTAAATGAACAAAAAGCATTTGATTCGGGCATGCAATCGTTTCCGACCCCGTTTAATAAGTACGCGCCCTGTATATTACTTCTCCAAATAATAAAAAACTGGAATCAAAATATATAGCCTAGATCAGCACATTGCACTTTTTTAAGTTGTGGGCCAGTCCGTGAACCGATTTTGCCCATCTCTAGAATCGTACTTTTGACGCGGACAATGAGTGTGTGCCCAAAATTTCAGCATATATATTAATATTTTTTGGGCTTTGGCACACCTCCTTTTCATTCATATGAAAACATGCGCTTGTGTATAAGACGCATAACTTAGTGCGCGAATAAACGCATGTGTTTTATGAACTATTGTGTAGTAGATGCTTTGATCACATTATGTCCACTATTACACTCTGCTGTGTCAGTACCAGTTTTCTGGTCATTTGAATCGCACAACTACTAGGGAATCTTCCAAGGCGTAGGAGCTGCAACAATCCTCATAAAACATGAAAACTTGTAACGAAACTTACTCTATAGCTCGAATGAAGCCGTCGATTTACCAAAGATGTCTCGCATAAATATTTATAATTGAGGAACTCTATATGTTTTTTGTAGAGCACCTGTGCTTTTGTATGAAGAAATATGTTGCAGGTAAACTCACCACCCAATTTGTTGAGGATGTCTCTGGCCGATGATTACTGCACAGACTGAACTATCAGATGCTATCACTATGTATACACATTTCTTTCCATAGTTCAGGAAAAATGAAAACTTTTTACTTATGGATGCAAATTTGTACGAAAGCAATCATTACGTGATGTGTAGCCATGTACAAGTGTGCGTTGCTTATACGAATTACTTGTGAAATTGTTCGACAGAAATGATACTGATCGTCTTTTTATTATATATCTCACAATTGGCGGGTCGAATTTTCTTCATTTATATACCGTAATAAAGGGACTAATTATCGTTCAATCATAATTTGCTTGATTGGAACCGAAATTTATAGCCTAGCGTAACACGTTGAACTTGGCCCATTTGTAAAATCAAACTGTAGAAGACGCTGGCAAACAGCGGCCATGATATTATCACATAAAAAGCACAACTGGCAGAAGTGCTAAATCGACTCAAATGTTTATGTTGATCAAGAATAAATGTACACTTGGGGTGTGACTGGTTCCCTTCTGATACTTACTAACGCTACTACAAAGTCAATGTACCCTTGTGTCATTGTGGTGGTGGGTATAAAAATGTTCAAATCGGTCAAGCGCAACCACTTAATACCCTACACTACTTAGCTCCACAAATTATGCTACAATTACTTTAATTGTATCAGTAAACGTGAAGTATTGCCACATATGTATGATATATCATTATATATATACTCGTATATATATATATATATTTGTCACTCCGTGATATATCATACATATATAGAAAGTGGTTTTAAAAATGATTCGATGGGCACGAAATTTGGCATTATTTAGCTAATTAACTATTCTTCACCAAATTTTATGTAAAAATATTAAAAATTGCGATTTTTTGTTATATAAAGACTTTTATTGTAATAGGACCTTATATAGAGAGGGGTTTAAAAGTGGTCCGATTCGGTTTATTATACCCTTCACCTCAGTGATGAGGGTATACTAAGTTTGTTCTTCCGTTTGCAACACACAGAAGGGGACGTCGGAGACCCTACAAATTATATATATTCTTGATCAGCGTCAAAAACTGAGTCGATTTAGATATGTACGTCCGTGTGTCCGTCTGTTGTTGGCACTCTCACGGGCGTAAATTTTGAGATATTGAGCTGAAATTTAGTACAGGTACTTTTAGTTTTTGCCCGCAGATCGCTCTTTAAATTAAAATGGGCAAAATCGCGCAAAATCAAGAGCCACGCCCACAATCGACAAATATATATATCTGCCACAAAACTTGATCTGTAAACTTGAAATTTAGTGCACTTATTAAAGGTTAGCTTAACCATCGATGTACCAAAAATGGGCGTGGTCGGATAACAGACATTTAAGATTTGGCCTAAGCCAAACTTACTTTTCTTACTTGTTTTTTAATAAGGTTCTTCTCTGGGCCAATACACGTGTTAATACTAAATTTTATCGAAATATCTCAAAAAATGCGACATGAACCTATGAACATATTTACATGGACAGACAGACGGTTAAATCGATTTAGATTTTGATCCTGAATCGATCGGTATAATTGAAGATGGGTGTGGCATGTGCCGGTTAGGTGTTATAACAATATACCCTTTGCCACAAGTGGTGCAGGGTATAAAAAATGAGTAAAAAGCCAAATTAAATGATTTAGGACAAGTATGTCTTAATGATTACTAACGTTTGAGTCACATTTCATCTTAAAAGTTGATTACTGCACAAAGTTGAATTGGAAATTGTGCACGAGGTTGTTGTCCTGTCCATTTTAAATAGAACATGTCCCGCATAAACTGAAAATGTATATATAACCGTTCCACGAGAGTTTTGACAACAATCACACGGACACACGGACGAATCCCTCAACTATCAATCACTAAGTTGATTAAAATTTTAATCCTGATCGCTCCTTTTGGTTGTTGCAAACGGAATGGTAAATCCCTTATCTTATGTGAAGGGTATAAACTATATCAAGGAATTGTTCCAACTTCAAGGCGTTTGAGGGACGCCTTAAAGTTTTTCGAATATGACAAAATTTTGCATAATTTGTTTTTCTTGTTGGTTGAAACAAGATAGGGGGTGGGAGCAAAACTTTTAGAAAGTTGCAAAATATGCATACATAACGGAATGAATGTATGAATGTATGGGTGATGCATTGTATGTGTATCATGTATATTTTATTACATTGAAGCCCCTTTCTTCTCAGTTCATCCGTTATTTATATGTCCGCCCATACGTACAACCATCCGTCCACCTGTCGAAAGGTAGGTCATATAAGAAACTCTATATGTCATTAATCAGACTACAATATGTTGTACATATGCACAACTACGGACAAATACGTACATACGAGTATACTCGACTTCACTTTAATCTATCAAAGTAGTAGCTGCTTGATTGCGCTGTTTGCGACGATGACGTAGAGGTGTTTACATTCTCAATTGCTGCTGCTGTTGTGTTGTTGTCGCCGTTCCTTTGGTTGGTTTGGTTTTCTCCACTGGACGCGGAGAATATAAGAAGACTTAACTTTAAGTTGTGAACGGCAGCGAGAAGCAACGGAATGCACACTTGTATGAATATTTCCACTTATTATACGTATAGTGGTTATATGAATAAAAAAGAAAAGAAAACATACGTGTGGTGCGTTTTGTGTTTAAGGTAAATACGATCCAGTTGACAACGTTAGTAGTTATTTTATCGTAACGCTTGTAAGTTCTTTAAATTGTCACAGCGGAAATTCGACCTTTTCCAACCAAAACGTGTACGTGAAGTATGTCAAGCTCTTAATTAAACATGTTAAACCATTTAAACATATGTGAACTTAACTGCATTGCACAAAGAATTTATTCCAAGAAAAATTTACGCATTTTTTACATTGAAATTCTAATACATACGTGAACAGTATGCGTAAAAGTGTGTGTTCTAAATTAATTGAAGTTTGGAATCAAATCTATCAAATAAATAAGCAGTGATAATTTTTTATAAGCTTAACTCCTTTAACTGACTTATATCCAACACCCCGAGGCTAGGGGTTAAAGCGTTTGGTCACTGCCTCAAGCAACAACTCTTTATTTTTCCGCAACGCTCTTAAGGTTTAGAAGATGGGTGGTAAAAATGTAAAAACGCACCTTAGAGGGCTTCAGTTCGGAAATATCGCCCAAGTCAAATTTTGCTTACTTGATAATATGTAGTGCAGTTGTTTTTACATATACACACACAGCTCGTGCAGATATGAATTGAAGCTGCAACAAGAATTAAAGCATTAATACTTGAGATCTCATGTGTTCATTTGAGGGCACCAACAACAAATAGGCGAAAGGTAGAAGCAGGTAGTCAGTACATTGGCACACAATCTGGGCAAAATTGAGAACACAAAGTATTTTTTTTTCACTAATACATCGTTTCTACATATTTTCATTACCCTCGTATTTTATATATTGTGGTTGCCTCTCATGGTGTTACAGTGCGCTTTTGCAACGCCCTTTGTACCTTGCTTTATGTCTGTTGTGTTGGTTGCTCTGCTTGTTCTTTTTCCCTACAGTCTCCCGGTGTTCAGAGTGTAGCTTAAATATTGTTGATGCATTTTATTGACATTCGAGTTTTAACCTAATTTAATGTGTGCTGCACGCCTTAGCGTATACATTCGGAGCGCAAATTAACTTATTGTGCATGTTACGATAGGTTGTAATTAATGCCAACACGAACAATAATGGCGGAATATTTTAAAATCAATCTAGCTATGGTGAACTGCTTACCTGGACCTTATCTCTAAATATAACGTCTGTGGAATGTCCAATTAGAAGAACATAATGTAAAAAAATGTGGGAGAATACTTATTTATTATTACGTGAAAACACTTCATATGTTTAGGTAGAGGCCAACTCTGGAAAGTGACATTATTTCGTTATTTATAATTAGGGCAAACCACACCCTCAAAAGTATATATATTTTTGATCAGCAACAATAGAAAAGTCGATTTGGGTATCTATCCGTCCATGTGTCCATTTATCTCACGAAAATCCGCAATTTTCAATATTTGCAAAAAAAACAACTTCGTGAAGCATTGTTAATTAGGCTAATAATGTACTGTACAAACTTTGGACCTAATAGAACTATTTTTTTATCCTCTACCTATGTATATAACGTTTTATTATAATGGTATGTATTATACGGCGAAAATTTTCAATTCTTGATAACTGCATGGCCAGTATGTTTTATAATTGACTGTTGAAAATTTGGACCTATCGAGCCCCTTTTCCCCCACATTCTTGGTATTGAAAGTGGGTTAAATCGGTTAATGGACCTTCCTACAACTTTATAAAAAGGTATAGTTTTGAAGGGTTTCTTTCTTAGTTTGCACTTTCGTATGTTTTTTTTTTTTGTATAAGATGTTCGATATTTTCACGCGTAATGGCGTATTTATTTAAATAAATTTAAGATACATATTATTATATTTATTATTATAGAAATAGTATAGTGGTGTTCTATTTAGAAGCGGTTAATGATAGTGAGTATCCTAGATTTGACATATGCTTGCTTTTTTTTTGTGGGCGTGTCCGTTATTCTACCACGCCCGTTTTGGGCACATTAATAGATGGTGTAACCATAAATTAAGGCAGTAGAATGAAATTGGAATTATGTTTGCATTTTCATATATGTATTTATTTGAATATCTCTTACTAAAGTCTTCAAAGTCCTTTCCTATGCATCTTCTTAGAATGTTTCTCTCTAAAACTTCTATTTCTTTTATTAAAAAATATATAAAAAATATATATAAAAAATAAAATAAAAGGCATATAATAAAAGGGAACGTATACTCATTTTATATATTAATAATTTTGTTTTAATCGGCAGATATTTATTGTTAAGAAGGCGTCCAAAGCAACCCTTAACTTTATTTGCTTTTTTAAGCATTAAACGGGCGGGTTGATTAAACCTGACAAGTTTGTTAAATGTAACACCTAAATACTTAATACTATCCTTATAAGGAATTTCAACTCCCTTTAAAAATAGTTTTAAGTTTTTACTTTCCGGTACTACAAACTGATGATACGTTCTTGAGAATACCAAAGTATAAGCTTACTACGTTCTCATATGTACTATCAGTGGTCCTACCTAGAGAAACTATAGGAAAACAGTTAGTATTTAAGTGATTTAACTTGAACATTTCATAAATATGTACCGTTATCTGGACCGTAATTGTAAAATTTCAGAGAGAACTCGATTTTAATGGAAGTTTTTTTTTTCGTGAAATTTCTAGAAATGAATTTGCAAAATAAAACTATGATTTCTAAATACTCTATGAACTTTTAAACGGTATAAAAGTAGCGGTTTTTACAGTTCTAACGGTATAATTTCTTTTCGGTATTAATTCGGTAAAAATACTGTTTTTATTTCATTCAATTGAGATGTCTATATCTATCTAAAGTAACTTTGAAGTCCTCTCCTCCGGTAAATAAGTGCAAAAAATAAAAGACTTAAGATGGAAACTGTCTTTTAAGGAGCAATGTAACCCAACCATTATAAGAAGACGGCGTATAACGCCTGCCGCGTCTTGAAATGAACGGACGCATTCATATAATTCAAATGGTAAAATTTATACTAAGGTTGAGAGTAATTAAGATTTGAATAGTTGTTGTATTTTTATACTCTCCGCCTTTGCAATACCTAGAAGGAAGCTTCGGAAATCCTACAAATCGGCATTTTTAGTCGACCTAGACTAAATTTTTGATGCTGAAATTTGCTTTGCATGTTTATAAATAGAGCAAAAATGGGCGGGGATAATAATAGACACGCCCACAATTAACAAATATCTATCTATCTGCCACAAAAATGTGTCTATTAAAATGAAATTTGGTAAATACATTAATAATAAAACCATCCATATACAAAAACGGCTACTTCAAAAAGTCATCATAATATGTACTCGTACATATATCGGATTATGTTTGCATTATTTCAACGGAAGCATACATTTCCAGTTTCGAGTTATGACAAGTTAAATCTGACTCTCTTAATGAAAACTAAAAGCAAACAATTTGAAATGGAGCTAAATATTTTAAAAATTACGAAACTCAAGAGCTATCGAAAAACATACGTTAAAGACATGAACCACATATATATGCAAATTCACAGTAAATATCGAAACTGCCGATTGACTCGTTAACGATCGAACAAGCCTTCTAATAGCAGTGGATATAAGTCGAAAAGTCACATGAACACTTTTTGTTAACTCTCTGCAAAGAAGAAACAGAAAAGAGAACAGAACGAGAAGAAAGTAATCTCAAAATTCTGAAGCATTGTGGTTATCTATCGAGAAACAATACAGACCCTTTGAACAAAGTAATATTGACAGAAGACAACTTCCGGTGGTTCCAGAGGAGGGCAATACTACCCATAAGGGTCAGGCAGTTACATACAATCAAGTTGTAGTCCATCTTGCAGATATGATAAGTAGAACTGCAATCTATGTATCATGCAATCAAGCTACCATCACAGTGCATCAGAGTTGTACATTATTGAACATTTCGCTCTCCTAATATCATTTTTAGATACTAAAGTTTTAATTACTTGACCGACTTAGAAATAAAAACAAGTAAGGGCTACATTAGGCGTTTGCCAAACGTAGGATCAATCAAAATAGAGCACAATTATGTTACGTCTCTAAATAATGTTTTATACCTCAAATTTATTTAAATAAACTTACCTACAGTATAATTTTTATGCATGGCAATATTGGTATTTTCTGTCAAACTAGAGAATTATTATCCAATCACTTTGGAAAAGTTATAAAAACGCAAGTAAAACATAATTGAAGTTTTCAACCACATCCGTTCGTCCGTCAGTATAAATTTCTGCCCAAACTACAGATCGCATTTTTTTATATATTTCGATGAAATTTGGAACAAAGACATATATGGGTACAAAGAGAAACCTTATTGCAAACCCCTCCCTATTTCAAGGTGCTATTATAATAGAATCTTTATATTGCAAAAAATCACAATTCATAATATTTGGTGAAGAATAGTTATTTAGCTTAATAATTGGCTTTGTCAAATTTGGACCCTATCGGATCCTTTTTAGAACGCCTTTCCATGTAATAATATTTCACGAAGTGACTACGTTTACCGTTATAACGAAACTAATTGTAGCGTCATTGATAGACCTAAGTGGTGTAGGGTATTAAATGGTCGGGCTTGACTGACTGTAACATTCATTGTTTTTGATTAATCAAGTGTTATTTATGATATTTTATTTTAAAAAATTAAGACGTGCAACTTACAAGTTCGTGGCTCCCTTTGCAACATCCCGAAGGAGGCATAAAGAACGTATATTTTTTATCAGGATCAAACTATATAAAGGCCCATTTTATGTAAGGGGGTTATAATATGGAGATCCTAAAAATTGTCCAATTAAATCATTTTCTCTTGTACAAAACTTATACAAAATACGAAATATCTTAAAACTGTGGCCAGAACTTTACGCAACGTGCGTTTTCACTTAGTTTTTCATTCCACATATCCCGTAACAAATTTTATAATTTACTAATAGGAACAATAAGTGCTGTATAGACTCTGGTGAAACTTTCGAAAAGTGTATAATTAGTGGTGATTTAAATATATGTAGGGCAACAAGCCACATGGATTTCACTTAGTGTCAGGAAACATAAAAACGACCACAGTCGGGCGTTAGGAGTGGAAGCAAAAATGACTAAACGTAATGGTTACCATATATATACATATAAAAATCTTAATCTTTATGAGACTTTAAATAAAATTAAAGTACAGCAACAATAAAAACAATTAAAAAAATTTATATTTAGTATAGGCCAAGTCTTGGATTCTCACTATCTTAGGCCACTAAAATAAAAGCTATGTGACTAGTAATGATGCTTACGCATTGTGGTGGAGCCTTAATGCGATTTTTAAGTCAAAAACAGCTTAGAAACGTCTAAAAACATTGACATTTTTTGAATTTTGAGCGTGTCCTTCCACCAATTTTGCCCAATTTTAATATTAATCAACCAATATTATTACGAAGCTTAAAGTCGATGTATAATTTTTTGCGACCGTGAAGATGTTTAGCACTGACGGGCAGATACGCATTGCTAAATCGGTTCACCACATCATGTTGATAAGGAATATGTATATATTGTAGGTTCTCTGAGGCTTCTTTCTTGGTGTTGCAAACAATGTTTCGACAAAGTTGGTGGATTAAATAATAACCTTAAAAATTAGAAGTCAAGGATAAAAGCATAAGAACAATAAATCAAATAAACAAGAAAATGAGACGGGCTGAAAAGGGCTATATTAGGCATACGCCAAATCTAGGGTACCCATCACCATTAACCGCTGCCAATTGGCACGCTGCTCTTAAATTTATTTGAACAAATGCGCCATTTTGGGCGTGAAAATATCAATGCTACGCCCAAAATGCGTGTGTATTATACCAAAGTGCACCCGAAAAAATATATATTTAGGGTGTGGGTCGCCCGCTTCTGGTCCTTAAAGTCTGAACAAAAACAATACACCCGCATATCATTATGATGATGGGTATAAAACTGTACACGAACAAAAAAACAAGATAACATAAATGGTTGCTTTTTTTTACGTATTAGGTGGACGCCATAGCACACTGTAGAGGATTTTTAATGTTTACTGTAAATCTTCAAAAAGAGACTTTATTGAATTAATACAATAAGTAAACATCGTTTACAAGACTCATTCTAATACAAATGATCACGGCGGCAACCAATTCTCTAACACAACAAATCAATACCGCCCTTAGTCGGACCATAGATGGCGGCATGCGGCACAATGTTGTGACTGATGTGCATACTAAACAAATATTACGAGAAGCCGTGGATGGCGTGGTGCAAAGCTTTTCAAATCATACCAGAGGATATGGCAGAAGTAAGTGATATCATATGATTATCTAAATGACCTCAAAGTTTCCATTTTATAGATGCTATAGAAAATGAACCATATATAATTGTACCCATGCACACGGTGTTTTTTCTTTTAAATCAATTGAAAAGAAAAAGTGTTTGGACTTTAAGATATTCTTGCACACTTATGCTGGTGTAGATTTGTCGATTGTGCGCGTGGCACTTGACCGATTTTGCCCATTTTAAAACTAAACGTTTCATCTCAATATTTCAATATTACACCCATGAGAATGCCAACAACACACGGAAACGCGGATATACATGTCTAGATCGACTCGGTTTTTGATGCTGATCAAGAATGTGTGGGGTCTTTTACGCCTCCTTCTCGGTGTTGTAAACGGAATGACCAACTTAGTATACCCCCCATCTTATGTGGAAGAATAAAAAAAGAACTATAGTAAAGAAAGAGCACAGTGAGTGCAATCGTCTTTTAATATTATTTTCTTTGCTTTTAAGCTTGAATTCAGGTTTGCGTAAACACTTGTGTGGACAGTATGGTAAATACGGCTCCATACGCGTAAAGAAACTCGATCTGTTAGTCTGTGTAAAGTGTCGGCTAAGTACTGGTCGTTGCGTTTGTTTCTTCGGGTGAACTAACACACAAAGCCATATGCATTAATAAATGTGTTTACATACATAACTGTACACATAAAATTACTGAGCAAATACGTTAATAATGCATTAATAAATTTCATATCAATTTATCACAATAGTGAATTGGTCAACACATTCTATAAGCGGCTGTATGCATAAATTCATTGTGGTTCATTTTCAAGGACAAAGAAGAAAAACACTAAATTTTCACATTTTTTACTAAAAAATTATAAAACAGTAACATTAACCACAGAGGATATCATCTTTAAAAAATACCCTTAATTGCGTAATAAATAAAAAAATGAGTTTTCACATTTTTACATTTACACTGAAGCCACCACCACTTTTTTCCTTTTTTTTTTTATTAACATTTTAGTGTATGTATACTGGGATTGTAGTTGGTGCAGCTTTTTTGCCACCAACGGCAATTTAATAACTAAGAGAAAACCATAAACCTTGAATGCTTTCCGGCCTCTTGCAATGTTACAAATATTTGTAAACGCGAAGGCGTTGTTTAGAAATTCTAGGTTTATAGATTGGGGAGTAGGAGTGTGCACATGTATGAAAAATGAGTGGATTTTGAAGCTGATCAAGAATATATATACAACTATATTTATATGAATAGAAACAAGTAAAAAGGGCTACATTAGGTGCATGCCAAATCTAGGATACCTACCATCATTAAACTCTGGCAAATGGTACGGAAATAATATCTTAAATTTTTTTGAATGCATACATAGATCTATCAAAAATGAAAGTAAAATAGTGATTTAGACACTAATATCTTTGCGTTGTACCGGGAGATTATATTAACATTATTGTTGATGTTGGATTTTGATATGCATTCGTGTGGGAGCATGAATTTAACGATAACCGTAAAGGGTCTAAGTTGTATGATTCCATCTGTGACCAAAACAAACAGAACAAAAGCCCGCAATGGAATCAAGCCGAAATGTTGTATTATGCTACGTTGGGTTATTAATTTTGTTTATCAAAGTGTAAGTGGGCTTAGTTCAAAATTGTTAAGAGCTCTTCGTAGAACTAAGATGTTATTGTTTTCGCTGTGACATGGAACCCTTGTATTTGTTCCAGTCTTATTGATGTAAGTGTCGATGGAGGCACTGAGTTTATATGCTTTCATGTGAAAATATATAATAAAACGTTGTACATCTCCTGCTCATATATTCCGCATAATTGTCCTCCCCCTCCTACATAAATCATGTGAATGCTGTAAACAGTGTTATATCACGTAAAAAAACTGAGGACTCTTTAATCGTATTTGATGATTTTAAGCTGAAGATAACTTCCCCATACAACCTGTTCTAGTGTTGCCTGGACGAATGATATATTAATTGAATTATCTAAGCCCAAATCAAATTCATAACATTATTAACGATATTAATAAAACACCTGATTTGATTTTTGTCGATGACATACGTACATTTAACTATTTTATATTCCGTTCATAGCCAATTGTTTTACCAGAAGACAAATTTCATTCAGCTTGTCTCCAACTACGCAATTATAAAATAAAGAAACAAAAAATAATAATATTAATTTCAACCTACTGACTATACAACTATAAGAAACTAAATAATTTGCTATCCACCGAGAGATGGTATTTTATTCCGGATTGTAATTCACCTATATCACCAGTGAACTTGTCAATGTGATTGATATAGAGAAACTTTTTGATTACTTCTCTTACTTACTTTGCACAATTTACTGAACGATTCGTTCGACTCTCGCCCGTGAGAGCGTCCTGTCTAAAATTATTATTAACGATCCTGAACGAGTATCCAGAAACTCTCGTGTAATATATATTAATTATTACTGCACCAATTATTATAACAATCCTATCCGGCTACTAAGTAACGATTATAATGATTATTACCCCTTGGTTGACTTTGATAATGGAGCTGCCATACGATTTAAACTCTGTCATTTATTAGTAGAAAGTTGTTTATATCAGTTACAGCCAGGATGTATGGCTGATATGTGTAGTGCCTATTTCGGTTCACGGTCCGTTCGACATGAAGATGGACGCGCCTCGTTCTGTTGAGCGGAAGTGTAGGCCGTGTGTTTCGAAAATATAACGTAACATAAGTCGAGGTAGTGAAAAATTTCCTTTTTTTCTAAGCGCTCATAATTTTAAAAGTGAACTAAGTCACACTATTTTGAGATTCTAAAATATATAAAAGACTATTAAATTAGTCAAATATATGTGCTTGAAAAATTTGCACATTACACTGGTGGTGTATTTTGAATATCCTAGATTTGGCACAATATAGCCCTTAAAGGGCTATACCTTTCATTTTAGTGACGAGAGTATACTAAAAGAGTATACGCTTGCAACACCCAGGAGGAGGCATCAAAATCTGAGTTGATCTATACCGCCCGTGTCCGTCTGCTGTTAGAATTTCCACAATTGCAAATTTTGAGATATCGAGCTGAAATTTTTACAAATATTTTTAGTATTAGTATTGGAAAATTTGGTACACATATTTACGGCATCCATCGATGGGGAAAAGATTGGCGCAGTCGAACAACGGACACTCAAATAATTTACAAAAAACCTTTGTGCAGAAACTGACAACTGTTCATATGTATTGCTTACCTTGTAACAGGGCGTAATCACGCACTCAACACGCCCACTGTCTGTATGTGGAGGTATTTAAGATTGGGCCTAAGCCACATTTACTGTTTCTACTTGTATAAAATAAATACATAAAAATAAACTCTCCACAATGTATACATATTCTTGATCAATATGAAATTCTGACTCGATTTAGGTAATCAGTCCCTCTGAGATATCTGCCAATCAAGAATTCGATTTTCCGAACTACATAAAAGTAAAACTTGGCTTCTTATCTGTATGTAACAGATCTGCCAGTCAACTAATAAATTTGTTTAATAGTATCGGGATATGAGAGTCACAATTATGGGAGGGTCATTTAATCAAACATATTTATATAAGGATGTATAATTAACTAAAATTCTTCACACACACACGCACACTTTTCTTTAAATATTTGGGTATACAGTGAAGCAGCGTGTAAGTTGGAAATAAATCCATCAAATAGAATTCATTTTCTGACATAACCGTTACATAACATTATAAAATGATGGTGTACCCCGAAGATCCATTTTGGGCTCTGCCAACTATACCTGGACTATATGACGATAATGATTATCGTGGTGAGTGCTTTTTATAATAAGGGAGCAAAGATTCCAAAGAGGAATTTTAGCGAAACTCTCAACCTTTAACCATATTTCACATATTTCATAAAACAAAATTACATTCATACAGAAAATTATATCAATTGGAGTAATTAAAGTGTGATTAAATATTATATTGCAGTTAACGTTGTGGAGGCTTTGCAAGAGTTTTGGCAGATAAAACAAGCTCGTGGAGCAGATTTGAAAAATGGTGCTCTGGTGATATATGAATCTGTACCATCAAACAGTCAACCGTATGTGTGCTATGTGACCCTTCCAGGAGGCAGTTGTTTCGGCAGTTTTCAGGTTTTTTATAGAAAATGCTATAATGCTATATAATGCTTAATGGGTGTATTTATTGTTTATGCAGAATTGTCCAACAAAAGCTGAGGCGCGTCGCAGTTCGGCCAAAATTGCTTTGATGAATTCAGTGTTTAATGAACATCCTTCACGTCGCATTACGGATGAATTCATAGAAAAAGCAGTACAGGATGCAAGGGCTTCCTTCAAGGGTAATCTCAAAGAAGGTGATGGACCCGACTCCGGTATAGGAGCATTTAGGTAATGAAAAATAGAGAAAACATTCATTAAATAATAATAGGAATACAATGGAGGCTTGTTTTGTGTACAGGTTCATGTTGGAAGCTAACAAAGGTCGCACAATGCTGGAGTTTCAAGAGTTAATGACTGTGTTTCAGCTATTGCACTGGAATGGTTCACTAAAAGCCATGCGTGAACGGCAGTGTTCACGTCAAGAGGTAGTGGCTCATTACTCCAACCGCAGCTTAGATGATGATATGCGCGCTCAAATGGCTTTGGATTGGATTGCCCGTGAACAAGAAAATCCTGGCGTTTTGGGACTGGAATTAGCTCAAGCTGAAAGAGAATTGGAAACTGCCCGTTTAGCTGGACGCGAATTACGATTCCCCAAGGAAAAGAAGGATATTCTGATGTTGGCTCATAACCAACTTGGTGGCAACGGCAGCAATGCTGGCATGAATTGCTAAAAAATGAACTGAAAATTGAAAAGCGCTTTCGACTGAGGGGGATGATAATTTTTAATGTATGCCAATAACGCATAATTTTTTTTTAAATTACGTAAAACTACGTACGTACGTAATGCAAAATGTAAGACAGCATATATTTATGTTACATGATGATGTAATGATTTATTGTGATTATACTGTTTGAATATTTTTGTACTCTATACACCACAGTTTATATATATATATGGTAATCTCTTCGATTTGTTAAAGAAATGTTGGTGATGGAAATGTAAAAGATAAGTTTTGGCTTCGTTCCCTTTTTACAATAGTAAAATGCATTAAATTTATTTAAATGAGATTTTCAAACTACTAATTATTCATATAAAAATAAATTTCTACGTATTTTATTAAATATTTAAATATATTGCGTGTCGAAAAATATTTCAAGTTGACGGGATTTCATAAATTTCAATTTCATACGCAATAGTTTTATTAATACGTCTCCAAAAATTTTGTTATTCAATGAATAAATTTATTTTATTTCATAATTTGCTTGGTTTAAATCTGTTATTGTTTTTGTTTTACAAGGAATGTGTTTTATGGACACCGACTCATATATATTGATATATTCATTAACTTTAACAAGATACAAAACCCTCTAAAAAATAAGTTCCTATTGCATTAAATTGTGCGATATATAATTTTTTAAAGATACAATTTTTTCGAGGTATGTTGAAATTTTTGTTTATTGTGGGTGTGTCTCTTAACCGATTTTGCCCAATTTCAATACAGAACAGCGAAACTGAACTAAGAATACGTATGCAAAGTTTCAATTTGATATCTCAAAAATTACGACCGTGAGAGTACCAACAACAGACGGACACGCGGACTCACGGACGGACACGTCTCAAACGATTTCTCTTTTCATGCTGATTAAGAATATATGTGGTTTGTGGGGCCTCCGAGGCTTCCTTCGATGTGATGTAAACGGATGATCAAAATGAATATACCCTCTTCCCTAAGGTGGAGGGTACAAAAAAAGGGAGCTCCCAAGTAAAGCATTCATTTTGCTATACGTTGATAATTATCAACTGAACAATTGAAGTGATCGTGCGGATGTTTGCAACTTCTAAGTAGCAAGTGCCAGACAGTGCTGTTAAAACTACAACCCTCAGATCGCAATTTTTAATATTACTTGATGAAATTTGAGTCAGAGAAGTCTTTTGAATGAAGGACGGTCACTATTAAAAATTGATCTGATCGGTCTGATCCTGATCCAAATTTGGATCCTATCAGACCATTTACAAGTGGCCTAAGCCAAAATTAGTTTTTATACCTCCACCTCAGTGATGAGGGTATACTTAGTTTGTTCTTCCGTTTGCAACACCCAGAAGGTGGCATCAGAGACCCCACAAAGTATATATATTCTTGATCAATGTCAAAAACTGAGTCGATTTGGACATGTATGTCCACAATCGACATAAATCTATATATCTGCCACAAAAGTTGACCTAGGAACTTGAAATTTAATACGCATATACATAATTATCCCATTGACTGACATGCCAAAAATGGGCGTGGTCGGATAATAGACACGCCCACAATTTACAAAAAATCATATTTAACGTAAAAGTAGACTTGCATGCTAATACGTAAGACATACACTATTAGAGGGCGCAATATATATATATATATATTTGCCACGCCCACCGTTGTGGAGGTCTAGGGTATTTAAGATTTGGCCTAAACCAAATTTAGTTTTCTTACTTATTTTACTTGTTTAATAAAATTTGGTGCAGCACCGTTATACCGTACACGACTTGTGGCAAAGGGTATATTAAGTTTTTGCGGATGTTTGTAACTCCTAAATGGGAAATTCCACACCCACCTTCGATTCAGAATCAAAATCTTGATCGTATTTCTGTACATAGACAGGTTGCATCGTTTAAGATATTTCGATGAAATTTGGTACATGGCCAATACATGCCTAAGAGGAACCCTATTGAAAATTGTCGGGATCGGACCTTTTTTAGAACCTCCCCACCTATAATGAAAGTCTTTATATGGTAAAATATCGCAATACGTAGCTATGCCAAATTTGAACCCGATCGGACCATTTTATATAATTATATATCACTAAGTAACTTATATACAGCTACAACTAAAGTGATTGTAGCAAAATTTAAGGTGTGGGGTATTAAATGGTCGCGCTTGACTGACTATAACATTTTTACTTGTTAACTTAATAAATGTGGTCGCGATCGAACTAGTTTTAGAATCTTCTAAATGTTTCGTTTTATTCAGCAAGTAACAATGCGTAATGTTAATTTTACAACTAAACTAATTATCAGAGACTGAAACCCTGAAAGAATAGTTATATAAGATTTTGCTCCAATTGCGGACGAACCCTTACAATGGACGAACGGTGCATACCGTAATTGGAAAATGGATACTATTCTATTTAAATGATAGCTTTAAATTAAAGAAATGATTTTGCAAATGTAGATATTGTATTCAAATCCGAAAAACTCTGTTTAGCAAAAAAAAATATGATGCATAGGTTTGGTATTATAAATGAGTAAAATTGGCCTAATGACGGAAAATATTTTAGTAAAATCGGTTTTGACATTGTTACGGCTGCAAAAACTGATTAGTGTTTACACTTTGGTGTTGCAAGTGGCCAAAATGGGTCCACGGACGGTATAGTTATTGAAATAAATCTATTTCAGTTCAAGTCAAACAAATTTCGTTTTTTTATACATTCTAACGGTATATGAAGGAAGATAATTGGACTAGTCATTAGAAATTTATATTTAAAAGAAGATGGTATCATTTTAATAGATTAATTTCACAGTGTAATTAATTTGAGCAAATCTTTGCTTTTGTACAAACTTATTTAAAAATTTCGTATTATTTCCGAACTTAGTGGTTCGGAATGTTCCGAAATTTGGCGGAGCTGTTCATTCCCCTTAATGCTTAAAGTTAATCATGTCACTACTTTAAAATTAATTTCGTATCACTCCTAAACCATGACTTGTAGACCTAAAAAATATTCTTAAATTTTTGTGGTATTGAAAGTGAGTTAAATCGGTTCATGAACCTTCCTACAATTTTACACCATCTACGGTATAGTTTTGAGGGTTTATACTTTTTAACAGATAAACTACGAGATACAAAAATAAAATGTTGCCAGAATATTAATGAAAACTTTCTATAAATTTGGACACGCTCACCTACAACATATTGTAGAAGTTAGAAAGGTTTAGGAATTTATTCAGAATATATGACGTAGGTGGCCCTATACAGATCTGAAATGTAGAATGAATGATGTCTGAAATAACTTGAAGATGAGAGTGATCGGTTAACGTACGTGCGAACAGTGGTTAAAAATGTGAATTACGTTTTAGTTGGGTTATGAAATGGCTCAAGAAATGAAGACCCGTCTCTATGTATACCGCATTGGATGTATGTATACTACATGTATTGGATGTATTTTTGTATAAGACGCACCCATCAAAATAGGTGTCTAATTAAAAATGAAAACGTAAAATTTTGGCGTACGAATTACGTGAGTAAAAGCTGAAGTTTTTCAAAGTTATTGGGTAAGAATTTTCCATTTGGGGAAACTATAATTGATATACGGCCCAAATGGAATGTTTGTTCAAATAAATTTGAGATCATATTTAGAGCAGTAATATAGTGGTGTTCAAATTGAAATAGATTAATAATGATGGGCATCCTAGGTTTTTGCTTTGATATTTGCCTAATAGTCTAGTTTTGATTATTTAATTCTACAAATATATTTACATGCATAGGTAATTAATCATACTCAACATAAATTTATAGTAGTTTTTATTTGCGTAATAAATATTATTTTCCCTTGCGCTCCTCATCATTAGAATCTGAACCAGCACTACTACTGGCAGCAGGTTCTGGTGGATGTTCCAGAACATGATCAACAAGGCCTAATTCTTTAGCTTCTTCCGGTGACATATAACTGTCACGCTCCATACGCTGGTAAAGAATATCATAACATTGTTTTGTGTGCTTTACATATATATGCGTTAACTGTTTCTTTAGTTTAATAATTTCTTCAGCTTGAATCTGTATATCAGTAGCTTGACCCTAAGAAAATTGCACATGTTTATGACTAATTGTATGATCATAATGAGAGTATTTTTACCTGAGCGCCTCCTGAAGGTTGATGTATCATAATCCGGGAATTTGGTAATGAATAGCGCATGCCCGGCGCTCCTGCAGTTAATAAAAGTGAACCCATTGAACACGCTTGCCCTACACACCACGTTGCAATCGGTGGTTTCACGTATTGCATTGTGTCGTATATCGCTAGGCCAGCCGTTACTACTCCACCCGGGGAATTTATATATAAATGTATGGGTTTATTGGCATTTTCCGATTGTAAATAAAGAAGCTGTGCTACAACTAAAGAGCTTAAATCATCCTGTATGGGTCCCATTAAACATATGATTCTTTCCTTTAGTAAACGTGAGTAAATGTCATAAGCTCGCTCACCACGGCCGGTTTGTTCCACTACCATAGGGATCAAATGCATTTGCCGACGCAAATGAACTGGATATTGTTTCTTATGCGGAAAAATTCAAAATCATAATGTTGATTTTTTAAAAAGTATTTTGGAATACTTACTAAAATTCCATTCAACAATCTCAACATTTTTAAAATATATTTTAATATATTATTAGCATTTTGTTCTTGTATTGTCAAACATTTTAGTACTATTAGGGTTCAAACAGAATACCTGCGGGTGTTGATGCAATGCTACTCAACCCCACACTTTGCAGGGCATTGTTGCAGTATGCACTATACTAAGCAAAAATGCATTTAAACATTATGTTATATCGTAAAGATGTTGGAAATATTACATCTCTGTAACTCAAATACATTTCTACATTTCTAATAAGGTTTTGATTTAAAACAGAAGAGCAGCTTTTTATATATTTAGAAGTTCATTTTGAAAGAAAAAAGTTTTGACACATAGTTTGAAAAGAAGTTCAGTGAAAGTACATTTATAGAAACAATGCAATAAAACAAATTGTTTACTCCAACAGTACTTTTATATTATATTCAAATAACCTTCTTCTCTGAAGTGATCTGTACAATGCATTCAATGATGAATAATATTAAACGATTGGGGAGCGAAAATTATGCGATTTGGTGCAAAGAAGTATAAAGTTTGTTGATCACAATGGATTTGTAACTAACCGTAGTGAAGACGTGCCCAGAGGAGGAAGCGCTTTAGATGAGTTGGTTAGCAATGATAAGAAGGCTTTAGCGAAAATTATACCAGCCAAGTAAGTTTATTCATGGCGAAAATAATACAACGCCAAAAACTGCGTAGGGGGTGCTTAAATGTCTACAAGGACGGCACAGCATCATCCAAGATGAACCCGGTGAAGTATAAATTCAATGCAAATGAAAAGTTTGCGAAGCTAACTAAAAGTTGAAGGAAATTGGCATTGAACTAAATACGTATCTCCCTTACCTACTTTTATTGTGTGTTAAGATGATCTTCCTATGTTTGAAAATTTAATAGTTAAAACCCTGGAAGAAGAATTTTGTCGGGTGTTTTGCCGCCATTTTGGTAAACATTGGTCTTGACACTTCATATTTGGCAGTCGTGGAGTAGACACGTGGCAAATTTATTGTGGAAAAATATTCGATAAACCAACGTGTTTTAATTGTTAAAACATTTTATCAAAATCAATCATCGATTACTGTGACAATGAGAAAGTTACGTGAAATTTTTGGGAGAAACAACGTGCCAACAAAACGCACTATTTATCGTGTAGTGAATGATTTCGAAGAAAGAGGGTCTGTAGGTAATAGGTAATAGGCCCAAGCACGGTCTACAACGTACTGCAAGATCGACTGAAAACATTACTGCTGCTCAAGAAAGTGTTCAAAACAATACATCAATCTCAATCCGACGCCGTGCTCAAGAGCTTGGTCTTCAAAGAACAACTTTGGCCACAATTTTGCACAAGGATTTGCATTTGTTTCCATATAAGGTTCAGTTGACACAAGAGCTTCTTCCACAAGACCATTTACGCCGCCGTACTTATGCCAATAGAATGTTACAGCTCGCCCATGACAACTCCGATTTTCATTTCGCCCCTAAATTTCTAGGGAAAGCGTACGTGGACTAAATATTATTAAATAATAACATTCAAATTAATGGCGTTAACTTATACAATAGTCTTATACCATCGCTATCCATATTATTTACATTTAAAAGTGAAACAAAATCCGCAATTTTCACATAATGTCAAAAATAAAACAAAATTGCTTCGGTGGAAACTTTTTATTAATACATATTTTAATATTTTTTAATTTATTATAAATATTTTTTATAGTCCACTAAGCAATAATTAAAATGCT
Organism: Ornithomya chloropus; assembly: GCA_963971445.1. Taxonomy (NCBI): domain Eukaryota; kingdom Metazoa; phylum Arthropoda; class Insecta; order Diptera; family Hippoboscidae; genus Ornithomya; species Ornithomya chloropus. Next base: position 50,685,004 of record OZ020530.1, on the reverse strand, counting down.
GTGGAATGCAAAGAATGCTAAAGCGGAATGTATATGTTGCACTGCAGCATACATCAATAGATCAGACGTAGATACGAATCAGCTGTTATTCGTGTACTCAGCTGAGTATACTAATAGTTAAGTGCAATTTTTTCATGCTAATTTTCGCACATATAAAATTTTAATTATTCCGGTATATTTTTTAAGATATAAGTATTATTATTATTAATATCGTTGATAAGTTTGTTTTGAAGCAAACTTATCCTACAAAAGATTTTGTTACCTCAAATTTTTCATCTATAATTTTTTCAATGTCTTTTTACTAAGTTTTCATTGGCATTCATATAAAAAATCTTAATTATTTTTGTAAACTTATTCGTTAAAACCAGATTACAATTTATGTTAAAATTTTTCAATAGAGAGATTCCTCATAAAAGTGTTAAAATTAATGAACTAATGGTGCAATATATTTTATAACCTTTTAATAAATAAAGTCTTTGAATTTAAAATAAAATGGAATAAACATAACATCGAGTTATTATAGCGTAACATGACATAGCGTAAGAAAATAAATATGTAATTGTTAGTACCAAAAAAGCATCTCTGTTTGTAGCTTATACTTTTATTGTCACCAATTTTCTCAATTCCTATGCACTCTTACGTGTGTAGAGAGTAATTACAAATACAACGAAACGTGTGACGACGTGTGAAAGAGGTTTTTTATTCGATGCAAAAGAAAACTTTTAGTAAGCAATTTTTCAACACGTATTAATTATTTATTAATTTTGCATAAAAACAATATTATTTACTAGAAATACGCGTAAAACAAGACACAATATAAAAATATATGTATGAATGCACAGTATTTTGGCAATCTGTAGTATAAAAAAATTCAAGTCCATTGTATATGATGTCACACCATGTTACTCATTGTGTGTTAACGCGACTCTTGTTTCCTGTAGTACCATTAAAATACGTAAAGTATAAACCATAGTAATACTTTTTAAAATGTTGAAACACCTGAGTAACCTAATTTTTATTCTTCATAAATTGGTGAAAAATAATTTTTCCACTAAATCTTAAAAGTGTTAAAAACACATAGAAAAGCAAAAAAGTTGAAGGGAGAGGCCATAAAGTAATTACCCAAAAATAAACAGTGTAATAAAGAGTTATTAAGAATATATATACAAAAATTAAAAAATCGAACAAAGCGTAAACAAAAAGAAATATTGAAATTTATTGCAACATACGTCCAAAGTTTGAAAAATATGTGAAATATAATAAATTAGAAAAAAATGAAAATCCTTCCATTAACAACGACATTTCCATATATAATTATTTTGGCTAAACAAAGAAGAAATAAAATCAAAATCTTATTACGATTCCGCCCACTTAAATTTGCCAAGTGCATTGTACTCCAAGAATACAAGGAAAACGAAATATATTCATAAAATACATGCAGAAAGGACAAGCACTATCCACTCAGTTCAAAATCATTAAACTCCATTTCTATTTTAATATAAAAGTTATTATATTCTCTTGTGTCCGTCCATATTTATAAAAACACACAATACAAACTTATAAACTTCCCCAAGCAGTGCTGTTGCATCAACGTAAAAAGTGTTTAGATTCTCGTAAAGGAAACGTTATTACAATTATTATTAATATGTCGCTGAATGCAGGACTCGCCGAATTGGGCAATTCACCAAAAACTGTGAATGAATTGCGCTTAGAAGTGGAGCGTTTAACTCGAGAATTAGATCAAGCCACCAGTGAAAGGGCTCAATCCGCCAAATATGGTCTATCTTTATTAGAGGAAAAATCAAATCTTGAACAGAGAGTTGAGGAATTGGAAACTTTGTACGATAACGCTAAACATGAACTGGAAATAACGCAGGAGGTGAGTTTACGCAATTATCACTTTTGGTTTAATCAAATGTTTTTTTGTATTTTTTTTCATAAATATTGCAAACACTTCCAAATGTCAACCAAAGTAAATATAAATATACTAAGCCTACAAAGTATGTATATTCTTGATCAGCGTCAAAAAACTGAGTCGATTTAGACATGTATGTCTATTTAACTGCCAAAAAAAAAAAAAAAAAAAAAAAAGCTATAAACTTGAAATTTGGTATATATATTAGCTTCATCGTTGGGGCAAAAATGGGCGTGGTCGGATAACGCCCACGCCCACAATGAATAAAAATCTTTATATCCGCCACAAAAGTTGACCTAGGAACTAGAAATTTGGTATGCGTGTACATAGTTATTCATCCACGGACGTGCCAAAAATGGGCGTAATCGGATAACAGACGCGCACATAATTTATAATAAACCATATTCAACGTAAAAGTAGACTTGCATGCTGATAAGTAAGACATACCCTATTAGAGGGCGCAATATATATATATTTACCACGCCTATCATTATGGATGTGGAGGGTATTTAAGATTTGGCTTAAGCCAAATTCAGTTTTCTTACTTGGTCGTTAGCTCTGTTAACTACTTTATAGAGTCCTGTTAAGTGAAATTTTGGAAAGAATTCCATAAGAAATCATAAAAATGATAAATTTGAACTAACTTTTCGAGAAAAATGGTTCAAAAGCGCAAAGTTGTTAATTATATTAACTTAAAAGAGAATAATTATATACTATGCCTTACGTGGATCATAAGAAAATCAAAACTTGATGGTCTACTGCGTCAATGCATGCAATGCAATCCATGTGAAAATGTGAGAGGGTTTAAAGATAAATACAAATTTATCCTCATAAGTAGTTAAGTGGGGGCTCTGCGAAATAATTATAATTGAACAAAATTGGGTTAAATTGTACGCAGCGGTTCAAAATGTTCACATGGATTAGTTCCTAGGGAGAGTAGATTCTAGGGATTTTTGAATATTTTTGAAAAATTTACTTCTTAAATTCAATGTAAATCTAATTTTAATCAATTTTGTATTATAATTATTTAGCTGAGCTCAATTAACTCTAATAGAGCTCTGTTAGAGTATCTGCTAGTTAAATTTGTATTTATCTTTACATCTTCTAGGTCGACTTTGTATTTGAAGTCCTATAAGTATATACTCTATCTTATGAGTTGCAAAGGTTGCCTTCAAACTGAATATAGCCACTATCTCAAGTTACTTAGTACTTATAAAAATATATGTACTTAAAGGAGGAAAGCGAATGCGATCCATAAAGACTGAATAGAGCTTTTTCAGTCACAAATATGTAGAGGTGTCCGGAAAGTCTGAAAGTTACATGAACATAGGTCTGGAAATTAGCCATTTTTATATTGAAAAAGTGATAATGTAGAGCCCGCGTATACTTTGTTCCGTTTACAACACCCAGAAGGAAGCCTCAGAGCCTCGGCTTTCTGTCTATACTCATAACCATAATTTGAGAAGAAATTTTTAGATCCGGGTTTCCAATTGCATGATTCTAACGCTTGTTCGCTTATGCAGAAAACCGGAATACAGTGGAATTGCAATGTTTGCATTAGGAACAAATTCGGCACAGACATTCTTAGACCATAAGTCTAGTTTAGTCTAGGTTTAGTGGCCTATATAAAGATTACTGTCGCAGTTGCAGGGATTATTCATCTAGAAGTGGAATAGGTTGAAATCTGCTTTGGAGCAGAAATTCTGAAGATCTGACATCACCAACTGACACTACATCGAAAACATGTACAATACAAAATTTGTTATTTCATTTGCAACACCCGAAACGGGGCGTTGTATTTATATTCAAAAGATGAGCTCTAAACACATGTGTCCCTATGTCCGTATGTACGTTTATACTTAGCACTCTTACAGTCGTAAATTTTACAATATTGAACTGAAATTTTATACATATACTTACATATATATATCACAAGTGTCGAAATACTTTTCGCACATTTTTAAAGTCGACATGGTAACTTATTTAGTGCTATACTGTGGCTTTTTTAATTCGACGGTTTTGGTAAATTGTAAAATATACCTCGAATTGTTTAAAAACAACATTATTGTGTTTTCCACGCCTACATTTTACCTGTAGAGGGCTATTTTGCTTTTTACACCAAAAAATTTTATTAACTTTTTCATTTTAAATTTATACAACTTATACAACACGAAGAAAACAATACCCAAAATTTCGATAGAATAAGAAAATAAAATTTCAATAAGTCGGTTTACTGCCGGCGACGGAAGCGGTGAGAGCTACGACTTCATCTACCACCTCGTTTACTATGCCGCCTTAGAACGTTCCTCCATTGAGCTATCGTTAGATGTGGAGTCCTTCCTTACCTCTCCCCAATCACATTCCAAGTGTACAAAATATTTTCCATCTTTCTTCTGTAAATATCTATAACGTACACCAGCATTTAGAGTCTCCCACACTGATTCTTTAACTTCTTCTGGTTCTACCTATTAAATACGATATCAAAATACTTAAAATGAAAATACGAATGGGACTTTTTTTATTATACTAACATTCGCTGCTTCCGCAATGCTTGCAATCGTAGGCGGGTTTTCCATCGCCTTCAATGTTTTCATGTAAGGCACCCATTGAAATTCATTATACGCTGCACCACCCTGTGGAAAAGGGTATATTAAGTTTGTGCGGATGTTTGTAACTCCTAAACGCCAAATGCCACTCTCACCTTAAATTATACTGATCGATTCAGAATCAAAATCTGCATCGATTTAACCCTGTCCGTCTGTCCATCTCAATTTGTTCGCAAGCTTCAGGTCGCATTTTTTGAGATATCTCGATGACATTTTTTACAAGGACATGTATTGGCCCAAAAAGGAGCCCCCATTGAAAATGGATCGGATCGGTCAAATAACAGGCATGGCCTCAATCAACAAAAATCGATTCATTTGTCACAAAAATTGAGCAATGAAGTTCAAAATTGGTGTATATTTTAAATAATTACCCCAAACAAAAAAACATAAAAATCGGTTTGCAAGCTGATACGTAATACGTTCTTTATTAGAGAGTGTTAGCATAAACTTGCCACGTCCATCTATTGTATGTTGATGTGGAGGGTATATCAGATTTGGCCCAAGCCGAATTTAGTTTTTTTTTACTTGTTTTTTTATATATTTAAATATGAAAGATATGTGACATACATACCATTAAATTAGTGTTAGATGGTGGGTATAAAAGCCAAATATAGCCCATATACTTATTTTCATTTCCAAAAAAAAATTTATAATTATAGTTGTTTAGTTATTTCAAACATATCGTTATCGTTTTTTCGGATCTGTTCCAGGCTCTTACAAAATATCAAACGTCACAAAAAGTTACTACAGAAACGGGAATCGAGCAAGAGGAGACTCTGCTTAGTGAGTCCGCAGCATTGGAAACAGTGCTTAATATGCATATATTGGATCTGGAAAATGAAGTGAAACAATTGCGTCATGAATTAGAACGAGTACGCAATGAACGTGATCGGATGCTACAAGAAAATTCGGATATAGGCCGCGACAAATCGGACAATGAAGCTGAAAAGTTGCGGCTTAAAGCCGAGTTGAAAGAATTGAAGTTTCGTGAGACACGCTTATTGACAGAATATACAGAATTAGAAGAAGAAAACATATCACTTCAAAAACAAGTATCCAGCTTGAGAAGTTCACAGGTAATGTTGGTGTTTATTTTTTTTTTTTTTTTGTTAATATATAACCCATATGGATTTTTTTAGGTTGAGTTTGAAGGTGCTAAGCATGAAATACGTCGTTTATCTGAAGAACTAGAATTGCTAAATCAGCAGGCAGATGAGATGGGCAACTTAAAAAAGATTGCCGAAAAACAAATGGAGGAAGCATTAGAAGCATTACAAGTAAGAAAGGCTTAATATTTCGTAAACGTTTTATACATAATCGAATACCATGTACTAGGGTGAACGTGAAGCTAAATATGCTTTGAAAAAGGAGCTGGACAGCCACTTAAACCGTGAGTCCATGTATCACATTACCAATTTAGCGTATAATATTCGGAACAACATCGATGACAACACCAGTGCTAACAGCGACGGGGAAGAAGATAATTTAGCTCTGAAACGCCTCGAGGCCGATTTAACTACCGAACTGAAATCGCCGGATGGGACCAAGTGTGATCTTTTCTCTGAGATACATTTGAATGAGTTAAAGAAGCTGGAAAAGCAACTAGAGTCCATGGAAAATGAAAAGACTAATTTGACTACGAATTTGCGAGAAGCCCAAACTAACTTGGATAAGACCCAGAATGAGTTGCAAAATTTTATATCCCGCTTGGCCGTATTGGCGGCTCATGTTGATTCATTAGTACAATTAAAGAAACAATTCGACAACCATGAGACACTCCTAGATGCTGTAAAACGTCAACAGAACGAAGACAATATTAAACAAAAGTTGCGCGACTGTCTAACACAATACACCAATTGGTTTACTTTGTCCTCCAAAGAAATAGACACCCTTAAAAGCGATTTAACTGAACTGCAAAAAGGTCTCAACTATACAGACGCCATGACCTCACTGCGTAACGAAATTATCAATTTAAAGAATAAGTTGTTAAATACAGAACAGAAGACTCTTGACTTGCAAGGTGATGTTGAAACATTGACCAGTATATCCCAAAATGCTGGGCAAAGCTTGGCTTCGGCTCGTTCAACTTTGACTGTGTTGAGCGATGACTTGGCTCAACTATATCATTTGGTATGCACTGTTAACGGTGAAATGCCTACTCAGGTTCTTTTGGATCATAAAAATTGCGATATGAGGTACGTTTTTTAAATTTATCATCTCATATCCATCCTCTTATATAATTTTTATGAATCATTTTAAAGCTTTGAGAATGATTCTCTTACCGCTATACAATCACAGTTTAAATCAGACGTATTAGTTTCACAGCCGCAAATAGTAACAGACCTTCAAGGTCTGGCCGATTCAATGGAAATTAAAAAATATGTGGATACTGTTAGTGATCAGATCAAACATCTTAAAACTGCCGTTGAACATGCGATTGATATAAATAAAAATAAACATCGTGGTGGCATCAGTGATGGTTAGTTAGTTTTCTAAAAATTATTTAATTTTTATCCGGTATAAGATTTTCTAATTGAAAAATGTATGTAAAAATTTTTTAGGGGATAAATACGGCGAAGAGGTGGAGGTATTGCAAGAGCAAATCATCAAACTGAAGAGCCTCTTGTCCACGAAACGTGAACAGATTGCCACTTTGCGTGGTGTACTAAAATCTAATAAACAAACAGCTGAGGTGGCTTTAACTAATCTTAAGTCCAAATATGAAAATGAGAAGATGGTTGTGAGCGAAACTATGTCCAAATTGAGAAATGAATTAAAAATATTGAAGGAAGATGCCGCAACTTTTTCAAGTGCGTCATTAAGTACTGGTATAAAATTACCTTATTATTATTTGAAATTTAGGTTTACGCGCGATGTTCGCCGCCCGCTGTGAGGAATATGTCACACAAGTTGATGACCTTAATCGTCAGTTGGAGGCAGCCGAAGAAGAGAAGAAAACTTTAAATCAGCTGCTGCGTCTGGCGGTGCAACAAAAATTAAATTTAACTCAAAAGTTGGAAGAAATAGAAATGGATCGGTGAGTGGTCTTGGGTCGCTAAATATTTGAACCTATATTATACCCACAATTATAATCATTATGGGGGTATATTGTTTTCGTTGAAACATCCACAAAAGGCAACTTTATTCGACGAGTCGATTTAGCCCTTCTGTCCGTCCGTGTGTCTTTGTGAATACTTGCGCTTTCAGGACTTTCGTAGTCTATTGCAAGTTATCGAGCTGACATTTTGTACACGTATTCATTATCCATGTCAAATGTATCATTTTTGAAATGGACAAAATTGGTCCACGGACAGGCGCACAATGTTAAAAAGTTCAACCTGTTGAGCTGGGCTATTTTAGATTCCAGTATAACAAATTCCGTTATTCGGAAGGAATATTAAAATGGTATCATTTTAATAATAATAATTTCACAATGCATGATTAATAGGAGCAATGAATCGGAATTTGCTAAACTGAAAATGAAATAAATAGCTTAGCTCAGCACGTTGAAGAGCTAGAGTTGAGTTGTGGGCCAGACCGTGGATCGATTTTGTCCATTTTTAGAACCATACTTTTGACGAGGACGATAAATATGCAACAGAAGAAAAACTCGAAGATTACAGGTACTAAGTTTCATCATTATATGTCGATTTTTGCGAACGTGAGAGTTCCAATAAATATATCCACCAATCGACTTTTTTTTTAGGCTGATCAAATATATACATTTACTCGTCTTTGGTTCTTATAAACGCTTGACCAAAAACCAATATACATACCTATATATCATTATGACGAAGAGCATAATGTATTAAAAGTCCAAGTCTTATTGTCTTATTCGATTTTCAATGCAAAACAAATTTATCTGTTCTATCTTTATTTGCACACGAATAAATATAAAATATTATTCATATTTTTAAAACGTTCGCCTGCAAAAGTGTTTTAAATGGCAGATAATTAGCATATGTATTTAAATAACAATTTTCTTTAAATTTCCCATAGTGAAATGCGCCACGTTCGCCGTCCGCTGCAACCGTCAAAGTCCGGTGGAGCTAAATCAACATTTTCCTCAAGACCATCAACCAGAAATTCAACCGGAAATAATCAAAATCCCTTCTAACATAAAATTAGCATACAGAGGAAACTTTTAGCTTTAGTCTACACATTACTTAAATTATAAACAAACATATGTTTTCTTAATTTCACTCTACGTATTACTTCTGGTTTATGGGTACTATAAAAATTAAACGAATTGTCTTTTTGAATGTATTACAACTTTTTGTTCCATCATATAGAAAATGTGTGTCAAGACGTATTGGCACTTATAAAAAAAATATCAAAATTATTATCATTAGTACAATTGTTTGAAAATATATCATTTGTAACGTATGTGTGTACACATTTATGCTAAACGCCTTTTTTTGTATTTAATATTTATCTTACATAAAACAGTTATTATAAGAAGTATGTACAAATGCGTCTCAATACAGAGCAATTGAATCAAGTGTTTTAGTCTATTGTTATGGAAAAAGAACAACAAAATTATCACACAAAAAACAATGTTTCCATATGCAACGGTCTCGTACTTATTCATATATTTATACTAACCCAAGTACACAAAAGATACTTTGTCCCAACAACAAATTGTATTACTTCTATATTAATATTACTATGAATCGCTTTCAAAATTATTTTAACGCTTATATAGTTATAGTTAATTACTTCTATAGAATTTTTTGTTGTATTAGTTATATTATATTAGAAAGAAAAAGCATTAAAAACACGAAACACTGAATCTGTTAATATTTTGGATTGTTTTATAATCGACTTTTACCTTCTTTTCTGAGAGAAATATGAGATAATATACAAAAAATACATTAATAATATCGATTAATATTAGAAAATGATTTCCTGTACAATAAATAAATACACAAGGTGCGTTTTTGACGAGGCCTATATAACTTCACCATACAAATGAATGTGCTTTAAAGACCTTGAGTTGATTGGCATGGAATTCAATACGCGTTTTCCGGACATAAATTGAAAAATTACAGGATATGTTTATGTTGAGTCACGCCAGGTTTTTTTGCTGCGAAATCGCAGTTTTAGACGAAGTCCATTATTAGAGTTTAGAGTTTATATAGACCTCGACAAGAACGCAATGTTATACTCTACAGTAGTTGTATTGAAATCTCAATCTATGCAAATATGCAAATCTATAATAATAATAATACATCACAATAATTCGCGTTTATATTTATTGGTTCTTTCGTAGGATTTTATTTATATATATATATATATAAATTATACATGGATAATACCTTTATAAAGAAATATTTATTGAGTTAAATACCCGCACACGTATAAACAAATTGAGGGCGTGGCAGATAGTTGTTTGCGCCCTTTAATGGTGTATACGATACGTATCAAATTCTTTTGATCTGATTCTGCACAAAAACCGTTTTTTTTTTTTGTAAATTGTGGGTGTGTCTGTTATTCACACCGGTTCCCACTTTTGGCATAATTATTAATATGCGCACTAAATATTAACTGGGTAGGTACATTTTTGTAGCTGTGAGATATTTTTGTGCATGGTGGACGTGGCACTTGACAGATTTTGTGTAACGTAGAAATTAATCTCCCCGAACTTTCTATTTTTCCAAACTTTAATATCTAGAATAAGTCGACAAGTCCACCGTCCCTTTCCCATCGACTCTGCACCTTCTTAAACCCTTCCTTCCTTCCGTCTCATCCGCTAGGATATCAGTACGTATCGACCCAACTACAACATTTGTGGCATCATCAGACATCGTTTTGAATCTGCAGATTTTACGTAAAGAACTAATCCTATGTATAAAGCTCATCTCTTGCACCGGGCTGGACACGCGTATAGCAGCCCCGAACAAATGACATTTGCTACAAGGACATCTTTTTCTGGTTTGGGTCCCCCTATGTTTGGATGCATCCTAGACAGTGCCGAATGCAGCTTTGTCGCTTTGTGATGACATGCATAAAACACATGGTTTTTAAAGCACAGTTTGTTATCAATGATTATTCCCAGGAATTTTATTGCGTGCTTTGATGGTATGATGGTGTTCCCATATACGGTTATGTACTACCTCTGTGACCTTACGACCAGCAATGAGTCTTCGGCCTTATGTCCTACAAGTTTTACGTCAACTGTACAGAGTCAATATTGTATTATTTGAATAACTCTATTAGTAGTAATTTCTATTTCGTGAGTATGTTTGGTTATGATACTAAGCGCGTCATCCGCGAATCCTACTATGCTTATCCCTGCCGGACATACTAAGACGGAGTAGACCTGTGTTATATTCTTTAGGCCCTTCTTCTGAATTGTATATTAATATCCTTTTTTTTTCATATTAATTTCAATAAATATTTTGGTAGCACTTAAAATCACGGGTTAGCTAGCTGTATTAAAAACGTTTTCGAGGTCTACGGTTACTACAGCACAGAATTCCTTGGTGCCGCCTCTTCACCCTTCACCTTCAATAGCTTTCGTTGCTGTTCAAATAACTAATACAACTGCGCCCTTTGTTGATTCGCATTTACTAAAACCACATTAGGTATCTGATAAGGCATTACCTTCTTCGACTCTGGGTAGAAGGCGATTGTATATTATTTTCTCCAGAACCTTGCCAATAATACCCAGCAGGCATTTTGACCGATTGCGTAGGTCCCTGTTCAAGCTTGCGTTTGTGTATTAATACTAAACTCTGGCGTTTCCAGCAATTTGGAAAAACGCCTTTCTCCAAACATTTTTGAAAAGTTTCGACAAATAAATCTGGTCTAGCACATATCATAGCTTTCAAGGCCATGTTTGGTATGCCATCCGGCCCTGGAGCCTTGCTATCTTAAGCGCTTTATTTCTTCGTTCCAGTAGTACTAGTTTTCCGCCATTTCTTTAGCTATGCAATTATTTAGTAGAAATACTTCGCCAAGTATTTCTTCATCAAACTTTGAAACTTTCCAGAATGGTCCAATGGGTCTCATATTTTGATTTTTTCTTTTTTAATGCCTCTTATAGTATAGAGAAGCGACTACGACCCCTGGCGTTTGTGGATTTACTTCCCCAGTTCGTCACCCACGCATTTAAGTCGCCTCCAATCATGATGTGGATGCCGCAAGTGCATCCAGCGTATCCTAATATTCAATATAAGTGCATCGTGATGGAGAGTAGCAGCTGCAGAAATATATCCCCTTTATTTTTATTCCAGTAAAACTGGCCGTGGAGTACACCAAATCTTCAAGGGCATGGATGCCACATGACCATATTGCAGCACTCTCAGTTAGGTCTTGCACTCATATGTTAGATGCTTGTAAGGTTCACTTATTAAACCAATGTCTGTCTTTCGATACCCCACTGTTTGTTCCAGCGGCATCTGTGTTGCTTCACCGTGGTTTAAATTCATCTATAGCAGTTTTATTATTTTAAATGCTTTTTTGAAGACGCAGCAGCGATCGCTTCCCCTTATATGTTTTGCGTCAACATTTGCTTTGTACATACAGAACATACATTGGGGCTCTTTATCGCATCTACGGCATAGCTTGGAACGGTCGATATTGTTTTTACAATATCGTGCCGTGTGTCCGTACTCTAAGCATTTGAAACATTTGATTTTTTAATGATTTTTGCTTTCTTGTGCAGCATATTACCCAGGAGTGAGGAGGTACAAATTTGTTATTGTGTTGGATCCACCTGTAAGTAAGCGCCATTTATATGCACTCTCTCCAAAGACGTACTGGAAGCGGGCGGTATCGAATAATATTCCAAAAGCCGAAGGTTGTATCCTTTAGCAGAAATTTCGTAAGAAGAAGGCGCACATGTATGCAACTAACTCATAGTATACGGTACGAATAAATATGGACAGAGAGTAAGCAAAAATATTTAATTTATGGTTTGCATCATTTTTTTAAGTCTACAGTAAATCATCTATTGGGTTGGAAACTAAGGGATTGCGGATTTTGTCGAGTGATGGATTTTACACTTTCTCTTCTTTCGTTACCGTGTTCAAAGTACTTAACCTATATTTTTTTCTTATTGCTTGGACTTCTACCTTTCGTTTAGTAAAAAAATTATATCCTAATTGAATAAAGTTTGAATTTTTATTCCTATTTAAAATACTCGATCTATTGGTTGCCAACGCAATATTTATCTCGTCTACCTACATTTTAATTGTTTTATAGCCGTTGAAACTTTGCAAGGTATGGAAAATGTTGCAACATATTTTATTTGTAATAATCCACATTAATAAGGCAAGTTTAGAAAAGTGCAAGTGGCTCAGGCCCCTGGAATTTAAAATAAAATTTATGTATGCCAACAAAGTTTGTAAATTGTGGGTACGGTCTTAGTGCAATTTTCAAGTGGTCGTAAATACGTGTTCTTTAACGAAAAGGAAAAGTTAATAAAGCAATGTCCCACTCACTTATGGTAGGCATGGCTGATCCTCTTTACTTTTTAACATACCTAATAAAGCTTAACATGTTTGCCAATATTTAGCTTTTTATCCCTGGTTGATGAGTATTGAGTGATGCCACATTTTTTGACTTTAATCAAAGTCAATTATCCAAGATCTATATAGATTTCGACTAAAACGCAGCTAATTATATTATGTTACGTAGTACTTACGTAGTCAACTTGGATCGAGCGTACTTACGTTGTCGACTTGATTCTCTAATACAAGAAGAAAAGAAAACTTGCAATAAGGATGCATTTGCTCAAACGTAACTATTTTATTATTAATCTAATACAATTTTAATGCGCACATCCGAAAAGAATAAATAGTCGTAAACATACCATTTTCACATGACCGTGAAGTCAAGAAATAAACGGGAGTTTGAGTTTTGTGTCAAATTGGAACTACATATATAATTTGTAACAACCAACTTTGTTGTGACTTTTATAAAGCGAATTCGATTTGCTTAAACAACTGATAACTTTTCAATTCGTGTTAATAGTGGTGTGTCCATATGGTATTCAATATTTTTGACCACGAAATCGCCCTCTTCGTTTGAGTAGCATTTCAATGTGGAAATGGAAAAGCAACGATATGGATAATTATAGTAGGTAAAATATTTACCATTAACTGCTATCATAAATGCTTTGTCAGCCAAGCCAAAAGCAATTTTAAATAGTTTGCCACGTTGGAAGGGAAATTCGCCATCAGTCTCTTCATCACCAGGTAAAAAGCTATAAAATTATGAACATCCTTGAATTTATATACAATAGTTATTTGATTGTTGATTTAAAATCATGCCTTAGATCGAAATAATAAAACAAAGAGAACCGATTATATTACAATAAACGTCACCTTGGTTCAGGTACTCAAAAAGTGTGCGTCTTCAGCAGAGTCAAAAAAAAAAGAAATGTGATCTATCTAAATGCGTATGTAGCTTAAATTTCGTATTTATAAAGGTCATAACTGAATGTGCTCACAATGTACAAAAATATCTCACAGGCACAAAGATAAAGCTATGATCTTAAAAGTTCTCACATCAAGATGGTGCACATTTGCGGAACTTTAGTAGTCACTGTTTTGTTGACTGGTTTCGGTCAGTTGCAATTGAAACATACGCATAGGAACTAGAAAATTTTAACCCAAACCGTCTAGTATTGGTGACTAAGAGCTTGTTAGCAAGGGCCCATCTCGGGAACGGGTTTATATTTTTATGCTAACTAAGAAGATCTATATTTTGTGAGACCTCTGATGCCTCCTCTGGGTGTTTCAAACAAATAACAACCTTAATATGTATATATTTGTCTTACATGGATGGCACAAATAAAGCAACGCAAATTAATCCCTTGTACATATATATAACCAAGGTAAAATATGGCACCACATAGCAATATGTATTAAAATAATCAATTGATATAATGGATTAGAAGTTTCAACCGATACTAGTGCATATGACATGTGATCGTTTCTCATGTATGTATGTACGATACGATCTGTCCTACCTATTATCTTCCCTTTGGTAAGTACGAACAACCGTAGTATTATTGAAATTGACTTGAAATTTTAGTATAATGCGGCCACTGTCATTACACACAAAGCATATGGAGAACTCTGCATTGGGCGTACCCTTGACTATGCATTCCATGACCACGACAATACCTAAAAATATACCGAAAAAATATTATGTTTACCAACATTTTCTATTATTCTTTTATATTGTAGGGGTATTATATGTTTGTAACTAAAATCAGTTTAGAAATCGATTTAACCATGTCCGTCTGTACGTCCACGTATTCCTTATAAGTGACGTGCAGGTCGCGATTTTGATATTTATTGATGAAAAAACGTCTTTTGAGCCAAGGATTCTCAATAACGAAAGTGAACTTGTTCGATTCATGGTTAGGACCGCTCTCCACTTAACCATTTTTTAAGAAGTAACTTTTTATACCCTCCAACTTAGAGATGAGGGTATACTAGGTTGTTCTTCCGTTTGTAACGCGCAAAAGAAAGCGTCAGAGACCCTACAAAATATATATATTCATCGAAAACTGAGTCTATTTAGGCACGTATGTCCGTGTGTCTGTGGGTTTGTCTGTTGGCATTCTCACGACCGTAAATTATGAGATATTGAGCTGAAATTTTGTACAGATACTTCTAGTTTTTGCACGTAGATCGCTATTTAAAATAGGCAAAACCGGTCAAGAGACACGCCCACAATCAACAAAAATCTATTTATCTGCCACAAAAAATGGTCTATGAACTTGAAGTTTTGTATATACATAATTCGATCTTTGATGTGCCAAAAATGGGCATGTACGGATAGAAGACACGCTCGGAATTTACAAAGAACCATACTCAGCGTAAAACTAGACTTGCAAGCTGATACAAACACTATTAGAGGGCGAATTATATATATATACTTGCCACGCCCATCGTTGTGGATGTGGAGGGTATTTAAGATATGGCCTAAGCCAAATTTAGTCTTTTTGTTATAATTATGACAGGCGATTACAGACACAAATCAACTACTTATAACATGTCGTATGTAATAGTCGGGTAGAACCGACTAATGATTTTGCCCTTGTTTATTTAGTACTATATTGTCACCTGTTTCATATTTTTTTGGTACATCACTTTGAAAGTCCACCTTTTCGGCATATATCAAACCTTTCGGGAACACTATTGGAAAAAGCATTCGATGATGGAATTGCGTGATTTTCTCAAAATCTCCCCGCAGAACAACGTACTTTATTTCTCGGGGAGGCTTTACATATTCAAACGTTCCATACATATGATCGTTCACATATATTTCAAAATATTTTTGCAACACAGCAATACGAATTGTAAAGATGTCTCCTAAAACGAAAAGTTAAAGGATACTAAATGTACTTCATTTAGTAGTAATCATAGTATGATTAGATAAAAATCGCGAAATTTTAAATGATACAGCATTTCAGAAAAATCGAACAATAATCGAATTGTGCTCAATTAGATTTGATTCACATCTTGAGCTCAATAAGTGGTATTCTTAACTTACAAAGATGGTCTTGTTAAATACACAGCGATGCTGTAGAAAAAACGTTATACCTGGGAGCAAGGGATTTTTTGGAGCTTCATTTCTCCAATTTTTCGATATCTCCTCCCTCTGCCAGCCCTCACCCGGTTGAAACATCGAACGTATAATTTGATTTTCACGAAAATTCGCCTCCACTTTAAGATATACTGTACTTTCATTTTCCCGAACATCGTCCCGAACAGAATCCAATAAATCCAGAGAAATTCTTTTATAAGTTAGAAAAATAGTTTCAGTATATTTTGACTTTTTTTATTAGAGAAAGTAACTCTCACTTGTTAGGGTTCGGTTTAATTTTGCCACCCACAATTAAAACGTGCCCGAACGGTACTTCAGTAAATACTTTTCCTTTCCATATATTCATCACTTCGCTGGGAGTGTTTATACACAACTAATCTCAATGTTTCTAATTTATCCTAATATAATATATGATATATATTTCTGTTGAGGTACATTTATTTATAAGACACTAATTGTTTTCGGCATACATATGTTCCAACTGCAGTTATTACAAAACGAAAGTCCTTGTTGATGGTATTCTGATGATGGATGTTACGTTGCCAGAATATGCTAGCACAACCACTACACAGTACTCTTATAGGCACATAACATTGACTTGTTATACATACATACATAAATATATTTACAAAAATTTTGAAAACAAAAGCAAAGTTCACGTTATACAGTGGACCACTTAATAAAAAATATTTTAAAAAAATATTTTTATTTATAAAAATGCTTTGACTAAAAACACCCTCCACCCCAAAAGGCTACAAGATTACGGCAACTGCCAGACGCAGCTTTTGTTATACTGATAGGCACCGAATCAAAATCCAAATCGATTTGACCGTGCCCGTTCCTCCGTGTACCTCTTGTAATCAACGTATAATATTTTGGATATTTTTCGATAAAATTTGGCACAGACATACTTTTTAGGACAAAAACAATCACTATTGAGAATAGACCTGATCCCCATTCAGATATCATTTGAAAAAGTTATATTTTCCTTAGGCCGAATCTTGAATACTTACCACCTTAGATGATTAAAATGAAATTATGATTATAAATTATTGGCATGGTCCAAACACATTTTTATGTGAAATATTAAAAATAACGATTAAATGTAAAAAATCATGAATAACGATTATCTATCTATATGATTTTACATGTTTAGATATTAAAGAAAAAATATTTAATTTAATTTATAAAGTCGATAAATCAAGAATAAAAATTTAAAATATTTTGAGGGTTAAAAATCCACAATAACCTTTAAAGAATGCCCAGTACCCAAAATCTTTTTCCTACATTTAGCAATTGTGGGCATGCCTTTAGTCCCTTCAAAACAAAAGAGAGTCTATGGAATGTCTTTAACCTGAAAATTGGGGGCCGAGCCGATCTGTATTCTGGGTACTAACCTCATTTTTTAATTGATGGACACATTTATTATATGCAAATGTATGACACATTCAAAAATGAGGCTAGCAGCCAAAACGCACTATTGGCTGAAGTAGAAGCCTACTATCTCAATTACATAAATTCAACTTTGGGACTTTGTTTTTGTAGGCGAGAGAGAATTTTGCTAATTGTGATTTTTGTAATAAGAAATTTTAAAGTAATATACACCTATGTGGTCTCTAACAGCCTTGTTGGTGTATTTAACATAATTACACACCTGGTATGCCTTTCGTATGATGCTAACCGATTTTATTTCTTTTTTATAGCTTATTAATCTCAACAATGCGCAACTTTTTAGTAGTATTATAACTTAAAAAAAACAAAACTAAAAAGTGCCACGCCCACAATCGACAAAACTCTATTTATATGCCACAACAATTGAGCTATAGTAAAAATGGGCGTGGTCATATTATGCCTGCCACGCCCATCGCTCATATGCAAATGTGGTATATAAAATGTGGCCCAAGTCATATGTACTTGTAGAACTTTATGCAACAGTTTTTCACAAAGTGAGATTGAGTTTGCTCATCTAACTAAACTAATTGTAGAACTAAGTGGTGTAGGGTATTAAATGATCGGTAGTGTATATATCTATCTAGGTATGATCATTAATTTGAAGAACCCAATAGACCAATTTATGGAAAATTACCCGGATACAATATGTATCAAGTTTCACTTTCAAACTTTTATAAATTCAATTTGATTTAATGAGTTTTTAGTTGTATTTCTGAAATCTACTTATTTCTGAAATCAATTGTAAAACATTGGCACTGTTTTGTTTATATTTTAATGTTGAAATTCTACTGTTTTATATAAAAAAACTAAATTTTTTTGCACACTTATATATCGACTTTGAAACTTATAACTGTCACAATTTTCATTAAATTTTCATGGGCATTCCGTAGACTTGTTGTTATTTTTATGATGGCAGCTTGCGTTGTTATTGTTAGTCTTTTTAACAGTACATTTTGTACCTTGCGTGCCAGAAAATAAACTAAACAAAAGGAAAATAGTTCATAGATTGCTTGCTCTACTGGCACGTGCATAACCTGTCCATTGGTAAAGGGATAAAGTGGTATGTACAACTGTGTGCAGTTGGTAGTTGCATGTTTTGTTTGTTTTATTGGGTGACGGATTTTCCTTATATTTGTTCTCTCTTAAACCTAACTTCCTAGATGTACTACAAACTATAACAGGTTATTAAATAATCCCAAGTTTGATAAACTCTGCATAAATTTAAAACGTTCATTATGGTAGCGATATGAATTCAAATTAATTTGCCAAAACACTGCATCAATTCCTGCTGTAATTTAGTATCGTTAATTCACATTCCATATACAATTTAGAAATCAATGTGAATCAAAAATTGCACCCTGCTGCATTTATTTTAAATAATTTAGTTAAGTTTATATTGAATAATAACACAGGTCTGCTATTCATTACTTTCGTCTAATTCTCAGGCATTTTATTGCGCTGAATCCCTAAATGACGTTCGCCTTGTCACGTTTTTGTATTATGGATGATTGAAAGTGCGAGTTTGGCCCAAATATACCTCTGTGCCAAATTTGTACCCGATCAGACCATCTTCTATATAGACATAACTAAACTAATTGTAGCATAATTTAAGGAGCTAAGTGGTGCAAGGTATTAATAAAACAGGTTTGACCGAAATAACATTTTCATGTGTTTTGCATAATTAAGTTAATGTACAATGACATTGTATTATGGACGTAAGTCCAAATGGGTTGCAAATTGCGAATTTTCGCAATAAAAATGACTTCCTTTATATTTCATAAAATGTTACATGGGGCGCGGTTCAAAAAATGTTCCGATCGGGTCCAAATTTGGCATAGTCAATTATTAAACCAATTAACCAAGTTTTTTCAAAGCAAATTTTTAAGTGGAATGTACAAAGCCGTTTTAGAAACAATCGTTTTCGTATATATTGGAACTCATGTGAATTTTAGAACTAAGTGAAAATGTTATAGTCGGTCAAAGCTGCAATTTAATACCCTACACCACTTAGCTCCTAAAATTATGCTACAATTTAGTTTTATATGTATACGCGAGGCCATATAAGTTACTTTGTAAAATAAATTTTTATGGAAAAGGTTCTAAATACAGTTCGATCGAATCTAAATTTGACGAAGCCAAATATCAAGTCAACGTTCACAAAATCAAGTCACATTCGTGTCGCCGAGTTGTTATGTCGTGTGAAGTTGCAAATTATTAAAAGTTAATTGAAACATATATCTAACGTGATGGTCTCTGATATATACCTATTAGCAAAGTAAAGCATTGGAAAAATTTTACAACCACAAATTTTCGCCGTAATTCTCTTGTGTACAAATTTTCTTTACACAGTTTAACTTACATAAGCGTGGACATCAACAATTATTGATAATTATCTGGAATCGTTATTAGTCTAGCCACAAACCTTAATCAGAAAGTGGATAAAACAGTCTTAGATCAGGAAGATGAAATACTTACTCGTATTACTAACGAATCATTAAATAATCCAATACGAGGATTTTCACAATACATATAATAATTAAATATATTTATGTGTTTATTATCAAGCTCAAGGTGTAATTTTATTTAAATTTTTAATTGTAATTAAAACTCCTACTTACTGTTGTTTTTAAGTTTTATTTTTCACTTCGTTCTTTTTTTATTTAATAATATTGCGACCATTCTATGATGGTCATCATCAGAGTCAAGTACAAATTTCTATTCTAAAATAATAAATATTTATAATGTTTAAAAAAACATTTTTTTTTAAATATTTAAATGGTCTGTCATAATACAAAAATTACACTTGTAAACGAGCATAAGGCCATATATTTATATATGTCAATTGGTTATGCATAGTTTGTGTACCCTGCACCACCCTGTGGAAAGGGGTATATTAAATTTGTGCGGATGTTTGTAACTCCTAAACGGCAAATGCCACACCCGCCTTCACCACCGATCGATTCAGAATCAAAATCTGAATCGACTTAACCATCTCCGTCTGTCTGTCCATCTAAATTTATGTGCAAACTATAGGTCGCTACATTTTTTTACATATATCGATGAAATTTGGTACAAGAACATGTATTGGTCCAAAGGCGAACCCTATTGAAAATGGACCGGATTGGACCATTTTTAGAACCTCTCCCCATATGAGATCCTATTATTTTTCAAGATATTTCGGTGAAATTTGGTACAAGGAAATATATTGGCCCAAAAATGAACCTTTTTGAAAATTGATAGGATCGGACGTTTTTTAGAACCCCTCCCCATATCAAAAAAATTTTTTCATTTTTCAAAGAAAAAAATTAAATTGAATAATATAATATATCAAGTGGTGTAGGGTATTTGATGGTCGGGCTTGACCGACTATAA
The DNA here is from genome assembly GCA_963971445.1 of Ornithomya chloropus. NCBI lineage: Eukaryota > Metazoa > Arthropoda > Insecta > Diptera > Hippoboscidae > Ornithomya > Ornithomya chloropus. The sequence goes on along the minus strand of OZ020530.1, from coordinate 50,664,091 downwards.
TATTTTCACTTGATTTATAATCGAGATTGTTTGTTCATGGACTTACACATACGAAATTGATTTGACTAGATTTATAGCATAACACAAATAAGTGCGCAGATATAAAAAAATTTTCGTTACAACTAGAGGTCTCTGCAACTATCCTAACCAAGAACAGAGAACAACTAATTTTTATCCCTCATTTTCTTTACGGTTATAAACTTTACTAAAATTATTATTTTCTCCTGTTGTTTACTAAATGTCTGTAAATATGTTCGAAGTTTTCTATATCAGCTCTTTATACAATAGTTCATGCGCATGTTTGATGGTTGGTTTATCATATGCAGCATTTTAATCGGGAAACGTTTATTGTAATTTGTTCCTTTTTTTTGTAGGATGTTGACATTATCAATTTTCAAAGTCCTGCGCACGCCTTTTTATTAAATGTTTTGTTGTTTTTGAGTTTTTCTGATAAGTGATCCAGCATTCCATAAGGAAAACATAAATAAGGTTATAGAGATACTTCATATGAATAGTTTTCCCACCGCATATATACACAAATTGATTGAAATATATAAAAAAACAAAAAAAGTACCATCAACCGACGAGAAGAGCACGAAGATACATACCAAATTTTGTTAAAAAATATTAAGAATTGCGATTTTTTGCCTCCTATGGGGAGAGATTCTAAAAATGTCCTTGTATAAAATTTCATTGAAATATCTAAAACAAGTAAGAAAACTAAATTTGGCTTAAGCCAAATCTTAAATACCTTCCACCACCACAAAGGTGGGCATGGAAAATATATATATATGTTATATATAAAAACTAAAAGTGTCTATACAAAATTTTAGCTCAATATCTCAAAATTTATACCCTCCACCTTAGTGATGAGAGTATACTAAGTTTGTTCGTCCGTTTACAACACCCAGAAGGAGGCATCAGAGACCCTACAAAGTATATATATTCTTGATCAGCGTCAAAAACTGAGTCGATTTAGACATGTATGTCCGCGTGTCCATGTGTCTGTCTATTGTTGGCATTCTCACGGGCGCTTTGAAATATTGAGCTGAAATTTTTGCAAGCAGATCGCTATTTAAAATAAGAAAAATCGATCAAGAGCCACGCCCACAATCGAAAAAAGTATGCATGCTTATCTGCCACAAAAAATGACCTGTGAAGTTGATATTTGGTGTACATATTTATAGTTATGCCATCCATCGATGTGCCAAAAATTTGCATGGGCGGATAACAGGCACGCCCACAATTTATGAAAAACCATATTCATCATAAAACCAGACTTGCAAGCTGATACGTAATGCATACATAATTAGAGGGCGTAACGCCCACCGTTGTATATGTGGAGGGTATTTAAGATTTGGCCTGAGCCAAATTTGATTTTCTTACATGTTTTTTAATTACTTTCAACCGTTCTAAATGATAATTATTCCATTATGTGCACGAAACCGTTAAATTTTTGTACCCGATGCAATAATCTTTATATGTATGTCACGTCTAAATTATCGCATACAACTGCGTTTGTAACTTCTTTAAACGATTTCATCCATGCACTATGTATACAGATATCGATATAACAAATACGAAATGGACTTAAAGAAAATAAAATATTAACTATTAATGTTCATCAATGCAATGTGCCACATACCCAAATAATGTCTTGCAAGGAAAGAATGGACAAACTTTTTGGATATTTTATATTAAAAGATATTTTGTCGCTGTTGTTTCTGGAAGGAAGAATGGGCACTGAAATTTATTTTTATACCCTCCACTTTAGTAATTTGGATGTATGTACCAAGTTTACAAAATGTATATATTTTTGATTAGCATCAAAATCTGAGTCGGTCTAAACATATCCGTTTGTTTGTCCGTCCGACGTTGGCAGATCGCTATCTAAAATGGGCAAAATCGATCAAGTGCCACGCCTACAATCGACAAAAATCTATTTATCTGCCACAAAAATTTAGCTGTCATGTTAAATTTTGGTACGCAAATTTACAATTAACTTGTCCATTACTGTGCCAAGAGTGGGCATGGTAGGATAACAGACGCGCCCACAACAGACAACATCTATATATATGGCACAAAAAAACCATATTCAGGGTAAAACGCAATTTCAACTTAAGATACTGTTATATATCTACCAAAGCCACCGTTGTACATGTGGAGGGTGTTTAAGATTTGGCCTGAGCCAAATATAGTTTTCTTACTTGTTTTATAAATATAATGTAGTCAATACGTATACTTATTTGAAAAGTATATTATGTTCTTTCCAGTCTAAGTATTATCTAACATATGTATATGTTACAATATATAGAAATGTATATAAATAAATTAAAAAATAATTTGGTTGTAAAAGGTTGTCCCTGTATTCTACAATCAACAATGCACCTTAATCAATCGCCATGAAATTTTGCAGCAAGATGCTGCATACCTTAAAGAATATTCTAGTCTAAATAAAAATTTATTAAGAATTGATCGCGGCAGTACGTATATATACTCGTATACAAGAAGAGAGACAACGTAAAGAATTCGTGCCACATTTTTGGACTAATCTAAAACAAATTTACCACGAAGATATTTTCAAACTTGAGCTATATGAATGAGGAAATGCCAATGTCTATTTGCAAACAGTTTTACTTTTAACTACAATTGTCCTATTTTATACAAATGGGAATAACATTTTCTAAATTATCCGGTGCCACACGAAGCAGGAATCGAAGTAGCAAGTGTTAGATATTTAGGGAAAACTCTAAATTCGAATGTATTCCAAATGAATGCCCACTCTCGTTTATTCAGCAAAATAATACAATATGGGTTACAAGTAAATTGTAAACCTACTTCTAAAAAATCAATAAATTTGCACCACAGGTCTATGTAGAAAGAATTCTACTTTTACGTGCCTTGTAATTGGAGTTTGAGCATTTTCGTTTGGCGTTAGTGAAAAGACAGTCTCCATACTTCTTTCAAAATTTGAGCTTTCCATGGATTCAACATTATCATTTTATTTACGATCCAGCCACGTCACTCATGCAAATTCATTGAGTCGCTATCATATGCAATATGTTCTCTTCATAGATATTTGGTTTTTACTGGTGCTTTTAAGGTGGTACATAACTTAAGCCAAACGAACAAACTTTTTGAAAAAGCATTTACATGTTTGTATTCACTTGGCCCAAGTAATCTACTGCTTAAAGTTTCGAAAGCCATTCAAAAATTAAAAAATAAAAGAACTGTCATAATAAATTACAATATAAGAATAAATATTTCCATTCTTTCTTAGGTTATATTGTTTCGTGGCAATATTTCTTTTCTCTTTTCTTAAAAAATCAGCGATCACTACCGCGCACAACTGTTCGATCGGAATAACTGTTATCAATTGTCATTACACACCTGTAGCGTATCAAAGTATAACTAAGTACATGACGTCTTCTTTTGGAAGAGACAAAACGTTCCACATTTTCGATATCAGTATAAGCATACAATAATATATCAATATATACATATATATATATGACTGCGTAAACCAGTGTTTCGCATGTATTGGTCCGCGGAACCTATGGGGGTACGCGTGGGTAGTGGGAGTTTTTATTCCTCAACAGATAATCGTAATCTCAAATTATCCTTCATGTTCATTATTTCGAATTCAACACCGCCTATAATGCTAATACTCGTACATTGCGACTTATGCTTTTACTTGACTGTACAACATTTTTCTGAAACAGAAACTTACACTCTGTTACTGTTACACGCTGTGTTACGAAGATTGTAAGATGTCCGCAGATATCGAAGGTGTGAGAAACACTGATGTATACAAATAAATACTTGGGTATACACACGCATGTATGACTACATATTAGAACTACTAATAAAATTAATAATAACAAGTGAAAAATGTTAAATTTAAGTTGGAACAGTTGAGGTGCTCTTCACATGTTTATCTAAAACGTGGAGGCGTCAGGTTTATGATTTTACCCGACCCTGTAAAGACATTTAAAGCTTTTCGTATACGAGTATATCACCACAATTAGTTCTATACGAAAAGCGTTTTTTCTTTGCAAAATGACCATATATACGCATACGAACAGACTCAATGTAAAGACTTTGCACAAATTAAGAAGTGAGAATATCTACAAGACAGAATCGGATTCTAGTCCAATATCTCGTAGGAACCAGGAACGATATATTCCTCATACTCATACAATGAATACGTTACACATGTTTTATAGTTGGATAAAACTATTCCAAGCTGCGGTTTTTGTGTAACATGTGTTTAAATAACAAAACTATGAAACTTATTTGGGCCAAATTGATATTCAGTTGTTACAAAAAAACGTTTGTTAGTGAAAACAAGTAAGAAAACTAAATTTGGCTTAGGCCAAATCTTAAATACCCTCATTCATCCACTTCCTAATTTGAATATGTATTTACAACACCTTACCTTGTTTCTTTCATTGTTCTCGCCGCTTTTAATCTGTCTAATATATCTTGGGAGTTTGACGATGAGGTTGGACATGTATTGCCATTTTTTTCGATGGCATTTTATAAAGGAATTATTACAATTTTTCAGCTTGTTCGCTCTTACCATACTATAGGATTCTATTATAGTAAGAGCGTAGGAGCCGAAAAAGTAGTAAAATTGAAAGCTCTTTGGAAACAAAAAATCTTGAAAAGTATGAGATTTTACTTTATGAGGAGATATTGGTTCCAGTAAAAGCCTCCTACACATATTTCGTTTAAAGATTGGGACGAAAGGTGCTTTAAAAAATGATGGTAGGCATTAACCTGAAATTTGGCATAAAAATTTATATAAAGCGTTATAAAAATTTGTTATCAGACCCGACTCATTTTTGGCAAATCGATGGACACAATGAACATACAAATTAATTAATTTATTTATTTTATTTGTTTAAAAAAAAAAATTATTTTTATTTACGCTAGAAAGCGTCTTTTATTGGGTACATTCAAATATGAACTGAACTTATTTGTACTACATTTGTTTTACCTAAACTAATTTGGTGTTTTCTCTAGACGAAATGTGATGCTTGAACATTATAATTTGTGTCAACAGTGCATCTTGTTAACGCGGGAACGGTCACATATGTGGACGCACGGATGGAAAAAATAAGGTATGAAGGAAGGTAGAATTTTCTTTGTTTTTCAACTTTAGCGCGATCGAAAGATATTAACCCACTTTATTTCCTTTTTGACAACTTATTAAATTGCAACTCGAAAAATTACTCTTTTGGCCCGCCCTAATGTAAAATGTTAAAACGGAAAATGATTTACTAAATAACAATCTATGGTGTGTGTATAGTGGTGCTTCTTCCCATTTATATTGCAATTGTCCTTTGTCATAAAATTTAAAAATGTAATGGAACTGTAGCATTATCTGGTGGAGCACCCGTAATCATAAAAAGTATATTTGATTGCCTTCTTTCGATCTTAACCACATCTAAAGGACAAATAGTTACCCATATTTCAATACCATCAATCCATGGATTTAATTTGCTTTATGTAATGGAACTTTATTGTCTAGACGTAGTCTAAAGTTAGGATTCAGTAGCCAATATAATTCGTTCGACTTTATCTTAATTTACGTAATTTTTGACTGTATATGGTGCGTCCCTGTGAGTGTCCGATCCAAGCGCACACCAAGGTACTGAACGTGTGCTTCTTGTGGAATTGGCATGCTATGCATTGTTGGAAGAGACACGGACCCTTCTTAAGGATAAAAGTCACATAAACACAGTTTGTTAGATTCGGATATATACTGAATAGAAGAGTATCATCTGCAAAATATGCAAAAATGCTGGCAGTGTCGGCATAGCGTATATCCTTCCTGCTTCGACTTGTCTGACGGGTGATGAAATATTACGAAAGAACGATTGATGCGATAGCTATTAAGAGGTGAAACACTCTGCTAAGGAAGAAGAAATCGCTCTTTTGCATAAGTCCTTCATATCATCCTTTATACTAGTGATATATGGATAAAAAGAGGAAAGCAATACTCCTTTATCTGGAAAGCTTTTCAAATTGATGCTACTACGTGGTGCATTTGTTCAATAAGACCGTCAGGTTGTCTAAAGCCGAACGGATGTTGTAGTATTATTTGGTGCTCATTGATATGTGGAACAACTTTATCAAGCAGAATTTTTTCAAGCATTTGAGACATGGCCGTCAGTAAAGTAATAAATCCGCCGTCTGTACGAGGCTACCTGGCTTAGGTATAATAATGATAACAGATTTTTTGAAATATATTGCACAGTATCTAGAGCGAAAGATAGAATTAACAAGATAGAGAAGTTCGGTTAAGACCGAAGCTTAAATACCCTCCACCTTTTATTACCCTCTAAAAAATAAGTTCCTGTTGCCATATTTATGTATGTGACTATTTCATGTACTTACGCAAATAGTGTTTTTTTTTAAATTATAGGCGTTTGCGTTTTTCAATCACGCCCATTTTTGGCACAGTGTTGGATCGTTACCACTTATACAACATGAGCTTAATAGCACATTGCGGTAACTCTTCAATGATTTTTGCAAAGACATTCTCTGTACCCGGTTCTTTATTTTCATTTAAATCATTAATATCTTTTATTAAATGTTGCAATGTTATGCGTGCGATGATAGAAGCAGTTCTACTTTTGTCTTGTTGTAAAGAAGAAGTGGAAGACGCGGAACATGTTTTTTACTATTGTCCGCGATTCAGAATTGACGGGTTTACCTTAGCGTATGTTACACAAATGAAAGGATTCGTGATACAGAACAAAGGTAACTGGCAGAAAATAAGATGCTACGGCAGCCCATATCTTCACGAAGCTAAGAAGATTTCAGAAGACTAACAACCTAGAGGTGACTGCATGTTTATGCAAACCATCTCCGTGATGTAATACCTAACGACAGTACCGCAGGGGAATGGTAGACGCTGACGGGTGTGTGCTTTAGTACGGAGGCCTATACAAAAGTGAAGCCATACCGAACCTTCTATATGAGTCGTGTATGCCAACACTCCGGCTGTCTGTTGGTATACATGAGATTTCACACTACCTACATAGATATGGAGGCGATCTAAAATTTGGACTAAGCCAAATTTAGTTCTTTTATTGTTTTAATTGCAATTTTAATTCTAAATTTAAATTAATTTAAATTATTTTCACAATCAGATTTTTCAATTGATTCGTCAAAGCAATATAAGGATTTAATATCGTTTCTATAATTATTAACAGCTTTTTTTAGAATATCTTCAATAGGGGAATACGTGGACAATGATCGTAAACGAGCTTTACATGCTTCTAATGACTATATAAATAATAATGGAATTGAAAAAGATTTATTTTGAACAAAATTACCCAAAGATTTTACTTTTAATAAATTGGCATTCCTCGTCGTAGCTTCCACATAAGTAAGGATTTTGGAATGTTGTTGCCATGAAGAGCTTTCTTTATTTCCAGGTGTTAATTTTTCAAGTGTTTTTCCTTCCCGTTTTCTGAAAGAAATGCAGATTACACAGAGCAACAGTTATTTTAGTGAAACTTATAAGAGAACGGAATATTTATATTAGGGTGAGAGTCGAAGGCGACTTTTTTCGTTATTCGAATTGTAATAGTGCGGAAAAGAAACGCATTGGTGAGGTAAATAAGCTGTCAAAAGGCAACAAAATAGGTTAATAAGTTAATATATTCCAATCAAACCTGCACAACTCAAGTTAGAAAAGTTCTTGAAAAAACGTCACTTCTAGGCCTTTACATAGTATGAAGGGCATGCAATTTTTGTATCAGATAAATATATTTTTGTCGACTGTGAGCGTGACTCTTGACCGATTTTGCCCCATTTTAAATATCGATCTGCTTGCAGAAATGTTTTGTACAGATGTCTCAAAATTTACGACAATGACAATGCCAACACACGGTCGAAAACAGACTCAGTTTTTTATGCTAATGAAGGAACATATATTCTTTGTAAGGTATACTTTGAGGCCTCTTGCAAACGGAATGAGCCCCCCATTTTATGTGGAGGGTATAAAAAAACTACCCAAGAACTTTATTTTCATATGAAAAGAAAATAAATTCATAACAACATGGTTGGGAAGGCTCTCAAAGCACTGAATGCTAACATAACCTGCTATCTCAAACCCTATCCAATTTTTACATGGCCATACTTATATACGGAGCACAGTGAAGTTCAGCGCCTCGACTATACATTCTCCTATCATTGACACTGAAGAAAAATTTTCTTTTAATGGCTTGTGTTGTAAATGTTAGATTATAATAAAATTCAAATTTCATACAGACAACTTACATCTTTTGTGGTTGATTATCCACATCCACTTCCATAGCTAAATATCTAGAATTTATTTCCTGAATAATGTCCATCACTGTTTATATTATTAGGATTATTGTTATTATTGTTCAATATTGAATTCGACTATTAAAATTGAATTTTCTAATGCTTGTTTGTTGCTTAGATACGTTTACACAAATATTTTATATATATTGGGATATATACTATGGTTGAATTATAACTATTAAAATTGCAGGGTTGTAAAGGTTCTATTAATACAACTTTAACCAAGTGTCACACTCGATAGTTTTTGACATGAAAGGTTTTTCAAAGAGTAGTACAAATATTTACATGTATTTTTGATAGAACTTTGTTCAAAAAAGGCATCAGGGACCGATTCAGCAAGGATTGCCCGTCCGCCTATATGTATGGAAACAACTTTTTTCTGGTTACAAAATTTGAGATATAGATTTCAAATTTGGCATAAGAGTCGTTCGGAAGATATATTAAAAAGAAGATGGTCTCATTTATAATAATCTCACATGATGTGATTAACATGAACAACGCAGACGTTTACGTGCATGTTTGCTTTTGTCCAAGTCTGCATGCTTTTTTAAAATTTCGCATCAATCCTTAACTACTGTCCTGAAATTTGACAGATTTGTTCATATTTGTACCCATAATATTTAAAATTGTCCTTGGATGGACTACGTCTCCCCTGACGTACCTAAATTCTACTTGAAAATTACTTTCGTTTTACTCCTGAACCATAAGACCTGTAGCTCTGAAATTTCGTACACATAATTTCTTTATATCTAGGTAGCGTGGGTGACCCCAACTTTCATACAATTGTACAAAACGTTTAGTTTTTAGAGCTTTTTTTTTATTACAGACAAAGCATAAAAGGAACAAAAGCAAAACGTTGCCAGAAATCTTTTTTTGGGAAAAGTCAAATTAACCCCGTCCATCCAAAATGGACTTATTATGGATGTTAGTATGTTTTAGGGGTTTACTTGGAATATTTGGCGTATACAAATCTAAAATTTACTTAATGTCTGGCGCCATCGGTTACGTACGTGCACACAGTAATACGTTGTACTTGCGTTCAAAGAAATCTGAGAGATTATTCTCTATTTGGAAAAGGTTAATGGTGCTGGGTATTCTGTATGTGGCAGGCACCTAATATAGCCCCGTTTTAAGTCAGTTTAGTTAGTTTTTAAACAAGTTAGGAAGAAAATTAGTCGGACTTGATCGCCTATAATAATTACAGTGAAAAAACACAGCATATTACTTATTTTTAATTTACAATTATGTATATAAAAATTACCGAAGTAAAGGAGGCCCTTAGATACTAATTATTATGCGATATAATTTAAAAATTTCTTAAAAAATAAAAGCAATATAAATTACTCTTAATATACAAGTTAATGCTTATGTATAAAAAGTTTTTTTTTGTATTCAAAAAGTAGTTTGGAAAAAGGGTGAAATTACACTTTAGTTGCATTACTTAGTAGTGTTGCTAATATATCTAGTATTTTTCGCTGGTGGTGGTATTACTGCTCTCATCACCCATTACATCACATTTTTTGAGATTATTAGAATTATCTAATAAGTGCGTTAAAGTTTGTGCTGTACCTTCCCTGCTTATATCATTTGCAGTTGCCGAGAAACATTCTTTTGGCAAAAATCTAAAAAAAGGGTCATACATTTTTTAACAGTACATTTTCCTTAAAACATCCATTAAACCTATACCTATGTAAAACCGGTGATATCAAATCAGCATCGAGTTTTTTTAGCACGGTAGGTCCCGTTATGACTGAAACAATTGTACCTACTAAAACTGTAGTGCACACACCAATAGGATTAATCCAATGAAATGATAACCGATGTAGAGGAAACACATCACTACTATCTACGTAATCATCAGTGGAAGTCGTTATATTACCGGGACAATCTTCTACAGATATGTCCAGTTTTTGTGGCACTACATAACCCTTGGCAACGGCAATTTGTGTACCGAAAGAAATCCAACCTGATATAATGGCACCCGCAATAGCTCCCACCAAGGCACCAATATTGTTGCTCCACGGTACCAGCATGCCAAGAGTAAATAAACCGCAAGTAGTGCCTGCTGCAATTGCAGTAACTGAGGTAGCTATACTTAGTATACCACTTAACTGCTCCAAAACTAATATCAGTGCAATTGCCAAGCAGCCCATTATCACAATGGACGCTTTCACTATAACGTTAGCAGTGCATTCACTAATATCTCTACGCATACAACCCTTAACAATGTCCTCCAATATTACGAGAGCGGTGGAATTTAATACAACTGATAAAGAACTGAGCGCAGCCCCAAAGACCCCAGCGATAAATAAACCAGGAACACCATGCAAACTGCCTACAGTTTGCATTACAAACACCGGCAAAAGTTGATCGTCGTGCTATATGGAAGAGAAAGTACATAAAATTATATTCGCTACTTACTTCTTAATAAATGCGTATATTTATACCGTGATTAATCCTGCCGAGCGAGGGTCACAATTAGTGTAAAAGTCGTACACTAGCAAACCAGCATAGCAGCACACCGACACAAAGGCTATAATACCGCCCGTAAAAATACCTATGGACCATTGAGCCTTCCTTAGCGAAGGCAGTGCCATGTAGCGTTGCACCATGGTTTGATTTACCGCATTAAAGGATGTCCAATAAAAGAAACCCCCAATTAATACACCCCATAACGTTTGACGTTCATACATGGAGGGATTAATGCTTTACATAGAAAACGGCAAATGCGTAACACCTCGTATACAATAAAAGTACAAGTATAAGCTTACTTGGCAAATATTAAACGTCCGCCCTTGGAAGCCGTTTTGAACACTTTTGCAATGCCACCAGCATAGAAAGTACCAATTATCACCACCACTAATACAGAAGCAAACATAATCAATATTTGCCAAGCATCCGTATGTACCACAGCCTTGATGCCACCCTACAATAACGATCTGAATATAAAAATTCATTTACACGATAATTGTGAAAACTTACCACAAGTGTGTATATTACACATATCACACAAATCGTACCACTGATAATGTGCACATTAACGCCAGTCACTAAACCAGTCGGTTATGGAAAAATAAATTAAGTTAAAGAAAACTATTACACACAGTTATATGAGAAATTTGTGTTAAATATTTAAATAAACAAATAACTAAAAAAATACTTTAATGTTTACGAGTATATCAAATTTAAGTAATATAGTGTTTCTACATATTTTTCATTTATTACTAGTTGACCTGTAGCTGCCCATTTTATATTTTATAAGTATGGTGGAATTTTGGTGTAGGAAGAAATTGTGGGGCGCGTCATCGTGCTTAACTACTACGCACCTTTATTAGGAACTTGTTCTTGTTAAAATTTCATTTTAATTATTGATTATCCCTTCATGTAGAAAAATAAAATATGATGACGCAGGACATAAATATGTTGTGAGGTTCCATTTGGGCCGAGTTATGCCCTTAAAAATATTATTAAAACCACATCAGCATATGACATCACATTATACAAACATTTTTAGTTTTTGAAGGTAAAATGTGTAATACGAACCTCAATGGTATACTTGGAAGAGGAGGACGCCATGCCCCTATGTGTGTGTCTGTGTGTCCTCGCATCTGTAGTTGGAACGCTCATGGTCGCAAACATTCAAGAAATTTACTTTAGGAAATGGCCAATACTGAATAGTAAACACAATGTGGTAATTATCACGTTGTGACCAGTGAGATTATAAGGATAACATATCTTAGAAGAGAGCACAATTGTATGTATACCACAATTACCGTTTCAAAGTAAATGTGGAAAGTATCCCAGATGTGGCCCCAAATCAAGTAGAGGCATCTTGTATTTGTATTAAAATTTTTTTTTCGAATGTCAAATTCTACAAAGCTATGTAGTTTTTGTTAAATATTTTATGATGGGCATGCCTGACACTCGTAATTTTTGGAAGGACGTACTAAAATCCTCCAAGGAAAATGTGTGCCAATTTTCAGCGGATACGTCTTTTCAGTTTCTGTTTTCTAGGTTTTTTTACCCTCTTGCAGTTTTTGTTTAAATTACGGCGTTTGAAAATCCAGGAATATAGCAGTGTTTAGAGTCGATATCTCTCAATTTTTGCGAAAATGTCTACCATACACAGACACACTGACATGGCTAAATCGGTTCAAAATTTGATGTTGATTAAGAATATATATACTCTGTAGGGTCTCTGATGCTTTCTTCTGGGTGTTACAAACGTTTCGACAAAGCGAGTGAGTGGTGGGTATGAAAAACCATCTCAATTAGCTAAGTTTTAATAAGCACATAGTATAAGTTGATACTTTTATGAGTTGCTAACTTAATGAATGATAATGGATTAAAAAAGCCGAGTAACTAGAATAACTTAATAACGTATATTTTCAAAAATGTTGAAATTCAGCACCTTATATAATTTCCATTATTGTTTTTCATTAATGTAGTCGAATTTTAATAATAATTATGTTTACTAAAAGCAGCTGTTAACAAGAGTGGTTATTTAGGATTATATTTATATAATATAAATTAACAGATTGAAATGACATTTTTCGTCAAACTTACCCTGGTTAAAAGCTATTGCCGGCACATACAAAATTATGGGTAGGAAGAACATCTGCGAGAAGCGATATAAGACTTATTAGTCGCCTCTACTATTAAAAAAGTAATTTACCTCATCCATAACAAACATAATTGAGGCAACACTGCGTACTGTGGCGCAAAAACGTATTTCTAAATACTGTAAAAATAAAAACATATTTTTATTTAGTGATATTAATAAATATCCTACATATGTAATTATTATTATTCATCGTTTACTAACGAACTACTTCTTATAGTATATAAGTTATGCTAAGTTTAAGTTATCGATGAATCAATGAATTTATAAAATGTAATAACTAACAGACAACAATACGAAATAAATGATACACGCCACTTGTAATACATAAAACATATAACATATAACATATAACATATAACATATAACATATAACATATAACATATAACATATAACATATAACATATAACATATAACATATAACATATAACATATAACATATAACATATAACATATAACATATAACATATAACATATAACATATGGCGTATTTTTATCATTATGATAATGTATAAAATTAGATTAATTTAGGCTTGTCTATTACGATGCATTTATTGCGAATTATATTATTATATTAAATATTATTAAAATGATTGGATAAGAATTCTCCATTTGAAAAAAATTGAAAAAAATATTACCACGCCCAAAAATTATTTATAGTATGAACGTTAATTCAAATAAATGTGAGGTTTTTCTTTGCCTTCTTTGGAGATGCCATATTTGTATGGTCTATTTTGGTAATGATGGTCTAAGTGGGCAATGATGGTGGCTATCCTAATATACTTTTTACTTCTTCAAACTATATTTGGTTTTATTTTGCATTGAAACAAATAACTGAACTATACATATTTTAGTTTATTTCGATTAACACGGTCGACCTCTTCCGTGTAAATCTGGGAATAGGTGTATTTATACCGGTGCATATATAGTAATCAATCAACTCTAAGTAAAAAACACTTTACAACGAAGTATCTTTTGTTGTTTGTCAAAGCCTAAGTGATTCGTTATGTATATCTGTACATATGTTGTTATGTACGCTGTCTAATTAGTGGTGTTCACGATATTGGTTTATAACTATGCATACATATATATTTCAAAGTTCACTTTAGCATATGCCTGTTTTGTAAAGGGAAACAGATTCCATATTATAGACCATATAGAATTGATTGTAAGTGGAATGCATAAACGCACAAATTGACTTTAATAATTGATTTTATTCAAGTGCTGGTTAAATGGATACTTTGTACCTACGAACCGGAACAATTCATCAAAATATTGTATATATACCACTATATGAATATAAACGTATATTTACCTCGTACGAAGAATTAACACGCAGAGCCGAAAATACTGGCAAATACACCTTTGCCACAACTATCGACATTAACAAAATAGATAAAACAATCATCCAGTATTGAGTACCAAAATAGTAAATTTCTGTTACCGTTCCAAGTATGGTAACACCGGATACATAACTATAAAATGTACGCGAAAAATATAAACTTAATATATCGATAAAAATTCTATCACTTACCTACCCACCAGACTCATGGCCACCGGAAATATTTTCAGTTGTCTGGAACCTAGAAGGTACTCGTTCATTTGTGATGATCCGAAGTCACTGCGTTTCTTTTTGGCATCCCCTATGATTTCTTCCTCTTGTAGAGGCACAGATTTATCTTTTCTAAAATTATTTATTTATGTCTTATACCGTATTACCATTATTTAATCAATTAATCATGTAATAATAATTACTTGTAGTAGGCACAGAAAAGACCAGTTCCGGTAGATATAAAAATTGTGATTGCAAACACCACGTAATCGGCCCAATGAAAGTGGAAATCTTCCAAATCTATATATTTTTTCATCTTAAACGTAAAATAAATTGTTTTATTTGTTCTCATATATATCTTATCTACACATTACATCTACACAGATTGTTTATTTGCACTGTGTGTGTGTTTATGTTAATGCAATGTGAGTAAGAGTGATTGTGATTTTAAGCGTTTTTAAACAAACCAAATTTATTTATTTAAAAATAAGCCGCGATGTATAACAAAACAAAACTCGCAGACTTAGATGTAAAAAATGTACTCATTTTGTATATAATTTAGCGGCATTTGGTTCACAGTAATTAACCTAAATTGGTCATCATACTGATAGAGACAGTACGACACGTTGCGCTTTTGACTTTTGGACATGACGGACGTATAACGGGACTAGGCACTCACGTGTTTTTTACAAGTACCACTACATATACTACTATACTATACCCGGGCGACATTACTTGTATTTGTAACATAAAAAATATATACTCGTACATATATATATGTGCCAAATAAACAAATAAACTCTAGAAACTAAAATACAGCGACAAAGTCAACTGCCACGTGTTCTGTTCGTTTTCAAGAAATAACCCAAAGATTTGTCCAATTTATTGCAGTGGACAACCAACCCCTTTTTGTGGTTGAAAACCAAGGCATTTTGCAACTAATTAAGTAGTCGTTATGAAGTGCACACGCGACATTATATTCGGGAAATGTAAATTTAAACTAATTGCATACATTTTCATAATTTCATATTATACGTATAAAGGTGCCCTATATATAAAAAAATCTGAGAGTGGGATTTGTTAATGGAGTGCGTCCATTTCGGGGGCCCAAAGTACAATATTATTAAAAACGATTCTGCACAGGCTTTTAAACAATATCGTAACAACGCAACGCAAGTAAAATGTAATTGAAGTTGTTAATCACTACGTGTGCGTTTTTTCACAAATTTGTTTTCGATATAGAGGATGGATACTCAAATGAATTTTCCAAATATATAGAAATAATATTCCAGCGAATTTCTTTTTTTTAAATATCTTGTTAAAAAATAAAAACCCTTAAAGACGAAGATCCATTGGACGATTTAACTCATTTTTAATAGCAAGGTAGCCGGATATATAGAAATATTTGTGCCAAATTTCGGGTATTCAGGTGTTACGATTCAGATTACGTATTAACGTATCATAATTAACTTTCAATCCAAAGACAAATAAATGGGACTAAAATAAGGTGTCCTGTTAATCTTCAGAAATATACCGTAACGTGCATGCACGTACAAGTGTATATTGGTAACATCTCCCGAACCGTTGTACCGTTAGAATGTACCAATACAGGACTAATTCGATTTCTTTCAAATAGAAATTCATTTTACTAAAATCTAAATATAAGGCTTAGTCTGGCATGTTCAACATTCTAAATTGTGGGCCGGTCCGTGCATTTTCCCTGTATTCAGTATCATAGTTTAGACATTAATCCCATAATTAATTTTAGCTTGAGACCGCAATATTTGAGACTGATACTCGAATTTTGCGATCTTTCCAAGAAAAAAAACGCAAAAACTCCCACAGAAACGTGGATGATCAGAAGGGCTAAATCGACTCCCTTATTGATACTGATCAAATAGAGGGGTGCGGTATGCCCCCTTCCGGTAAGCACAAACCTTTGAACAAAACCAATATACCTCCACATTATTATGATGGTTGATATAACAAGTAAAATGTGTAGTATCTATAACGCCAAATCTAGGAGGCCCACTATCATTATCCTTTATCGTACTCAAACGTTACGAAACGTTATGTTCATAAACACGTACAGACGGACATCTACACCATTTTCAATTGAAATTGGTAGAAAGGCAATTGAAATTGAGAAATCGCATTTGAAATTGGGAAAAACGCATTTGATATTGAGAAAACATCCTCAAATGAAATTGGGAAAATCGCAATTGTAATTGAGAGAAACTCATTTGAAATCATGATAAACGCATTTGAAATTGAGAAAAACACATTTGAAATTGGAAAAAAATTTATTAGCTACAAAGCTATAAGTATGTCACATTTTTCATGATCTTTATAACATTTTTTTATAACGTTTTTAACATTGAAATATTACAACATTTTTATTACGACATTTGTAAAAAAAAATAGGGCGGTACAGCTAGATCCCAACAGGCATATCCTCCATATTGATCGCCTTTTCATAGAAGGTGGTGGTGTGCTGCACAAATGCCTTTCTACCAATTTCAAATGCGATTTCTCAATTACAAACGCGATTAATCAATTTCAATTGCCTTTCTACCAATTTCAATTGAAAATGGTGTAGGTCGACCCAAATTTAATGCTGATTAAACAAACGTTTGGGCTGACGTATTCTCCCGATGTTTCAAATAAAATAAAAATAGGGCTATGGGCTGGTGTGAAGGGAATGAAAATAGGACTTTTCAAGTTTTTCATACTTTATTGTTGTCCGATCGGTCCAAATATCCCTAATGAACACATTACGCAATATGGTATCACCGCTCCCTTCATCAAATATTGGGATCACCTCATTAGCTTAAAGCTATGTTTACTCAACCGCTTATATTTCATATCATCGGACATATTTCATTTCATTCATTTCTTGCCTCAGGATTTTTTTTTTTTTTTTTTTTGTTGACTTTTGACGCCGCTGACCACATCGATTCAAAGTGATTAAGGAGATAACCGTCCCAAACGATATAACCACCCTAATGTAAACATAGCATAATATATTTTTTTAAATTATACACATATGTGTAAAAGACTGCACTACTTCCTATTCATTTATAACGTTATCTGATAAAAATAAGAAGAAAACATATGTATGTTATTTTTACCCTGAACGTGTTACCTTTTTTATATATTCTGTGTTTCACTATAAAGTAGTATATCTCCGTTGTATTCAACCAAAATTTAAAATTCTTTATATTATGTCGGCATCAGCACAATAACGTAATAATTGAGTGCAAAAGATAAAGCGTTTAATGTGTCTAATGTCTAATGATTATAAAGATAACACAATTGAGTTCATTTAAATAAGAGGTGACCGGTCTTACGTAATAACTCAATCAAATCATGGAAATCCAAATACGTCTAGTATATTCCATAGTAAGTAAGTAAAATATATTTTTATTAATGGGGGGTATGAGCGAGTTTACGAAATAAGCGTTTAAGCGTTAGACCTAATAACACTTTATGAGTGCTGATTGATATGATTGATATATTTATTGTTTATAAAGTGTTTAATTATTTATTTTCATTTTTGAAATGCCAGAACTGTTCCTATTATCATTTCGCAGGTGTAGTATTTGTAAACACTTCTACACAACCTTTTGTATACAAAATGAAAGGATCACTTTATGAACTATTACTCATAATGAAATAGTAGCCATAAACTTAATAAAACGGTTCATAACAAAATTGTGACATTTTTCCACTACGAAAATGCGTGGCAAAACAGACCCATAAATACATTCGCGAACACTTTTTTGTATATTTGTGTATGAAATTCTTATTTACGTATACGTAAGTATATACAAACACCGCATTCACAATTAATAAAAATGTACGATTTTTAAAAACGTCGGCTAAAGAAGATAATTGTAATTAATTTAGAATATAATTTAGTTTTCCGTGATCGTTTAAGAAACGCATTTAACCGTTCACGCGGAAGCGACTCCAATTATACACTATGGGAAGTTTTATTTTATACTGAACTTGTATATGCGAATACAACAAAACAATAGTCAATAAAAACATTAATCTCCTAACGGCGAGAAGAAAAGTAAGTAAAAAAGCTATATTAGACGACCACCAAGTCTAGGAGACCCACCATGTATATGATGTTATGTTTAGACAAGATTAAACATGATCGGATAAGCATAGAGAAGTCAAAAACATAACTTAAAGAACATATTATAATGCAAATACCACCCAACTAGATCAGGACGTCATCAGTCGAAGTGCCGAACATTGGTGTCACTAGTTCACGAGTAATACGAAAGTTTTATACAAGTAACCAAAAAAACAATCACCACGTGATGTGCACATACGTACGAATTTGTATTGCTCATATTTAGCACACATTGTGTAAAACTATTCTATAAAAAAACATACGCATCTTCTTCTTAATATACCTGCAGGGAATGGCTTTTCATTAAACATTCTTAAGTTGTGATCCAGTGCGTGGCACGGCACCTTCTGGTACTTACAAATGCTTCAACAAAACCAATATATCTCCATATAATTATAAAAGTAGGTACCATTACTCAAATTACAGACAAATGCGTTTTTCTCTCATGTTCTATCCTTTAATGAATTCGTACTATAAAATTGTAATGTGTGGAATGCGTGAAGTTTTCAATACCCAGTTATCGCTATTATTGCCACTCATTCCTTATACAGTGTTAGAAAGAGAGGGAAAACGTAAAAACAAATAAAATCACACATGCCTGCATCTACATTATACAACCAATAATGTAATGCAAAAAGCTTTGTTAAAAACCCACCCACCCATTTAAGTATATGTAATAAAATAATATTGATTATAAATGATAACATTTATTATTATTTTAAGAGATTTAACAAAACACACATTTGGACACCCACAAATCCGTTTCAAAGAATCATAACATAAATGCCTGATATTAAGGGTTTTTCAATAGCACCATAACGATTTTGTATTTTAATACTAACGCAGCCTTGAACGGTTTTCATGATCTGCCAAAACAAAAAACTTTATGGTGAAGTTCACAAACGAGCAACATGGAAATTATTAAACATTACTACCGCAATTCTGATTCGAAAGTCGCAACTTTAAAAGTTCTTTCTTAAATTTGGGATGGGGTGATATAAATATAGAAATGCATACTAAATTTCAAGTTCATAGGTCAATTTTTGTGGTATATATATATATACATTTTTGTTAATTGTGGGCGTGTCTGTTATCCGAACATGTCTATTTTTGGCACTTAGGTGGATGAGATAACTTCGGGTACGCATACTAAATTTCAAGTTCATAGGTTAACTTTTGTAGCATATGAACAGATTTTTGTCGATACTAGGCGTGGCTCTTGCCCGATTTTGTCCATTTTAAATGGCGATCTGCGTACAAAAACTAAAAGTATATATACTTTGTAGGGTCTCTGACGCCTCCTGTTGGTTGTTGCAAACAGAAGAACAAACTTAGTATACCCTCATCACTAAGGTTGAGGGTATAAAAATCTATCATTGAAAATACACTTGTTACAACATGTAATTCGCCCAAATATATCTATAACAATATTCCAAGGTTATAAAATTTTTTGTTTCGAAGATGGCTCGCATTTAATATCAAATAACCTTCTTCTTCTGCTTACAGGAGAGCTTCCGACAAGATTTCGTGCCATGCACTTAACGACCAAAGAACTTCTTAACCTTGCTGTATTAAACGACTCTTTAATTGATGAAATAATCAACTCCAATATTAATTGCCGTTACACTGCCTGTTACAATCGGTTCATGCAATCTTTGACAAAATCAAACAACAATAGTAACAAATGTTAACTTTTCCCTAACATCCTCTCTTCTGAAGGTAAAAATAAACTTCTTAAAGAAGGTATTACATGTACACGCACTGAGCAGCTTCAAACCTACCTCAAAAGTCACTTAAACATTTTTGCCACAGATGGCTCAGGAAGCAGTGAAACTTCAGGTTTCGCATTGTTAGTCTATACCCGCCGTGTTGGCCCAATTAGACTATTTTAGGGTTTTTTAAGCGTCCCAGCGCCCCGCCAATTAGGAAGTACCAAACTTTAGAACTACATCATAGGCTATATAGTTCACCCCTTTGGTGAAGGGTTTTATGCCATGCACCACCAAGCGTAATCACCACAGCCCCCGCGATGCTCCCACAAGGGGGCCTACCCGAAAGTACGTACTGGCAAGAACCATTCGGTCCTTGGGGCTCCAGTACCCCGCGGTACCAGACTTAGTCTCTGGTAGGACTGGCGATCATAGATCTTCCAACTTTGGACAGCCTATTGCCCATGGGTTGGTAGCCCATTTAAAACTTATTTGCTACAATGTTTTTATGAGTCCTGGAACTTATCCAGGCTCTTATGTAATGTCATCAATAGCAGGTTTGCTGTTGCCCCGTGATCCTTGGACGAAACACCTATGGCGGTGCTCCGTTTCAGGGCGGGGCCCTATGAAAAGTACAGTCTTCAGGAAAATCTTCCACTTTTTTGGGACTCCTTGCAATGCCTTAGTTTAAACGTAATAACTTTATATTAATGTCAGAAGCAGCCGACATTCTGGTTCTATTGGCTTCGTTATGACAGTTTTTGAAATTCTCCGTTTCATAAATTCTAATAATAAATTAAAAATGCTAACTGAAGGTATACCAAAGCATCATTTTATTTCAAAATTATATTTATATATACATTTATTTCAAAATTTACAAAGTTAAAAGTACCTTTGGCGATTTTCTTTTGTGTTTATAATTTTGTTTTATTTTCTCTTTCTAATTGTTTTAGAACATTTATAAAGAAACATAGTTTTTAAAAGTTTAATGTTTTGGCTTTCCACCTCATGTTTGAAAAAATAACGAAGAAATGTCAAATAATTATGCATACAACATAGTTACAAAAATGATCTACGATAAAATCGCTACAAAAATATTCTGACGCTTGGCAACTCTTTGCTCATGTACATGTTTCTAAAAACAGATAGATTTTGTCCTAAAAATTCCATGCGCTTTAAAAAATGCATTGTTAATCCAGAGATGTTTTGCCATTTGTGTCCATATGCTTCGTTGGGATATTTTATCTAACAAAACATATGGACATGGTATTAGATACATTTTTCTGGTGTAAAATAATAATATTTTTAAATAGTTATAATTCAAATTAAATAAGTGGCCCAGCCTTAAGCGCTAATGAAATAAATTTTTTATGTTAGTTTCTAAAAAACAAATAGGTAACGTAGAAAAGCGTTATTTCCATTATTAATTCAAAAGCAAACTGAAAAAGAGAACATAATTAAAAAGAAACTTAATGGCTACATGCCAGATTGCTTCTATCTCACGGTAATATGATATGCAGAATAGCGGACATACAGCATTCTTGGTATTAATCAAACCTTGTGAAAGTCATTATTGGCGTTAAGTTTTACAATACATGTTCCGAGTTGGTTCATGTTTCATTTGTTAACTACTGCCAAGTTCTTGAGCTCAATCCAGAGCAACAACATAAAATTCAATAAATTAATTAATGAGAGTTAACACTAAAATATTTGACCCATAAATAATGCTTCGATTATGTATAATGCAATGGTGCAAATACTCGGCAATTATAATATTTAGCTCTATTATTTACTGTGAATTTGTGGCAGACTATATCCCTTTGTGGTATTGCCAATGGCCATTGATAACTTCAAAATCAATGAATACCAGTAATACGTATAAAAAGCCTTTAAAGGCTATGGTACTGGCTGATACTCACTTATTGGGACCTATCAAAGGTCACTGGCTAGACAAATTTTATAGGGAATGGCACATGCGAGGAGCTTTTCAAGCGGCAGTCAATCTTCATCGGCCAGATGTTATATTCATATTGGGAGATTTATTTGATGAGGGTGACTTGGTCAATTATAAGCACTTTAAAGAGTACGTGGAGCGATTTCGTAGATATTTTCACACACCAAAAGCAATACCTGTTATATGTGCAGCAGGCAATCATGACATTGGCTTTCACTACAAGTATGTATTGTATTAAGAATTTTGTTTTGCACCTAAAAACTTTCTCTTCTTTCCTAATTAGGATGCTGAATTCCCAATTCATTAGACGTTTCAAAAAGTATTTTCAAAATATTGGCGTTCAGCTCTACACTATACGAGATATACACTTTGTTGTGATTAACTCCATGGCCATGGAGAATGATGGTTGCCATATTTGTGAACACGCTAAAAGTGATTTACTAAAAGTGGCAGGTTTGGACCATACAAATCTAAAATTTTTGCGATTAATTAAGAATAGGGATTTTTATAGAAAATCTAAATTTGCTAAAAAACGTTAAGAATTTTAATTATACAAAAGCCGTTGGAAAGCGTAAAGTATACAGTGCTCCAATTGTTATGCAACACTTTCCTACTTATAGAACATCCGATAGGATCTGTAAAGAACACGATTCTCCGTATGTTGAGCTTTATAGAGAGAATTGGGAGGTGTTATCAAAAGACGCCACTGATTGGTTAGGTAAGCTAACAAATTATCACTAATAATTGTTATATAATATTAAAATATGTTTAAACACTAAACTCTGGATATCACGACGACATTAAAGTAAATAATTTTTAGGTGAAATACTTCAACCCCGTTTAGCATTTGCTGGTCACAGTCATAACTACTGCCGCTTAATTAATCGTTGGAATATTGAAGAGTATACGCTGGCGTCTTTTAATTGGCGTAATAAAGTTGAACCCAGCTTTCTTATGGTTAATCTAAACTCTTTTTCTATATGTGAATTTTTTATACCTTGCACCACTTGTGCCGATATTTGTAACTCCTAAACGGGCAATGCCACACTTATATTTCAATTATAACGATCGAATCTAAATCAATCTGAATCTGAATCGATTTAACCATTAACTTATAAATTTGACTATACCTTCACTGATGCAACTAAAGTAATTGTAGCATAATTTGTGGAACTTATTAAAATGTGGTGTAGGGTATTATATAGTCGGGCTTGACCGACTATAACATTTTCAATTGTTCTTAACACGTTTAATTATTTTGCAGGTAACGCTAACTCCCACCGACTATGCTGTATTAAAATGTGATATGCTTAAACAGCAAACAATTCTTAGGGCGTATATGTTGGCCTTTAGCTTTTTTGTACTGGTCACAATTTGGTTTCTAATTAAGAGATTTCTTAAAAATACATCACTTTTTGTAAAAATAAAACAATGAAACATTCATGTAAAATAGTTACCAATTTACACAATTATTAGTATTTCCAAGCATAGAATATGTAATACAATAACAAAAGTAAAGTTCGGAACTTAAGTGGTTCCCTTTTCGTCAGTTTTGGAAGCAGCAAAACTCGAACGTGAAAAAAAGCTAATGGTCAATAGAAATAATGCGCGTTATCTTTAACTTTTGAATCTTGTGACAATTACTGAATACAATTACCGATGTATAACTGGGGACAGCATTTCAATATCCAGCTCATCTAATTTGGTAGCACCAGTAGCAAATGAGGCAATAGTTCCTACCAGTACCGTGGTACATACTCCAATTGGATTTATCCAGTGGAACGAAAGCATATAAAGTGGAAATATATCACCGCTGTTGGTAGGCTCTGGCAATTTAGGTAGTGTCATATTACCGCGACATCCCGACACATCAATGGGTAATTTCTGATACACCAACCAGCCGTTAGACGTGTAAACCTGTTGACCAATAGAAATCCAGCCAGCCATTAGGTAACCGCAGATGGCCCCAATTAAAGATCCCTTCCAATTACTCCATGGTACCAACATGCCCAAATTGAAAAGACCAAAATTTATGCTGGACGATAAGGCAGTCAACGCATAAGCAACACCCAAAATGCCGTCCAGTCTTTTCAAAATTAAAACACATCCTATGGCTATGCAGCCCAAAATTACCACCGAAGATTTCACCACAATTGTGGCCACTTTTGGACTAAAGTTTAACCTTAAGGCACCTCTTCCTATATCTTCCATTATGACCAAGGATGTAGTATGCAAAACTACCGACAACGAACTTAGTGCCGCACCAAACACCCCAGCCAAGAAAAATCCAGGTATACCTGGATACTTGTTCGCTACTTGCATAACAAATAAAGGAAATATCTGATCCATGTGCTAAAAGAATGGTAGTTATTTAAAGCACTTGCTAGTTTTATAGAGAAAATGAATACAACGGCACTTACGTCTATCAAACCTGCAGCCAAAGGATCACATTTCCTAAAAGTGTAATATACCAACAAACCGGAGAAGCAACAAATAATTACAAAAAACACAACTATGGCAATAAATATGACGATAGCTTTGCGAGCTTTCTTTAAGCTGGGGAGTGTCAAGTAGCGTTGCACCATAGTCTGGTTAACCGAGTTGAATGAAGTCCAGTAGCAAAATCCTCCAAGCAGCACAGACCATAAAGTTTCCCGTTCCAACATCGACGGATTTACACTATTAAGAAATTCATTGTTAACAAAAGAAAAGTGAAATCTTGAATTTTCGTTTTTTCTTCTTTAGCTAGAAGGAGAAACGCACCTTTAACTGCTTTCTTATATAGCATTTGTGGTACAGGGTATATTAAGATTGTACGAATGCTTATGATTCGGAAACGGCTAACGAGACCGATCAATTCACATTTTAAGACGGGGGTATACTAAGTTTGTCATTCCGTTTACAACACCCAGAAGGAGGATTCAGAGACCCCACATAGAATATATGTACATATATTTTTGATCAACACAAAAAACAGTCGATTTAGACATGTATGTCCGCGTGTGCGTGTGTCCGTATGTTGTAGGCCCCGCCCTGAAACGGAGCACCGGCATAGGTATCTTCGTCCAAGGATCACGGGGTAACAGTAAATAAGCTAAAATCCATATTATATAAGATCCCTGGACAAGATCCAGGATCACTAACTACCTTTTAGCTAACATAACGAAAATGGGCTACCAACCCATGGGCAATAGGTTGTCCGAAGGTGGAAGATCAAATGATCTCCAGTCCTACCACTGACTAAGTCTGGTACCGCGGGGTACTGGAGCCCCAAGGACCTAATGGTTCTTGACAGTACGTACTTTCGGGTAGGCCCCTTTGCGGGCGCTTCACAGGGTCTGTGGTCATAATGCTGGGGTGCATGGCTTAAACCCTCCACCAAAGGGGTGAACTTACATAGCCTATGATGTAGTTCTAAAGTTTGGTACTTCCTTCGGGCGGAGCGCTCGGGACGCTTAAAAAACCCTAAACAAACGTCTAATAAGTCTTCACGATAAGTTGTAGACGTTAAACTCTGACTTTCTGTCCGTCTGTTGTTGGCATTATCACAGGCACAAATTTTGAGATATTTGATTGAAATTTTGTACAGATACAAGGTCCACGCCCACAATCGTTAAATATATATGTATCTGCCACAAAAAATGATCCAGGAAGTTGAAATTTGGTATGTATATATATAATTATCTATGCGCCAAAAATGGGTGTGGTCAAATAACAATAACGCCCACAATCAATAAAAATTTAAATATTTACCTGGGATCTTGTAATTTGCTTTACCTATCTGTCCTATCCACCGGTATGCTAAAAATGGACGTGGTCGGATATGCCCACAATTTACAAAAAAACATTTTCGCCATAAAACTATATTTGCAAGCTGATATGTAAAACGTGCACTATTAGAGAGCGTTATCATATACGAGTACGTGCCACGCTTATTTGGCCTAAGTCAAGTTTAGTTTTCTTATTTGCTTATACATAAATTTCTTAAACTGTGTCTTCACTTGCCATCGTTAATTTTTTTTTAATTTAACTCGAGATGAAATTAGGTTTTATAAAAATAATTTTCTAAAGATGAAAAAAGGTGATAAGGAGCATTTTTTCATGGTTACAAGAATACTAATAAAGAGACAAATACAGCACTACTCTCGCTCTAGCCGTAGATCAGCTCTTGTCTCCGCTAGATAGGTAACTGTCATGGAATGGCAAACTAAATGGACTACGTCTGTTAAAGGGCGATGGACACATAGGCTGATACCGCGGCTTGAGCCGTGGCTAAATAGGGAACACGGTGAGGTAAATTTTTACCTTACGCAGTTACTGCATCGCTTCTGACACGAAGATGACTTTTATTGTCGTTATTGAGGCAATGATGTCATAGAGGACACAGAGCATGCGTTTTTCATTTGCCCAAGATTTGCCAGAGAACGATCGGAGGTTGAGAAGGTGATGGGCGATAATTTGTTGCCTGCTAACGTTATTAGTATAATGTTACAATCTCCTCAAAAAGGGGCTAACATTAGCAAATTGGCAAATTTGCTTGCACTGTCATCAATTATATTAGATCAATAGAAATGGAAAGAAACGTACCTATGCCCTAAAAAGAGTATGTGGTACCCATAAAGGGGGGTTTCCCCCCTTTACTATATACACAAAAAAGAAGAAGTGTCGCACTCGGCGCTCCCTTCCCCTATATCCCCAACCACAAGACGGTGTCATTTAGATATAAAGTGCCTGAAAATTGCTTACTTGGCAAATTTTAGGCGACCACCTTTACGAGCAGCTTCAAAAATGGGATGAAATCCTCCGGCTAGTGCCAAACCAATTATGACTACCACTGTAACAGATATTAACATGATCATTACCTGCCAGGCATCAGTATGAACAACAGCTTTTATGCCACCCTTCCATGACAAATAATATGGATTAAAAAAAATAAATACATAAAGTTATTAAAGCTGTATTGTCCTATGCTTACAATGAGTGTATAGGTAACGCACAAAGCACATATTATAAACGCCACAAGAAATGAATTGACCCCAGTTACTGAAAAGTCATTAATACATTAACGTACTTCTACGTATACATGTTGCGTAATTACCTTCATAAAATGCTAAGGCGGGAACATGTAACACCATTGGCAAAAAAAATAACTGTAATTAAAATTCAGTTACAATTGAAAAATTCATGTGGAATTTTATATAACAGTACTCACCTCATCCATCACAAATAAAACAGAAGAAAATGTTCGTATACTTCTGCCAAAACGTTTATCCAAGTACTGTAACATGTAACATAACATAATGATTATCGCATATTTCACATAAATTGTATAATTTACAAAACAAAGCAAACCTCGTAAGAAGAGTGCACACCAAGTGTGGTGAATACTGGCACATAAACGAAAGCTAAGGGGAATGCCATCATAATTATGGACACGGCAATCATAGAATATTGTGTCCCATAAGTATAAATTTCTGCAGCTGAACCCAATATGGTTACCCCTGATACATAACTGTTCAAGTACAAGCACACGCGACCATTTGTTTCATTTGTGTTTTATAGTGTATTTTATTGAATTGCGTATAAAATTACCTGCCCATCAAGCTCAAGGCTATAGGCACTACCTGGAGTCTGCGCGATCCCAGTAGGTATTCATTTAGTTTCGATGAGCCATAATCGATTTCCTTTTCTGAAGCAACCGCTTCTAACGGCTTCTCCTTTCTATTGTAAAATATCAATTTCTACATCATAAGTTTAAAATAAATTTGGATAAAAGATACCTAAACATGCTAATGAACAATCCAATCCCGGTGGACAATACAGTTACCAGAACAAAAACAACATAATCCGCCCAGTGCAGATATATACGTTTCAACTCTATAAACTCTGCCATTTACAGAACCATGCAAGGAATTAACCAAGAAATAAAATTCAATACGAGTTCCAAATATTTATTCAAAACTTCATTTAACGAAAAATAATTTTGTTTAAACAATTTTTGTTAGATCTAAAATTTAATGGATAAATGCACAAGTCATGTTAAATTTTTAGAATTTTTAGAATTTGAAAAACACAAAAGCAAACAGAATGTCACAAAAAAACAAATGAAAATATTATGATTGATTATACAGTCATTTAAATTCCTGCACCACTGTTCCAGCAAATACGAAGCATGGTCATGTCAAAATGGTCCATGATCGGGTCCAAATTTGCGCGACAATCAATTATTAAACCAATTCATTATTCTTCACCAAATGTTGCCAAAAATATTAGTAGCAAATCTTCGCCATATAAAGACATCCTTTATAAAAGTATCTTAAATCGAGAGCAGTTGTAAAAAAAAGGGTCAAATTTGGTGAATTTTAATATGTTTTCTTCTTGGGCTAAAACATGTACTTGTTTCAAACAAATTTCATCAAAATATCCCAGAGAAATGGTTAAAACGATTGAAATTGATTTTGAATCTAGCGGTGGTGGTAAGTGGTGCAGGACATAACATTTTCGATTGCCATACATACATACATAAAACGCATTTAATTTCATTTTAATTATTAATATACACAAATCAACAATTAAATATACATACATAAACTGCGAATCGCAATATTATACAAGTGTGGTTCGCACCATTATACTCGTATAAGAGTTTTTTTAGTCAATCATTAAAACATGTAAGACATATAAATGGATACTTCATATAATAATTCATATTAAAATTCACTTTTTTCTGTTAAAATATGATAAAGACATTTATTCGTGGATATGAATAATCTAATTGTTTACTTCGCTCGTTCGCGTACGACTCCCATCTGCAGCAATATAGATGATAAGGCGGCATATTGAGAATCAAGCAAACACACTATTAATTCCCCATCTTTGCGACTAATTACATTAACGTTTAACATTTGATCCAATAGCATAACGAATGTCGTACCCTTTCCCAATTTATATAGTTTTTGTTGCTTACAAGTCAGATTTTCAGTAACCTCCATTAAATTTGCTAACCGACAACGTATAGCAAAAGGTGGTATTAGGTCTGGTTCTATAGGGCAATTAGCTAAACATGAAAGTGGCACCAACTCGGTGTTGCCATAATCTATATAAAAAACCTATAATTGGGCGCAACTTATTCAAATACTTCTTTCACATTTAATTTAATAATATTTCAAGTAGCTCACCTTGTACATTTGCTTCTCTTGATCAATGTCGAATACTTTGGCTCTATACCAAAAGCCATCTACTAAATAATGTGACAGAATCACTTCATCTATTTTAGGTACAATAGGGACGTCCTTTTGCAAAATTGATATTTCGTCATCAGTCCAAAATAAGTTGTGAGGATACAACACACCATAAAATACTATTGCACTAACAACATGTGTAACAAACAATGTTAATTTTTCTTCTTTAGGAAAAATTGGAGGAGGAGGTACTTTTTCTTCTAAAAGAGTACTGAGGAGTTCGGGCATGCGAAACGTATTATAACTATTATCTTCAGATGACGAGGCTTTTGAAACCATTTCGACTTGTGTTGATGGCACAGATTCTAAGAGAATTAGGTATAAAACATTTTCCCAGCACTTTGAAACGCGAAAGCGAACCATTGTCTGTGCAGATTTGTGTAAAATATGTTCAAGATAATCTTGATTCCTTTGCATAATACCATCAATACTTATAGAGCCATTCAGTACACATTTTATTGCCAGAGGTGCAATATTTTGGTACTCCATGGGCAATTTATACAATTTATGATAATTATTTAGAAACACAGTTTCCCCGTAATCAATTAGAAAAGCTTTATTTTTAATAGCATTGCTCATAGCCGACTCTGCAATAGCTCTCCATAGGATTGTTTGCGCCTCATCAGTGGTGTTTGTATTCTTCAATATGCAGAACACACTACCTGGGAGAATTTCACTGATGGCCTGCATACATGTAGTTTTGCGGAATTGGGAGAGTCTCGGATATAAATTCTCTTCACAAATATAAAATACTAAATTTTTATAATCAGACACGTGCGTAATGGAAGCAATAAACTCGTAATCCTTATGAAAATGCCTCAAATTTTTAGCAGGCAATTCAGGACGGTTCACCTTTAGATATGAAGTAATGCGTGTTTTATTTTTTCTTTCCATAATTTTTTAATATATTCACACTGCACAAATTTGGAACCGGGCCTTTAAATGCTTTCACAATTTATGACGCGCAAATTCGCGGCTTCGTATTACAACACATACATAGCTTACAACACCATATTTAAACGCATAAACTTTGTTTTGGCCTTTCTTACATATATAGATATATATTTGCATTGTCCCTTTTATTATATAAGCAAAGGCTAAGAAGATAATTGTTTTAGAAATAAACAAATTTAACGAATTTAACGAGGATATATATATATATACGAATAGAAGAGCTTAAAGCTCTATCATGAAGTTGATCAAAGCGTGCGTAAATTGAATTTATTCATTACATTCTGCTGCTGAACGTGAGTTTCGCATTCACATCATCGGTGCGCAGTTGTTTAAAATTATAAATAAAATCAAAACAAAACAAAATAAAACAATCTAAATAAAACAAAACTATATAAAATACATTAAAATATATTAAGGACACAAAAACATCTCGAACAATTTTTTAACATTACTTATATCAATAAAACTTATATTACAATCTATTGTGAGTGCACATTATAAAAGTGAATAACAATAGTGATTATGATAAATATAGGGACTCAGATAATGAGCCCTATGATTATACACATAAAAAAATTAAAATGGACGATACAAAGTTTATCAAAAAAATTAATGAACTCGAAAAGGAAATCGAGTCATTAAAAAACTTGAATAAAAAAGTTTTAGACAAGCTTAAATTTGTCATGGCTGAGAATAGAGAGAAACAACCATTTGGAGAACCATATAAATATTCTCGAAAATAATTCTTCTGATGAAGAGCAATCTGCTTTAGAGGATGAAAAAGATGAAAGTATGGACTGCATCAGCAACAATGATGGTGATGTCAACTGTGTAGCCGAAAACACAGTGCTGCGCAATATATCTGAAGGCAGTGGTCGAAACAGTCGTATTGACAATTCGAGAAATGATGTCACGGGTGATAACAAGAATCAACAGAAGAAGCTGGGTATAAGTAAGAAGCATGCACCCATTATTAAATGTTATAATGTAAATATACATAAAGCTAATAACAAATGATATGAAGAAAATATTAAATCACACAAATTTTTCTGTTAAGATAGTTAACAAAAATGTAACAAATTTGACACTATTCTCATATGAGGATCACTACAAAATTATTAATCATTTGAAAAACTTCACGTATACACCTATTGAAGTAAAACCTTATACTATCAAAATTCAAGGTCTGTCTAACTCCTATGACAAGAGCGAGATAGTTGACTATCTGAACAACCTCAAAATAGATGTTGAGGTTTTAAAAATGATAAATATTAAAAATGATAAATGGTTGGTGCAATTAAGTAGGAATTCTAATATTCAAGAATTCTTTAAAATCAAATACATTTTAAACTGCAAAGTTGGTTTAAAAAAACATAAACAAGTCGGTCCGGTTCAATGTCGTAATTGTCAAAGATTTGGACATATTTCATTGAATTGTCAAATGCCCTACCGCTGTGTCAAATGTGGAGATTCACATGGACCAGCAAAGTGTAAAATTCCAGCCAAAGATGGAAACTCTGCTGAGAATATTGTAAAAAATCCAATTTCGGGTGAAATTGTTAAAAAAATAGGACACCCTATTAAGTGTATTAATTGTAATAAAGGACATGTGGCCAGCGACAAAAAATATCCAAAAAGGCTGGAAATTATCAGTAGACTAAAAAATAAGGGTAGTTCTACTAATGTAATTAAAAATGCGTCGTCTACATTAGCAAAGGGAATTTCCTAAGCTGATTGTGTTAGGCAGACTGCAAATTATCAATCTAATAATGCTAAGCATAATGTTGCATGCATTGAGAAGATTGGGAATTTTGCCAATGAGTATAATAAACTAAAAGACGACAGTTAAAGAACTAGATCTCTTTTTGGTCTATTATTAAGTATTCGTCTCTATGATTAGAAGTTTGAAATGTATCTTTATAAATGTAAATTCGATCATTTCGTAGCATAAACGCCATTATCTCAATGTCTTTTTAAATGAACACAAACCAGACATTTTATTATTAGCAAAGCATAAATTATCTCCCAGATATAAAATTTCTTTCAAAAATTATAATATATCCAAACAAAATAGACAAGACGCTCGAGGTGGCGGAACTGCAATTCTAATTAAAGACAATATACATACAGAAAGACTAGTTTTAAATTTCATTAGCATAGAGTATACAGCTATTAAATTGAAAAATTTAAATGATCAGTCTCTCATATTTGTCTTTCTTTATCAAAAGCCTAATGAGGTATTACTTGATAGTGATCTTGATGTTATTGATGCTTTAAATAACAAAGGTGAAATTTTACTGGGTGTAGACCTAAATGCCACACATCCTTCATGGGGAGATGACAGTATAAATACAAAAGGCAGAAAACTATTCAATTGGTTAACTAGTTCATTAAATGTATCTATTCTTCCTACAGTAGAACCTTCTAGAGTTACTCAAAGGAGTTCTTCCTATATTGACTATTTCCTAGCCTCAACATCATTATACGTTGTACAACAATATGTAAATAATAGGTTTGGCCTTAAAACCCTTAACTTTGAATCTGATCATAAAGCTGTAAAAGTACTTTTAAGAACAAACGAACTTAAAACTCAAGCACCTAAGATGCTTTATGATTTCAGTTCTATGAATGTAAAAAAATTTAATAACACTCTTAATAGGCTCCTGGAAAATTGTACCTTACCTACAAATAGAAATGTCACAACTGAAGAAATAGATGAAAATATGAATTATTTCAATAAATCAGTGAAAACGTCCATGAATTCATCAATTAAACAAATTAGTGTTAGAAATAGGGGTCCAATGAAACTTCCACAACATATTCTCAATTTCATTGAAGAAAAGAAAAAGTCAAGAAGAGTTTTACAAAAAACACTAGATCCTGAAAGGCACAATACGTTAAAAGCCATAATTCGAAATCTGAGTAAAATCATAAAAGATTCCATTAATGTCTTTGAAAATGATTACTGGAAAACTTTTATTCAAAATATAAAGATGAATAATAATGTTTACAGAAATATTAAAAAAGCAACTGGTTCTTGCAAATATAACGAAGCCTCCGACATTTTAAAGTATGTTTTTTAAAAATTGTGGGCGTGTCTGTTATCCGACCGCACCCATTTTTGGCACATCGGTAGATGGGATAACTACGTATATGCGTACCAAATTTCAGGTTCCTAGGTCAATTTTTGTGGTAGATAAAAAGATTTTTGTCTATTGTGGGCGTGGCTCTTGACCGATTTTGCCCATTTTAAATAGCGATCTGCGTGCAAAAACTAAAAGTGTTTGTACAAAATTTCAGCTCAATATCTCAAAATTTACGCCCGTGAGAGTGCCAACAACAGACGGATACACACACGGACACACGGACATACATGTCTAAATCGACTCAGTTTTTGACGCTGATCAAGAATATATATACTTTGTAGGGTCTCTGACGCTTCCTTCGGGGTGTTGCAAACGGAAGAACAAACTTAGTATACCCTCATCACTGAGGTGGAGGGTATAATAAACAAAATATATTCATAAGGAAAAAAAAAAGAAAGAAAAAAATATAAAACAAAAATATCTCAACTTCATGGAATAAGAAAAAAAAAATAATGTAATATATGATATAAAGTAATTGTGTGATAAAATATAAACAGAGATATATTCAACTTCATTGGAAAGTGAAGGAAAAACAAGATAGAGAAGTTCGGTTAAGACCGAAGCTTAAATACCCTCCACCTTTTATAATCATCTAAAAAATAAGTTCCTATTGCCATATTTATGTATGTGACTATTTCATGTATTTACGCAAATAGTGTTTTTTTTTAATTATAGGCGTTTGCGTTTTTCAATCACGCCCATTTTTGGCACAGTGTTGGACAACGGTACCACTTATATATATACCAAATTTCAACTTGATACAATTTTTTTGAGGTATGTTGAGATTTTTGTTTATTGTGGGCGTGTCTCTTAACCGATTATGCCCAATTTTAATACGAAACAGTGAAATTTAACTAAAAATACGTATGCAAAGTTTCAATTTGATATCTCTAAAATTACGACTTTGAGAGTGCCAACAACAGACGGACACATGGATACATGGACACACCGATACACGGATGGACATGTCTCAAACGATTTCTCTTTTCATGCTGATTAAGAATATATATGGTTTGTGGGGTCTCCGAGGCTTCCTTCGATGTGTTGTAAACGTATGATCAAAATGAATATACCCTCTTCCCTAAGGTGAAGGGTATAATAAAGGGAAAGAATAATATGATAAAAAAGTACATAGTATAGAGTGATTGTGTGATGGAAATATTCACCGTAAAATTTCCTCATCGCAAGGTTTTACTCAGTGCCTGGGTCAAAGAAAAGCCCTCGGAAATGTTTCACATTTTAAAAACTTTGCTCCAGTTTAATATATGAACAATGTTATCAGTGCTGTTTAGCTGAAGCTTTTCCTCATTGCCTGGAAGAGGTTACTGTGGATATGAAAATACCTTGGTTAAGTACTGGCTTGAAAACTATTATAAAAATCGCTAGACATTATAATGTGTTGTGTCATCGTGATACTTGGGGTAGTAACATCCTCTTAGATGCTATAAATTCAAGAGTAATTCTAGGATTTTCAAACTTGTCGCTACTGTCCACCAGCCATTGATGTAATTATTGCATTACATATAAATTCCCGTTAAGACAACCTCAAGGTTAATCTTGATCTATATCTCTCCTTCTATTATGCTGAATTGGTTAGATGTTTACAACATTACTAGACCAAGTACCGTAAACTGTTACCAGAAGTACCGTGTATTACAGAGCAAGAATTTTATGATGATATGGTCGGTTTCGTATATAGGGCAGTGGCTGTCACCATTTTTAATGTACCCAAAGAAAATGTGATTATAAAAATGTTCAACGATGCTGTGGGTGGCATCACTGCCTCACGGAACATGAAGAAAAAGAGAAGAAGAGAAAGAAAGAAATAAAAATGGCGAACTGGGCCTCTTCCGTTTTGGCTGGTGAAAGAAAAGCAGGTAATTTTGTAATTTTGTAAGAAAAAAAGTAAAATAATAATTCAAAATTGAAGAAAAGAAAAGAGAAATATATATATAATCATAAAGTGACAAATTTATTTAATAAAGAAAAAAATGTTTTACTTATAACTAAGCACTCTGTTATAGAAGAGAAAAACAAAAAATGTGAATCTTAATTGAATTTTTTTTAGTTTTATTTTAATGTTTTTGTTTTAGGGGCAAGGGTTGAGACCCCATCCCTGAGAAATGCTAGCCGCAGGGTGGTCGCCCCAAATGACATAAAAAAAATGTCAGTCTGATTTCATAACAACGTTTCACAAAATTGCAAAAGTATATGTTGTCCAAGTATATGCGTCCAAGATATTATCGTTTATGTTACAGTGAAAAGAAACAACAACTAAACAATACTATCATTGAAACACATGTCAAAATTTCGAAAGCAGTCGTATTTTTTACATTTTTATTATAATCGTAATTTTGACAGATGACATCCGAAGACGTTTCTATTCAAGTAAAACCTGATAAAATGGCACTTCTCCAGATGAAGAATGCATTTATTTGCTGCCATACTGAGGAAATTCTGGCCAATTATAATGAGAAAAAGAAAACATCTTTTATTTTGCAAAATTATAATCTGCAACCTCTTACCGAACTGAAAGATATGCTAAATCAAATGCAAACCTGGACTTCCGACTATTACCGTTTAACGTTTAGGTGTATTGGAAAAGCCGAAGAGGTGTTGTGTTTCACAGAAATGTTAAAAAAAAAATTTATAATAATAGTACCATTTCAGGGGCCGCAAATTGCTTTACAAGAGATAGACAATCAAAGTCCATGCAATTACCAGGTGCAGTTTATTGTAAAAAGGCGCCCAGAAGGCCCGGAAGTGACTATAGATGATTCTAGAATGATTGCTTTTCACAAAGAGAACAATTTATATTGCGCCTTGTTACCAAAAATGCTGGATTATTGTAAGTAACATAATCTATAATGGAATATTCACTTGAAATTCTTATTCCTATTATGTTAAAGCTGATAAGGTTTGGTGCCCCTTGTTGTATTTGTGTCGTAAACACTTATTAGTCTTACAAGATTTAAATGATCTAGGCTATAGTGTACACGATAAAGAGACTTTCAGTCATTCGGAAATGTTAAATGTCCTTGAAAGTCTCGCTGTTATGCACGCTTCTAGCTTGGCCTATGAACATTTCAATAAATGCACAATCAATGACACTTGTGCGTATTGCCTGGAGGAATTTTTAATTGGTCGCGATACACCTTGGTTTGTGGCTGGCATAAAAGCTTTAATTGAAGTTGCCAAAATCCATCCCGACTATACTGAAGCATGGCAGAAGGAATTGATTGAAAATGGATTATTTGAACATCTCAACCAAATATGTTCCTGGTTGAATGCTTCTTCTATTTATCGCAATGTTCTATGTCATGGCAGCCCATGGGTGGGAAACGTTTTCTTAAATAAGCGTAACCCTCAGGCTCAGGCTATACTGGTGGACTTCCAAAATTGTCACTATTGTCCACCAGCCATTGACGTTGTATTTGCTTTGTTTATGAATTTAACTGAAGAAGATCGTCTAGCAAAGGAGGACGTATACCTGAAGCATTACTATGATGCTCTCCTACAATGCTTGGACCATAATAAATTGTGCGAGGTAACGGTTGGTATGTCAGAGAATCAGTTTCGTCAATCCTATAAAGATTTTCAACTATTCGGATTGGTATTTCGAGCTTTAGCTGCCACAATTTTAAAAATATGCCCGGATTACATCAACGGTCATTACATATATGAGGATCGCGCCACAGGAGTTCTCGATTATATGAAAAAAAATGAATCATTTCAGATGTTAATGTTTGATTATATAAAACAAATTATATTAAATGTTATGCCAGCTGAAACGACAGAGTGATTAAAAATATTGCATATACTTTTATAAATATATACCTTTCTACATATTTCAATTTTGAATCTCTAAGCGTGATATGAACTTTGTGCATAATACTTTACAACGCAATAAAGAATATTCCTCATTAATGAAATGCAGTAAGTAGCATGAATAAATGTTTAGCGTAAAATTACGTGTTTTTTTGTTGTTTTTTGTTGAGCGGTATCATTTAAGATAAGAAGCTTTATGAGGGTAATATTTCGTTTTTCGTTTTAAGATTTGATTATGTGCAATTTTGGTGTCGTCTTCCCTTGTAATAGTTGGATAATAAAAAATAAAAGTAATGAAAAAAAACCAGCACAAGAGAAACGGAAGCTTTCTCCAATCAGAGTTTGAGTCATAATAAAAGCTGCGCTGTAAAAATCAGTTGAATTGTAATTTTCAAGTTGTTGCATTGAAGAACGAAAGAAAATAAAAAAGTGTTTCTTGAATGTTCAGAAAAGTGCGCGGTTCCAATGAAGTAAAGTTCATCTTAATGTATGGTAAGATTATCTTAGAGTCGATCTTAATTAATTATTCACAATATTTTGCATTTTTAGGTGGAAATCTATTTAACTAAGAAAACTAATGAATTAGTATTACTCTACCTATGGGTGTTATTTCGGAAGAACATCTCTCACAATTGTGGAGTAAAAATGAATGTTTGTACAATATATCGCAACTACTGACCTGAGAAGAACGCCAGCTTGTAATTAAAAAGACCTTCAAATTCTACATTATGATATAAAAAATGTTAAAAAGGATTATTCGGTCTTATGGGCAATTATCTACAATTCTTTATACAATGTGAATGCTTAACATTTTATCAAAAACAAATAAAGTTTAATACGTACTTTCTTAATGCATGTATGTATAGGATGCTTCAACAGAGGTTTTAAAGCGGCATCGAGCCGAGTGTGAAGAGAAGAAGAATGTAGCATCTATAAAAATATTCTTCCAAATATACAACGTTATGCTCGCAGAAGCCTCTTCGCCAAATGCTATCATATAGGCAAAGATTTGATCGTGCTGGAGTATTTCTCGCAATCGGGGAAATGCCTAAGGCATTCGGACTTGGCTTACACCGAAGAATACGTGCGGCCAGCATGGCTTGGAAATTTCGAGAAAACATGAGCATACAAAAACTATATGGAGCCGATATTGGAGAGTATGGAACAATACACGGAAGCCTCCAGTACACTGCAAAATGTGTTCTGTCATCGTGATTGCTGGGATAGTAATATTTTTTTCGAGTATGACAGAAATTCCGCTAATTTAATCAGTTGTCGTTTAGTGGATTTTCAATTATCATGCTATTCTCCGCTGGCTTTGGATGTCCTTTATTTTCTTTATAATGCTCTTAACAATACGAACATGAACGACAGGAAAATATTCTGCAAAAGCTGTTGGTTTTCTATTATGAATATTTGCAAAAGTCATTGAGTTTTAGAACTGCTGAAATTACCGCCAGGTTGGTCACACAAGGTACGCGAGGAAGAGAGCGAAACTTTCGATCGCTATATGAAAGTGGATGGCGGTGCAATGTTTATGCGTGTAGCAAAATTAGATCCCAATTACATGAATATTATATTAAAACCGGTGCAAGTACTTATGGGGCATTATGGTCATGGCAAAAGCTTCTTTTGGTAAATAGGAAATTTATTGAAAATGTTTTTATATCGTTTCTAAAGAGTAGTACAGTAGCTGTAGTCTATTTGTCTTTGGTCTAAGCTGAAAAAATACAACATATTTCCAAAAACGCTACAAGTTACTCTATAAACGGTATTCTTCGTTCGCTTATTACTCGGTGCAACAATCGTCGGTCCACCTCGGTCCAACAAACCGTCTTCATTATCGAAATGTTTAACATTGAATATGTCCTCGGCCTCCGAGGATTTTGATTGTCATCTATTAGCGTTGATATGATGCGGTATAGTAGTGACAATACCTTTTGGAGGCCTTGGCGTTCTAATTGTTGTCGTGGTTATACCAGTTTCGGCGGATACACTCGGTATCAGTTGATCATTCATAACGAACGTATGATTCAAGCGCAAACAACAATAATAATCACAGCGTATCAGCATTACAAGACCCGAACCCAGCCAAAATACTATGGCTGGCCATAAGTTATGCAAGCAAGTCGCTAATAGTACAGAGCCCATTAAGATGGTAAAGCTGGTTATAAGAGGACTAACATGTATCACATTGCCAGTATATTTTCGTATAAAACACATCATTAAACTAATGATGAAAACTCCTGCACAAGTTTAAGTTTAAGTTTATTGTGAGACTTTTTCTAACTTTTACATCTCAATTTACATTCATAAAATTATGAAACAAGAAGTGAGATAAAACTTCAAATTATAAGGTATTGTTGAAATAACAGTAAAATGAATGAAAGCACCTAGCTAGAGATGATAAGAATTTGTTATAATTATTTAAACATTTTGTGAAAGAACGAGTTTGCTTGGCTCTATCCGTATCAAGTTTTGTAAAAGAATTTGATGTGATCTTAAATCTAACTATAACTAATTAATCTTAAATTTAGCAAGAAAAATTAATTAATTTTAAATTATAAACACAATTAAATACAATTAAAATTATTCAGTTAAACATAACAAATTATAATAATAAACTAGCCTCTGTGTGTGTTAGGGGAGGAGTGAGTCCATATAAAAATTAGGTATAAGGTGATATATGAATTTACAACTACAACTGATAAACTTTCTGCCATAAACCCTAGGGGAGATAGGTAATGTGTGTTAGACCAGTTCATGCCCACTTGATCACAAACAATTTGCTGAATGAAGATATTATTATGAGAAGATAATTTTTCTACAAATTTTTGAAGAGAAACAAAACAATACGAGGTTAATGGAACTATTTTTGACTCATTATAAATAAAATTAGAAAATCGTTTTGTTAACGTTTCAAAATTTTTGTTGACGCATTTACGAAGAATTTTTCTTTTCACGATCTCAAATTCCTTCATAACGGTCGGCGAAATAGTAAACCAAACAGGAAACGCATAGAGCATTATAGGCCTTAAGCATGTCTTATAAATTAATAATTTAGTTTGATTTGGAAGAAATTTATTATTAAATCATCTACCAAAAGAACCTCTTATTCTATTTACCTTTTTAATAACATTTCTTGCATAACTATTGGATTTTAAAAGCTTATTAAAATGTACACCAAGGTACTTTAAATTGTCCCTAAATGGTATCTCAACATCATTGAGAAAGAGCTTTAAATTTCTACTCTCTGGGACAACAAATCGCTTGCACTTTCCAGAGGCATTTCTTATGCAAATGGCCTCACACTTAGAAGGATTTATTTTAAGACCCCCATTTTATAATAATTATCTACTAATTGTAGATGTTTTGAGACATTGTAAAGGGCGATCTTTGGAGATTCATGATGTGCATAAAGAAGAGAATCATCTGCAAAGAATGCTTTTAGATCTATGAAATTGATAAGGGAGGTCCGAAATAAATAAACTATAAAGATACGGAGCTAGAATAGAACCTTGAGGCACTCCACAATTCACAGTTTTAGAATCAAAATTTTTATTTTCAATTTGGACGAAAAATTTTCTATTCATAAAAAAATTTTGAAACAGTTTTTCAGTGTAAGGATCGATACCAATTTAAATCATTTAAAATAGAATGCCGTTATGCCAAGCACTATCAAAGGCTCTTTCTATATCTAATGATACAACAACAGAACATTTTCTTTAAATATAATATACAAAACATTATCAATTTACTGTTAATTATTTCCGGACCGGTAACCAGTGTGAATATTCATATTCAGTGAAGAATTGTTTTTTTTTGTTTTATTGGTTTCTTACGAATACCATAGATTGCACATACAAAACAAACGAATGTTAATCCTTGAGTCGCACGCAACTTAAAGACTTTTGGTGGTGAGTGATTTTTATGCATACGTGCGCGCTACTGTTTTTGTTTTTTCTGTGCTTATGACAGGTGTGTTTTTTACGCACCCATATACACAAATATCACACATCTCTCTACCCATACACTTACGAAATTTTGCAACGTCGCGCTGAAGTGGTTGAAAAATCTAAATTTTATCAATTCGTCAACACATCTTTGCCATGTGCGCTATCGAAGAAAAACATATGAAATTCCTTCTAGCATTTGTGGATCTACGGTTACATGCGTATGCAACTCATACACCACCACACTAATTATAATACAATAGACAGATAAATTATTCCTCCCCAACATTTATATACTCGTATGTTACCTAAGAACCATCCACGTGTAATTGTAGGGACGTGCGCAAATAAGTCGACATTACCCACTACAGAAATAAAAATAAAAGCACAAAAGATTATGAAGAGCCGCTGCATGCCCTACTCGAGCTAAGCCATGCCCGAGGTTAGAATGAGTCGCGTAAATAATGAATAAATTCAATTTACGCACGCTTTTATAGTGTGGCAGAGCTTTTAACCGTCATGATCAACTTCATGATAGAGCTTTAAGCTCTTCTATTCTATATATAATATATATATATATCCTCGTTAAATTCGTTAAATTTGTTCATTTCTAAAACAATTATCTTCTTAAAAGGGACAATGCAAATATAAAGTTTATGCGTTTAAATATGGTGTTGTAAGCTATGTATGTGTTGTAATACGAAGCCGCGAATTTGCGCGTCATAAATTGTGAAAGCATTTAAAGGCCCGGTTCCAAATTTGTGTAGTGTGAATATATTAAAAAATTATGGAAAGAAAAAATAAAACACGCATTACTTCATATCTAAAGGTGAACCGTCCTGAATTGCCTGCTAAAAATTTGAGGCATTTTCATAAGGATTACGAGTTTATTGCTTCCATTACGCACGTGTCTGATTATAAAAATTTAGTATTTTATATTTGTGAAGAGAATTTATATCCGAGACTCTCCCAATTCCGCAAAACTACATGTATGCAGGCCATCAGTGAAATTCTCCCAGGTAGTGTGTTCTGCATATTGAAGAATACAAACACCACTGATGAGGCGCAAACAATCCTATGGAGAGCTATTGCAGAGTCGGCTATGAGCAATGCTATTAAAAATAAAGCTTTTCTAATTGATTACGGGGAAACTGTGTTTCTAAATAATTATCATAAATTGTATAAATTGCCCATGGAGTATCAAAATATTGCACCTCTGGCAATAAAATGTGTACTGAATGGCTCTATAAGTATTGATGGTATTATGCAAAGGAATCAAGATTATCTTGAACATATTTTACACAAATCTGCACAGACAATGGTTCGCTTTCGCGTTTCGAAGTGCTGGGAAAATGTTTTATACCTAATTCTCTTAGAATCTGTGCCATCAACACAAGTCGAAATGGTTTCAAAAGCCTCGTCATCTGAAGATAATAGTTATAATACGTTTCGCATGCCCGAACTCCTCAGTACTCTTTTAGAAGAAAAAGTACCTCCTCCTCCAATTTTTCCTAAAGAAGAAAAATTAACATTGTTTGTTACACATG
Source organism: Ornithomya chloropus (assembly GCA_963971445.1). NCBI lineage: Eukaryota > Metazoa > Arthropoda > Insecta > Diptera > Hippoboscidae > Ornithomya > Ornithomya chloropus. The sequence continues at coordinate 50,621,092 of OZ020530.1, read as the reverse complement.
TTGTTAGTGCAATAGTATTTTATGGTGTGTTGTATCCTCACAACTTATTTTGGACTGATGACGAAATATCAATTTTGCAAAAGAACGTCCCTATTGTACCTAAAATAGATGAAGTGATTCTGTCACATTATTTAGTAGATGGCTTTTGGTATAGAGCCAAAGTATTCGACATTGATCAAGAGAAGCAAATGTACAAGGTGAGCTACTTGAAATATTATTAAATTAAATGTGAAAGAAGTATTTGAATAAGTTGCGCCCAATTATAGGTTTTTTATATAGATTATGGCAACACCGAGTTGGTGCCACTTTCATGTTTAGCTAATTGCCCTATAGAACCAGACCTAATACCACCTTTTGCTATACGTTGTCGGTTAGCAAATTTAATGGAGGTTACTGAAAATCTGACTTGTAAGCAACAAAAACTATATAAATTGGGAAAGGTTACGACATTCGTTATGCTATTGGATCAAATGTTAAACGTTAATGTAATTAGTCGCAAAGATGGGGAATTAATAGTGTGTTTGCTTGATTCTCAATATGCCGCCTTATCATCTATATTGCTGCAGATGGGAGTCGTACGCGAACGAGCGAAGTAAACAATTAGATTATTCATATCCACGAATAAATGTCTTTATCATATTTTAACAGAAAAAAGTGAATTTTAATATGAATTATTATATGAAGTATCCATATATATGTCTTACATGTTTTAATGATTGACTAAAAAAACTCTTATATAATGGTGCGAACCACACTTGTATAATATTGCGATTCGCAGTTTATGTATGTATATTTAATTGTTGATTTGTGTATATTAATAATTAAAATGAAATTAAATGCGTTTTATGTATGTATGTATGGCAATCGAAAATGTTATGTCCTGCACCACTTACCACCACCGCTAGATTCAAAATCAATTTCAATCGTTTTAACCATTTCTCTGGGATATTTTGATGAAATTTGTTTGAAACAAGTACATGTTTTAGCCCAAGAAGAAAACATATTAAAATTCACCAAATTTGACCCTTTTTTTTACAACTGCTCTCGATTTAAGATACTTTTATAAAGGATGTCTTTATATGGCGAAGATTTGCTACTAATATTTTTGGCAACATTTGGTGAAGAATAATGAATTGATTTTTTGGCACTTTCATTGCCATCGTTAGACATTAAGTGATTATTAGTTATTTTATTAATATTGGGTGTTTTTTAACACTAGCATTTACATCTGCTTGAGATTGTTTAGATTTTTTTACAGAAACTTCATGAGAAGCAGACACTTCAGATGAGTTCAGATTTCACACAGATCCCATCAGGATTCGCAGAACAGAAGTGTTCGAAATCTTATGAGTCTGTAGTCAAAGATGGTTGCCGAAACTCCATATGGAGACGGCTTGAAGCCATAAAAAGTTCCCAGCCAAAGACACTTCAACGAACCACTCACCAAAAATAAGAAGAACCAGCAAAAAATGAAAGATTTATGAAGCAAATAGTTTGTATTCTTATTATCATTTTTTTTTAACTTTTTCCTTTTCTTTTCGGTTTTTTTTTTTAAACAAAGAAAATCAAAAACTCGAAATTAAAAAGGCGCAAAAAGAAATTAATAAGGTTAGCTTAAAGCGAGCAAAATTATACAGCAACCGCTTACAACCACTCACGACAAAAGTTAACGAAAAAGTGAAGGTGATTTTATTTGGTAAATTCATCAAAGAGAAATTCATATTCCATTTATTCCGAAGGAGGAAGGAATGTAAACGAAATGTAAATATAAAGCGCTTGCACACACACACATATATATGCGTCTGTAGTGCGCGTTGGACTTCTGAACTTGATGGACGTATGATCGTTTTATATAAAATAACGGGACAAAGAATTTTATTAGTTAACTGGACATATGAGCTGTGAGCTCGGTCCACGTCAGCCTACCCAAAAAAAAAAAATATATATATATGCGTCTATGGAGAGAAATCAAAACATAATTTAAAGAACCGTGTAAGATCGAAAACGAGTAAAACGAGTACCGTGCAAAACGAGGGATGGGTGTATAATAACATTATATGAATTATTTATTTATTTGAAGTGAAGATGCACATTTATTTACACATACTTTTTGCTTTTCAACATATGTCATTACTGATACCATTTAAACAGTCTCTCGAGAATTTCTGGGTGGGACTCATAAAATATTTAACCGCGGCCCCTATTACACAGATTAAGTATATGTTTCATTCTGCACCATCGACAATTTTGAAAAAACCGTAAATGTGAAAGCTCTTCCACCTTTCTTTTCGGTCCGAAGAGGCATTTGTCACCTAGGAGCCGACAGAAAAATTCTATAGTGTACACTTTACTCATATTAAACGCGCTTTGACTCCCCGCGAAGCCGGAAACGTATCAATTAGTTTCTAATGAAATTTATATTAAAAATGTCATAGTCGGATAAGTCCGTCCATTTTAAACCCCACAACAATTAGCTCCTTAAATTAAGATATTAGTCTAGTGGTAGCTGTATATAAGTTACCTCTTGAAATATAATTATATGGGGAGAGGTTCTAAAAATGGTCCAATCAGATCGAAATTTGGAGCAGCCAAATATGAAGTGGTTCAGGATATAAGTAGATCTAATTAAAATTAAAATGCATGGTTGTAAAATTAAGAAAAAGAAGTTATTTATTAAAATGTTGATACATTCAAAAATTCATATTCATTTCAAAACGGCCTCCACTTATTTTGAAGTCTACCGTCCCTCAACTGAAAAAGAAAACATAAATACGTTAACATTTCGTAAGAAAGAGGTATTTTAGAAAATTCCTGAAAGAATGGTAGCAACCACAACTAGGATAGTCCGAAGGGATTTCAATGAGTCTTTTAAATACCGACACTTACTGTAAGAAGATAAATCGATTTCATCGGGCAATTGCGAAATGTTGACGTCAAATCTATCTTGAACTTCATTTAATATTTTTGCATCCGCTTCGTCTGAAACAAAAGTGATGGCCAAGCCTTTGGTGCCGAAACGACCAGCACGTGCAACACGATGCAAATAAGTGTCAGAATCTTCAGGCATATCATAGTTGAACACAATATTGACACGTTCAATATCCATACCCCGGCCAAAGAGATTGGTGGCAACCAAAATACGCTTCTGAAAGTCTTTAAATTGTTGATAGCGGTTTAAGCGCTCTTCTTGAGTCATACCGCGATGTATTCCTATTGCAGGAAAATTCTGTTCGGTTAGTAGTAGGGCCAAAGCCATGCAGCGCTGCACAGATTTCACAAAAATAACCACCTAAAAATACAAATATTGTACAAATTATTTTATATATTTGTATAGTGCGCCAGTTAATGTTTATCTACTTGGTTAAATTCTAGTACATCTAACAATTCGAAGAGTTTTTTATTCTTCTCGTTCTCCTTCAATTTCACGTAGTGCTGTTGTAATCCATGTAAGGTTAATTTGGCCTCATCATCCACATAAACTTCCATAGGCTAAAAATTTTAAAAGAAACATTCATCAACAAAGGCTTGTAATAATGTTTTCAATTTGGGCTCTGTATATACATATGCATAAACTCATGTATTATATGATTATTAAAAAACACACAGTCATTCTACATACGAATACGCAATACCACTGAACTGCTCTCTGGTCTCTATCGTGTCTGACTTCACTTGCCAACATTTAAGTGATTTGCATTTACTCAATGCTATGCCCACTCACAAGCCATATGAGAACAAATCTACGCATATATACAGTAAGTGTTCGGAGACTTCCGCACCCTTTTTAATCCTCTAATTAGGCGTATAAATGCTGGTAAATTGGATTTGTATTCTTCTAATCGATTGTATTTCGAATGTAATATTAAGACTCATCAGTTATTAAATTTAACTTTCATTTAGTAACGTTAAACCTTTAAGCTTTTAATAGTTATGAAACGATTAGTTCATTTATCAACACCACACCGTGTTGTTTTGTGTATTAAATCCCCGTTTTAATTAATTTTTTTTTATTTAAGCCGTTGATATCTGCCATGCCGGATAGCAGGAATATAAATGTTTAATTTTGTCCCGGTAATGGTAATGGTTTGAAATCTGGCTTAGTAGTGGCAAATGTTTATGCGTAGTCGCAAAACAACTAGTACAAATAATAGCTGTGGTAGTAGTAGATATATAATAAGACACCGTGATATTTACATCTTGCATGAATTTTTTGCAAACAGGACGTATATCTTTGCTAAGTGTAGCGGAGTACATCATAACTTGTTTTCCATGTGGGGTGCTGCGGAATATCTCTTGAACATCGCGACGCATATCTACAAACATTATTAAAAGCACTCTATTATTATTATTATAATATGAATAAATTGTGAGAACCAACCCAATTGTTCCAACATTTTGTCGCACTCATCTAGGATGAAATGCTTCAAATGTTTCAAGTTCAATTTCTTGTTACGTATCAAGGCCAAGATACGTCCTGGTGTACCAACAACAATGTGAGGGGTATTATTTTTTAACGTTTCCTCATCTTTTTGTATTGACAAGCCCCCAAAGAACACACCAACCTTTAACAAATAACATTTGAGAAAAACAACCAAAACGAGTTTGTAATCAACTTAAATACCTTTACTGATGGCATATATTTAGAGAAGCGCTCATACTCTTTGGAAATTTGGAAAGCTAATTCACGAGTGTGACACATAACCAAAACGTAAACGACATTTTCAGCTGGCTCCAATTGTTGCAACGTAGCTAGAACAAAAACTGCCGTTTTGCCCATGCCGGATTTGGCCTGACACAGGATGTCCATACCTAATACAGCCTGGGGTATGCATTCGTGTTGTACTAATTCGTATTAATTGAGTAATTAATAATAATTTGCATTAATTACGGTTGAACTTGTCATTTTTATTATATATATATATAATTTAGTGTACCTTCCGATGGATGCTCAAAACCACAATCGACGATGGCTTTTAAAATTTCAGGTTTCAAAAGAAAGTCACGAAAACCCGAACTATGTATTGATGCGTACGTTCCCTTAACATCCTTTTTTGGGGCTTCTTGAGCTTCGCTTACTGCAGTTTCGGTTTGCTCCTCATCCTCATAATCCAAAAGTTCATAATTATCGGCCATTTTTCTCACTGCCTCTCTTTTTCAATCTTTTAACTTTAAAACGATATTTCACCTAATAATTCAGCAAAATGGAGACACGCTAATAAAACCTTCACTCAATACATATAATACTTTAGCAATAAAACTTTGCAACGCCGGCTGACGCCATTTTAAAACACGAGGAATATTGCTGTACGAATGTGTAACATGTGATATGATTGCATCAGTATTGTATTTTAATAAACTTTTCTAGTTTTTTTATATATTTCCATAAATCGCGAACCTTAGTTATAATTATGATTTATCATTTTAGGATTTCTATTTCCCTATGGAAACTTACAATATTCAAAAGAATTCTCTCAGTGCTACTCTCCCAACTTTACTCCTGAGTTACAAACTTATGAATAATTCTTTAATTTTTCAACAGCAGTTCAACAGCGCGAGTTGGTAATCGGTATTTTCTTTCTTTTCCAGTGTGGCAACATTGCACTTTTGCATTTCCGTTTTTTAGTACAATTCCTATAAACAAAATAGGTGGCACTCTTGCGTAAAGAGTTTTATTTATATTTTTGTAATAATCAAAATGAATTTTATTGGTCACATGATGCAGAGTACTATAAGAAGCCGCTTAATAAATTTGAAAGCTTTAAAAGGGGTTAATATATTAATTAAAATAATGATAAAACACATATATTTATATAATTTTTTTTTTTGCCTACACTTTCTTTAGAGTGGGTTTTGTACGCATATGAAATTTGCGGAAGAAAAACCCATTGAAAAAATACGTAATATTGGTATTTCGGCTCATATTGACAGTGGGAAGACCACTTTAACAGAACGCATTTTATTTTACACTGGTCGCATTTCTCAGATGCACGAAGTAAAAGGCAGAGACAACGTAGGTGCCACTATGGATTCTATGGAATTGGAACGACAAAGGGGTATTACTATACAATCGGCCGCCACTTATACTCTGTGGAAGGACATGAATATTAATATAATTGATACGCCGGGTCATGTAGATTTCACTGTGGAGGTGGAGAGAGCATTGCGTGTTTTGGACGGAGCCATTTTGGTTTTATGTGCGGTAGGTGGAGTACAAAGTCAAACACTGACTGTGAATCGACAAATGAAGCGTTACAACGTACCGTGCTTAGCGTTCATTAACAAACTTGATCGAATAGGATCGAATCCAAATCGGGTACTAAAACAAATGCGATCCAAAATGAATCATAATGCCGCCTTTATACAATTACCAATTGGTTTAGAGGGTAACTGCCAAGGTATTGTAGATTTGGTGAATCAAAAGGCGATTTATTTTGAAGGTGATTACGGTATCCAATTGCGTCATGATGAGATTCCAAGAGAAATGCGTCAGGAGGCAGAAGAGAGGCGTCAAGAATTAATAGAACACTTGTCCAACGTGGACGACATATTAGGAGAATTTTTCCTGGAAGAGAAATCTCCAACAGAGACTGATATTAAGGCTGCCTTAAGACGTACTTGTATAAAGCGAACATTCACCCCTGTTCTGGTAGGTACGGCTTTAAAAAACAAAGGTGTTCAGCCCTTATTAGATGCGGTAGTCGATTATCTGCCGCACCCAGGCGAAGTCGAGAACACAGCCTTAATAGAGGAAAAAGGTAAAGAGTCCCGGAAAATTATTCTGAATTCTGCGCGCGATGGTAAAGCGGTATTTGTGGGTTTAGCTTTTAAATTAGAAGCGGGTCGTTTTGGTCAATTAACTTATTTACGTTGTTATCAGGGTGTTTTGCGTAAGGGTGATACCATTTTCAATACGAGAACGAATAAAAAAGTGCGCATTGCTCGTTTGGTGCGATTACATTCTAACAATATGGAAGATGTTAGCGAAGTATACGCTGGTGATATCTTTGCCTTGTTTGGCGTGGATTGTGCTTCGGGTGACACATTCACCACTGATCCTCATACAAATTTAGCTATGGAATCTATTTACATTCCCGACCCAGTCGTCTCCATGGCTATTAAACCGTCCAATCCAAAGGATAGAGATAATTTTGCCAAAGCGGTTTCCAGGTTCACTAAGGAAGATCCCACGTTTCACTTCTTCTTTGACAATGATATTAAAGAGACTCTGGTGTCGGGTATGGGCGAATTACATTTGGAAATCTATGCTCAACGCATGGAGAGGGAGTACAATTGCCCCGTCACCTTAGGTAAACCAAAGGTAGCTTTTCGTGAAACATTGGTGGCGCCATGTGAATTCGATTACCTGCACAAAAAGCAATCGGGCGGCTCTGGTCAATATGCGCGCATTATTGGGATAATGGAACCTCTGCCGCCGCATCAAAATACATGCCTAGAGTTTAGTGACGAAACAGTTGGCACGAATATACCCAAACAGTTTGTACCCGGAGTTGAAAAAGGCTTCCGCGAAATGTCTGAAAAGGGCATGCTCTCTGGGCATAAATTGTCTGGCATTCGTTTCCGTCTTTTGGACGGCGGTCATCATGTAGTGGACTCCAGTGAATTGGCTTTTATTTTGGCCGCTCACGGTGCCGTAAAGGAAATATTTGAAAAAGGGAGTTGGCAAATTTTAGAGCCTATAATGCTGGTAGAAGTTACAGCACCTGACGAATTTCAAGGTGCAGTTATGAGCCAATTAAGCAAACGACACGGCATCATTACAGGTACTGAGGGTGCTGAAGGTTGGCTTACTGTGTACGCTGAAATTCCTCTAAACAATATGTTTGGCTATGCAGGCGAATTAAGGTGAGATCAGTGATTTTTTTTCTATTCTACATTATATTGATTTTGTGGTATTAGGTCAAGCACTCAGGGTAAGGGTGAGTTTACCATGGAATACTCGCGATATTCTCCTTGTCTGCCAGAAGTACAAGAACAAATCATTCGTCAATACCAAGAATCGATGGAATCGATACAAGAGAAGAAGAAAAAGAAGTCTTAAGTCTTGTTAGTAAAAATTGTTATGTTTTTATAAATTTTACTTTGTTCATATTTATATTAGTGTGATAAGATAAACTATAAAACGCATTAAAGTGTTCCAATCTTACTTTACAAGAGAGTTTTGGTATCGCATTTACATTTTATACTTGATTTAATTTAAACTTCTGTTGTTTGGCAAAAGCATCTGCACGGTGTAATTGAAATAATAAACGCTCCTCAATATGTTTTACTGCAGCCACAGTTAATACCAAAGTGTCATGCTTTAACATTGAATAGGTGTTGAGGCCATATGCAGGCATTAAATTAACATAACCTAATCTGGCAGTGGCATAGCATAAATTTTTTGGAAAGACGTCATCTCTGAAAAGATCGAAAGTCCATTATGAGGGCTTAAATAATATTATTTTTGAGTTACTTGTCCACCATGAGTACGGAAGGACCCCAATTGCGTTCGTTAATTATGTCTTTAAGAAACTGAACTTCTTTGTTGGGCATCTCCAAATCTTTGACTATGTGTAAATCACCTTGAGCCAATTTAACACTCAGCATGGACGTCAAACCGATAACACGTGTAAAGAAGGGCAACATATAAAAATGTGTTTTAGGAGAACGTGGTCCATGAGCCACACCACCGCCTCTGAAGAGTGGCGACCTTATAGAGCCATGTCTTGCGCGCCCCAAACCTTTCTGTGGCCACGGCTTACGTCCACCACCCCTTACTTCAGCTCTAGTTTTCGTATGAGCGAAACTCACATAACGATATTTGTGTTGCCACTCAACATTTTCTTGAATCACATCAATGCGTGGTTGTGCGGCAAAAACATCCGCATGCAATTCTATGAGTCCCAGTTTTTGTTCTACAGTGTTAAAGTTCTCGATCCATGCCTGTCTACATGAAGCCAAATTGAAGGGATTATATGTATTAGAAGTTTGAGTCATTATCAATGGTTTCATCCGTGCATCTTGGTCAATATTCCCCAAACTATGCGATTCACTGATGTTTTCAACCGACACCACCCCACTATACTTTCGTAACAATGGTAAAAATATTTCTTTATTCTTGCTTAAAAAGCTACGCATTGTACTTTAAGTTTCCAAGTTTCCAAATTATCAAAATAAAACTTTCTATATATGTGATTGCAAAATAATATCTTTTTTGTTTCCGAAAAGGGTAGCCAATGCAGTTTTGTCGTTCGAGAAATTACCAGTTCTTTTCAACTATTCACATCACATAACAAAACAGAATGAATTACATGCTTAATAGTTCTTGTAGGTCTCTTGTTATACCCAACAACGCGAATATATATTGGTTATGTTCAAACGTTTGTTAAGGGGGCGAGCCACATCCCTAAAAGTATATATATTCTTAGAAACTTTCTAACTTTTCCTCTTGCACTCGCAAGGTCAAGTTAAGATTTCGTACTTTTTGTACTATTGCGATTTTTGGTAGAATTGAAAATCGGACAGTTTGCAAAAGTTTAACGTGCTGGGCTAATCTATATAGTTCAATTCCAGTAAAACAAATTTCGCTCTAAAAGAAAAGCGAAATTTGTTCTCTATTTATACATTCTAACGGTACATGAAAGAAATCAGACCATTCATTCGGCAGAAATATTTAAAATAAGATTTGTATTGAATAATTTCACAATGTGTAATTAATTGAGCAAAGCACAATGGTGGGGGAATGCACATCACGTGGTAATTGCTTTTATATAAATTTTTATACTTTATTTAACTATTTCGTATTACTTCCGCACTACTGCGTCGAAATTAAAAGATTAAGCACGTCCCACATTACATACAATATGCAACATACACCATACACCATAATAAAACTATGGGTTCGATATTGGGTAGTAGTGGTGGGTCTCTTAGATTTGACATCCATCTAGTATTTTGAAAATTTCATCAAAGTATATGTCCATCATTATTTTTATATCCATCCTCATACTGATATATTGGTTGTATTCGGACACTTGTAAGTACCAGAAGGGGGCGAGCCATACCCCGAAAAGTATATATTATTGATCAGCATCAATAGATGAGTTGATCTAACTGTCCCTGCATCTGTAAGTTTCCGCGTGTTTTTGCTGTATCTCTCACGCCCGCAAAACGTGTGCTGCCCTCTGTAATCATTATCATAAACTAATGAAAGAAAAATGTCTACGCGCGGGGTCCCAGCAGCTAACATTTTTAGCTTTTAGCTGGCTTGGTGCTGTTCGGTCTCGTACTCGCATGTATGAAGAGAGTAACTAAATTAGTCATAAATATTTTCTTCACGCGTTTGAGTACCATCAGAGACCTCTAAAACAGAGACGGAGTGTCACTCTCTTAAATACTTGACGGCAGAATCTCAAGACAAATTGTAGGTCACTATCGTACGGTCAAAGTTATCGTAAAAAAGCACAAATATCGTATTTACCGAATTCGTTCCACTGACTTGTTCTATCAAATGTGGGTGGTTTTTTTTGATTTTATACAAATCTTAAGGACTCGCTTGATACGTTTCTGCAATAAAAAATTTTTGAGAAAAAAATATTTGCAAAATATTAAGAAAACATGTATAAAGGGTCGAAAAGTGGAAAAGTGGGACGAAGAACGTAATAGAAAGCAGCCTTATTTTCATTTATTAATTACATGGATTATTATTTTCATTCATAAATACATGGAATTTCCTTCAAAAAAAACAACCCAAGTCGTGTGCCACAATCACAAACACTTGTTTGCCTTGTATGTGCAATCCATGGTATTCCCTTTGCTTTGCTTATAAGCATAGAAAAAGCAACAACAGTACACATGCGTAAAAAACCAAGAGCAAAAAAAACCAATGCTTCACTATTTTCGCTCCTCAAAAAGCAACAACAGTACACATGCGTAAAAAACCAAGAGCAAAAAAAACCAATGCTTCACTATTTTCGCTCCTCAAAAAGCAACAACAGTACACATGCGTAAAAAACTAAGAAGAAAAAAAACCAATGCTTCGCTGTTTTCGGTCCGGTCTGCAATGTATTAGTATATTCACACGGACACAAAACCCCTTGCTTCCCGCATCTCTTTACCCATGTACTTGCGAAATCTCGCAACATCGCCTTGAAATGGTTGAAAAATCAAAATTTTAACAAATCTTCAAATCAGCTTTGCTATGTGCGCTATCGAAACAAAAGCATATTAAGGTCCTCCTAGCATATGTGGATTTATGGTTATATGCGCATGCAACT